>OY748314.1:1245609-1520846 GCA_963556515.1 Nudaria mundana
CCTCTCTTCAGAATGCATTATTACCAATGAAGGACAACCTTGACATCCTTGGCATAGACGTTCGTCGAGAGCTCAATAATAAAAACTACATCGAAAGATGTATAGGGCTAGCTTCGCGGAAACTAGGAATACTGAATAAGGTAAAGAGATTCTTTACACCGGACCAGAGGTGTCTGCTGTACAAGACGCAGATTAGACCCTGCGTCGAATACTGCTCTCACCTCTGGGACGGCTCCGCGAAGTATCTGCTGGACGCTCTCGACGCTATGCAGTGACGGGCTATCCGTATTATAGGTTGTCCGGAGGTAACGGGAAGCCTTGAGCCGCTAGCTCAGCGCCGAACAATAGCTTCCTTGGCCGCATTCTACCGTATTTACCACGGCGAGTGTTCTGAAGAGCTCTTCAATCTGATCCCACCCTCTTCCTTCCGATCCCGAACAACGCGTGCCGGGCAGAGATGCCACTCACACACAGTGGATAGAATGTTCGCGAGAACCGAGCGTTTTAAACGTTCGTTTCTCTGCCGAACGATAGTGGCCTGGAACGCCTTGCCTGTGCACGTGTTTCCTCCCACATATAATCCTGGGTTCTTTAAGCGGAGCGTGAAGAGGCACATCAGTAGGTCGTCAAGTTGAGGGCCACTCTCTATAGTATTGTATGCTGTGAGAGTTGCCCACAATCGCTAGACGTCGTCACGACTTACCACCAGGCGGGCGGCGTCAATTTGGCGAACCCAATATAAAAAAAAAATACTTAATTATGTCGGCTTTAAGACCGTTTTCTTGTTCTGTTCGCATATTATAAAATAAATATGAAGTCTTGATGCTGAATCTCGATGAAGTATGTCAATCGGCTGCAGAAATCATACAACCCAGTGATATAATAAGTAACATATCTACTGGATGAACGATTCCTACGGCTTAAAGACTGTTTTCTTGTCCTGTTCGCATATTCGAAATAAAAAAAATAAGTCTTGAAGCTATCCCTCGTCGAATGGAATCTTTCGGCTGTAGAAGTCATACGAACCAGTGATATTATTAGTAACATATCTACTGGATGAATGATTCCTGCGGCTTAAAGACAGTTTTCTTGCTTGTCCTGTTCGCGTTTACATTACATTGATCGCAATATTTAAACTAAAAAAATAAGTCTTGAAGCTGTCCCTCGTCGAATGGAGTCTTTCGGCTGTAGAAGTCATACGAACCAGTGATATTATTATTAACATATCTACTGGATGAACGATTCCTGGAGCTTAAAGACAGTTTTCGTTCTTCTTTACTAATACATCTTTCAGACAACTCCTTTGGAATCCCATCGTTAGTATAAATCCATCCACTACAGCAAACCCTTAACTATTAGATATGTTTATCAAAAGTACCTATTAGTTAAACATTTGCTGTCGCTTAGGATCACTTTACGGGACCGCTTCTATCTTTACCTATTTACAAAATACATACAATTAGGTTGGTGACTAATCTTTAGTCGTACAAGTTGTACTACGTAGTATCACATATCATCGACTAAAGATTGTCACAGACTGCTTTGCATCAGAGCTACAGACAGATCTCATATAATCACAGTCGCTAAAACATATTTTAAGGTTTTACAGTTGTTTAGTATTGTAGCATAAAGACTAATATAATGAAAAAATATGTCTTAGCGACTTTGGTTATTTGAGATCTGTCTGTAGCTCTGATGCAAAGCATTCTGTGAAAATCTTTAGTGGATGATATGTCATAGATAAATACCTTAAAACTAAGCATAATATAAATATTACAAAGTTGTGTTAGAATTTATATTAAAAAAAAACAGTTTCTGAAATGAATAAGCTCATGGCTTTTTAAATATTGATTGAATGTTTCGGCTTTCAAAGTAAAAGAAAAAGTAGTCTTGACGCTGTCTCTCGTTGCGTATAGTCTTGCAGCTGCAGAAATCGTACAACCCAGTGATATAATTATTAACATATCTACTGGATGAACGATTCCTGCGGCTGTAAGATAGTTTTATTGTTGTATTCGCATAATCAAAATGACATTTTAAATTCGCTATCTGACACTAAAATAATTTTAGAATACGTACCAGTACTTTCTGAGATAATCACATGTAACAAGATTTTAGAAGTATGCGTTTAACACATATTACACTTAGAACCAAATATGTTTAAACACTAGTTACACTGACTTCACTATACGTTACTGCTCGAGGATCCAAATGTAGACTGACCTAAATAAAGAAATATTGTATGAATATATAGTGAAGTAACTAATGTAAATAAGTAAATAGTAATTAAAAAAATTGTGTTTAATTGTCAACATTAGTAAATTTATTTTTATCAAAAATGATTCAGTGTTTTTGGTCATTAGACATTTATTAAATAATAATGATATTGTTGAATAGATAAACTAATAGCATTTTAGGGTCCCGTACCTAAAGCGTAAAATGGAACCTTACCAAGGCTCCGCTGTCCGTCCGTCAACATGTTTATGAATTTTTATCAAAAACGATTAGAACTATAATAAACGGTAATGATATTGTTAAATAGATAAGCTGATGGCATTTTTAAAAATTATTACTTAATTTATGTCGGCTTTAAGACCGCTCCGATCGCTTCGCTCAATAAATCTGTAGCAGTGAAAATTCTGTACATTGAAAATATCAAAAAATTAAATGGCAGGGGGTGTTACTAGACCGACACCGAACCCAAAAATGGGATTAAAAATTTTTTGTCTATCTGTCTGTTTGTTCAGACATCACGCATAAACTACCGGTTCGATTACGATGAAACTTGGTATAATAATTCTTTAATATCCTGGGCACCACGCTGGGTACTTTTTATCCCGGAAAAGTATATACAAAAGAAAAAACTTACTTTTGCGGTTCGATCCCTATACCCGATTACTGTACCAACCGCAAATAATAAGTTTGTCGTAGGTTACGTCACCCGCAGGGGAGTTCACTATGGGGCGCTGCACCCGGCTAAGATACTATAATATTTTATCTTAAAATACAATATCGCTCAACAGCTATTCATAATAAATCAGTAACTGGTGATCAAGAAAGCATTTATAACACGCAGGCGGAGCTGCGGGCAACAGCTAGTTATAAAATAAAACTGAAGTCTTGATGCTGAATCTCGATGAATTATGTCAATCGGCTGTAGAAATCATAGAACCCAGTGATATAATTATTAACATATCTACTGGATTCTACCTAAGAGTTAGGTATTTCTTGGTGCTTAGGATTTTTTTTTTTAATTCCGCGGCCCAAGGCCGCGGCCGCTCTAACTTCCGTTGCTGGGCGTCTCTGATTACTAGCAGAGGGTATGTCCAGTGGCACCCGGCGGTCCACGACGGCGACCACTTCTTTCTTCAGCTATTAATGAAGAATGAGATTAATTACATTCATTGAATACATTGATCGCAATATTTAAAGTAAAAAATAAGTTTTGATGCTGTCACTCGTTGAATAGAGTCTTTCGGCTGCAGAAATCATACGATCCAGTGATATAATCATTAACATATCTACTGGATGAACGATTCCTGTAGCTTAAAGACAGTTTTCGTTCTTCTTTATTTAAGACATCTTTGAGTTAACTTCTTATGAATTCACTCGTTGATATTAATCCGTCAGCTACAATAAATACCCAACTCTTCGATATGTTTATCAATCTACCTAAGAGTTAGGTATTTCTTGGTGCTTAGGATCACTTTGCGAGACCACTTCTTTCTTCAGCTATTAATGAAGAATGAGATTAATTACATTCATTGAATACATTGATCGCAATATTTAAAGTAAAAAATAAGTCTTGATGCTGTCACTCGTTGAATGGAGTCTTTCGGCTGCAGAAATCATACGATCCAGTGATATAATCATTAACATATCTACTGGATGAACGATTCCTGTAGCTGAAAGACAGTTTTCGTTCTTCTTTATTTAAGACATCTTTGAGTTAACTTCTTATGAATTCACTCGTTGATATTAATCCGTCAGCTACAATAAATACCCAACTCTTCGATATGTTTATGAATCTACCTAAGATTTAGGTATTTCTTGGTGCTTAGGATCACTTTGCGAGACCACTTCTTTCTTCAGCTATTAATGAAGAATGAGATTAATTACATTCATTGAATACATCGATCGCAATATTTAAAGTGAAAAATAAGTCTTGATGCTGTCACTCGTTGCATAGTCTTTCGGCTGTAGAAATCATACGTTGTTAAAGTGTATCAATTAAAACAATAAAAAGGCTATCCGACACTAAAATAATTTTAAAATACATACCAGTAGTTTCGGAGATAAACACGTCTAACAATTTTAAAATGTTATGAACTATGCTCTATGCACTTATAACACTTCGAATAAATTTGGATTATATTCTATTTTACGCACACTCTTACGTATGTTACTGCTTGAAGGTCCAAATGTAGACTGACTTAAATAATGAAATATTGTATGTATATATAGTGAAGTAACTAATGTTATTGCACGTAAATTGTAATTATTAAATTAGTGTTTAAGTGTCAACATTAGTTTACTCATTTTTATCAAAAATGATTAGACCTATAATAAATAATAATGATATTGCTCAATAGATAAGCTGATGGCATTTTTAAAAATTATTACTTAATTATGTTGGCTTTAAGACCGTTTTCTTGTCCTGTTCGCATATTATAATATAAAAGTGAAGTGTTGATGCTGAATCTCGATGAATTATGTCAATCGGCTGCAGAAATCATACTACCCAGTGATATATTTATTAACATATCTCATGGATGAACGATCCCTGTGGATAAAAGACTGTTTTCTTGTCCTGTTTGCGTTTACATTACATTTATCGAAATATTTTAATTTAAAATATAAGACTTGAAGCTGTCCCTCGTTGAATGGAGTCTTTCGGCTCCAGAAATCATACGATCCAGTGATATAATCATTAACATATCTACTGGATGAACGATTCCTGTAGCTTAAAGACAGTTTTCGTTCTTTCGTTCTTCTTTACTTAAGACATCTTTCAGTTAAATTCTTATGAATTCACTCGTTGATATTAATCCGTCAGCTACAATAAATACTCAACTCCTCGATATGTTTATCAATCTACCTAAGAGTAAGGTATTTCTTGGTGCTTAGGATCACTTTGCGAGACCACTTCTTTCTTCACCTATTAATGAAGAAGGAGATTAATTACATTCATTGAATACATTGATCGCAATATTTAAAGTAAAAAATAAGTCTTGATGCTGTCACTCTTTGCATAGTCTTTCGGCTGTAGAAATCATACGTTGTTATAGTGTATCACATAAAAATACAATAAATAGGTTATCCGACGCTAATTTAAATTAAAATTCGAAAATAATTTAAAAATACGTACCTGCAGTTGCCGAGATTAACACGTCTAACAATTTTAAAATATTATAAACTATGCACTATGCATTTATTACAATTCGAATTAATTTGGTTTATACACTATTTACACTTACTCTTATTTATGTTACTGCTTGAAGATCGAAATGTAGACTGACTTAAGTAAAGACATATTATATGTATATATAGTTAAGTAACTAATGTTATTGCACGTAAATAGTAATTATTAAATTGGTGTTTAAGTATCAACATTAGTTCATTGATTTTTATCAAAAATGATTAGACCTATAAATAATAATAATGAAATTGTTAAATAGATAAGCTGATGGCATTTTGAAAAATTATTACTTAATTATGTCGGCATAAGACCGTTTTCTTGTTCTGTTAGCATATTATATTATAAATATGAAGTCTTGATGCTGAATCTCCATGAATTATGTCAATCGGCTGCAGAAATCGTACAACCCAGTGATAAAATTAAATACATATCTAAAGACTGAACGATTCCTGTGGCTTAAAGACTGTTTTCTTGTCCTGATCGCTTATCTATACTATTATATAATTGTAAAGTGGTCGTGTCTGTACATTGGAGATATTTGAAAAAAAATACTTGGGTTATGTTATGTTAACGATACTGAACACGAAAATATTTTTTTTTAATTTCCTGTCTGTTTGTCTGTTTGTTCGCGATGGACGCAGAAACTACTGAACGGATTTTGATGCGGGTTTTTTTTGTTAGACAGGGCTTGGTCAGACTTAAAATCTTACGTTTGTTTTATCGCAATCGGTTGATTAGAACCGGAGATGTGACCAAAAATATAATAAACTGAATTTAACGGAGATATATAGATGTCACTTTTTATTATTATTGGTCAATTTTTATAGCTTATTATTGTTAGGTATTTATGAAATTTGGCTGATATTGGTGAAATTTGGTACAAGGATAGATTAGATCTTAAGAGAGGACATTTATGATGGTATGTTTGGTCGCGATAACCGACATCCACGCGGGCGGAGCCGCGGGCAACAGCTAGTTCGAAATAAAAAAAATAAGTCTTGAAGCTGTCCTTCGTTGAATGGAGTCTCTCGGCTGCAGAAATCATACGATCCAGTGATATAATTTATAACATATCTACTGGATGAACGATTCCTGCAGCTTAGAGACTGTTTTCGGTCTTCTTTATTAATACATCTTTCAGTCAACTCTTTTGAAATCCCATCGCTGGTATAAATCCATCCACTACAGCAAACCCTCAACTATTAGATATGTTTATCAAATGTTTGTTGTCGCTTAGGATCACTTTACGGGACCTCTTCTGACGTTACCTATTTACAAAATACATAAAATATGGTAGGCGACTATTAATTTAGAATGTGATTGATTACATTGATCACAATATTTTAAAGTTAAAAAATAATTTATATTTTTCATATTTATAAACTTATTTAAGGCAACTAATAGAAAAGTTACAGGTGGTATTAACTTATTCTACGATCCATAGATAAATTCCTTAAAACTAATCATAATATAAATATTACTAAGTTGTGTTGCAATTTATAAAAAAAACGACAGTTTCTGAAAGAAATATGCTTATTGCATTTTTAATTATTAAATGAATTTTTCGGCTTTCAAAGTAAAAAAAAAGTAGTCTTGACGCTGTCACTCGTTGCATATAGTTTTAAGGCTACAGAAATCATACAACCTAGTGATATAATTAAATACATATCTACTGGATGAACGATTCCTGTAGCTGAAAGACAGTTTTCGTTCTTCTTTATTTAAGACATCTTTCAGTTAACTTCTTATGAATTCACTCGTTGATATTAATCCGTCAGCTACAATAAATACCCAACTGCTCGATATGTTTATCAATCTAATTAAGAGTTTATTTTTTTTTTTTTTACGTGGTTGATGATTCTTTTACGCACTTCACCGTCTCGCTGCGGGGGGAAGCGAGACGGCTTCGTGTGGGACTCCCGGCCCTAGGATGGAAAACGGGCCGGACTACCCACTAAAACCTATCCACGGTGTTTCTCCTTCGCCTTAGCCGGGCCGCCGGATAGACAGAAACTGTTAAGCAACGGCGGCCCGGCAAAGGGGCGCTCTTTCGAGCTCAACACATCTAATTAAGAGTTAGGTATTTCTTGGTACTTAGGATCACTTTGCGAGACCACTTCTTTCTTCACCTATTAATGAAGAAGGAGATTAATTACGTTCATTGAATACATTGATCGCAATATTTTAAGTAAAAAATAAGTCTTGATGCTGTTACTCGTTGCATAGTCTTTCGGCTGTAGAAATCATACGTTGTTATAGTGTATCACATAAAAACACAATAAATAGGCTATCCGACACTAAAATATTACAAGTAGTTTCGGAGATAAACACGTCTAACAATTTTAAAATGTTATAAACTATGCACTATGTACTTATTGCACTTCGAATGAATTTGGATTATACACTATTTACACTTACTCTTATTTATGTTACTGCTTGAATATCCAAATGTAGACTAACATAAATAAATAAATATTGTATGTTTATATAGTGAAGTAACTAATGTTATTGCACGTAAATAGTAATGATTAAATTAGTGTTTAAGTATCAACATTAGTTCATTGATTATTATCAAAAATAACTAGACCTACATTAAATAATAAGGATATTGTTAAGTAGATAAGCCGATGGCATTTTGAAAAATTATTACTTAATTATGTCGGCTTTAAGACCGTTTTCTTGTTCTGTTCGCATATTATAAAATAAATATGAAATCTTGATGCTGAATATCGATGAATTATGTCAATCGGCTGCAGAAATCGTACAGCCCAGTGATATAATTATTAACATATCTACTGGATGAACGATTCCTACGGCTTAAAGACTGTTTTCTTGTCCTATTCGCATATTCGAAATAAAAAATAGAAGTCTTGAAGCTGTCCCTCGTTGAATGGAGTCTTTCGGCTGTAGAAATCATACGAACCAGTGATATTATTATTAACATATCTACTGGATGAATGATTCCTGCGGCTTAAAGACAGTTTTCTTGTGCTGTTCGCGTTTACATTACATTGATCACATTAATCGAAATATTTAAATTAAAAAAAATCTTGAATCTGTCCATCGTTGAATGGAGTCTCTCGGCTGCAGAAATCATACGATCCAGTGATAGAATTTATAACATATCTACTAGACGAACGATTCCTGCAGCTTAGAGACTGTTTTCGGTCTTCTTTATTAATACATCTTTCAGTCAACTCCTTTGAAATCCCATCGCTGGTATAAATCCATCCACTACAGCAAACCCTCAACTATTCCTTCCGCCGTGGATTCTACGCAGTGCAGACGTGCATATCAACAGAGAAGAGCATAATCTTGTGACTCCATCCAGTACTATCGACCACACCTCCCACGCAAGGACCCTCCGCCTATCTCTCTAGGATACACCTCATTACATTGTTAATGGACCACTGCGCATACGCGGGTGCGGACACCTTTAGCTATAACTCCAGTACTGGATATTAAGCCTTTTGGTTATACAAATAAGTGCCATTATGCCAACTCAACACTCACCGTCGGGATCACACACGCATCTTACACCATCAAACCCTGTAATACATTACAACTCTGATTCTAATCTAAATACCTCAATGAGGACTCAGACTGACTCTGAGGATATGTACTTCAATATTAGCAAGCGTACAAAACGAACTGGTGAACCTTTGCATTATCAACCTACACTAATGATGGACGAAATTAAATCATTAGTGGCCGAGCTTAAATGCTCTCAGGACCAGAAGTTTGATAACATAAATGGCACTTTAAGCACCATAGTTGCTCAAAACTTGGATATCCAGAAATCGGTTGAATCCATCACACTTCAGCAGCAACAACTTATGCTAAAAGTCGATTTCCTGGAGAAGGAAAACAACTAGTATAAACAGCGAATACTTTCGCTGAAAAATCAACTACATGTTATTGATAAGAACGCTCGTTCGACCACAATTGAAGTCCGCAACCTGCCAAAGCTACCAATTGATAATAAATCAACTTTAACAAACACGATACAAAATATTGGGTCTACATTGGGTTTGGAGCTGCCTATCCAGGAATATGAAATTAGGGATATTTATCGTACCAGAAAGGAGGCCATAGTCGTTGATTTCTGTACCACCTCGAGGAAGGAGGCATTGATCTCAACCTTAAAGGCATATAATAAAGCCAAACGTGATCAGAAAGAACCGCAACTAAGTACTAGTAACATTGGAATGTCAGGGGAGATCCGACCTATATACATATCTGAGTACTTGACTACTAAAACAAGAGGGCTGTTCTATATCGCCCGCCGTAACGTTAAAGATAAAAAGTTGAATGCAGCGTGGACATCATACGGTAAGGTTTATGTCAAGAAGGATGAAAACTCCGTGCCGATACAAGTTCGCGATGAGTCTTCACTTGAACAGCTCCTACTGTGACTAGGACAACCCTGCCACATACTCTTTATCGTAACTAAAAGCTGTTACTTTTTGTTACTTTCCATGCAAAATAGAACTAATCTTATTTTTTGTTATATTTTTCTATACCAATTTTATATTTTTTTAGTTTTACACATACAGAACACACACATATTCACAATAAATACTGAAATCATAAAACGTTATGCGAATTTATCTAGTGGTAGATTTGGTTGTGACGGGTTTTATGGCGTGGTTAGCTACTGGCTGCGAGTACTCACAGGTTCTCCGTTTCGTCTGTTAGGGTTGCTCTGTGTCCGAGTTGCGTCTTGTTCTTTCAATGTATGTACATACTCCATGTCACATATCTATTGTGATATGCTCCTCGGTAAATAAGCTACCCGGACAAACATGCAAAATATTGAACAAATAAACTCGGAACTAGACTCTCTGCGGGCCGCAGAGGTGCGAGTTTGTGACATACAGAGTGTCAAAAGTCACACATTTCCGAACAAAACTGCGCTTAACATCATATCTCAGAATATCCGTAGTATTAACTGTAATTTGTCTAGTTTTGAAACACTCCTGGAGAGATCGGCTGTTTGCTGGCATGTCATAATACTTACAGAGTGCCGTCTCTCTGCCCTGACAAACATTCCCAATATAGTCGACTATAGCCATGCTGCCACAACACTAAATTTCACTCAAAACGAAGGGGTGGTAGTGTACTATCGAAGTAACCTTTTAGGTGTAACCTGGGAAGAAGTACAAGTTAGCAATGCGAACTGTATTATGTTAAAGATTGGACGTGACATTTGCATCATAGGGGTGTACCGACCACCTGCCCAACAAAACACTACTAACTTCATAAACTCCCTTGATAACCTTCTGTCGGGGCTATCAAACTATAAAAACATAATTTTTTGCGGCGATATTAATATTAATATTGTGAATAATAGTCCTGACACCCGCTCACATGAATATTTAAACAATTTAGCTAGTCACGGAATGCTACCTGGGTTCTATGTTCCCACTCATATGTACACATGCCTGGATCACATAATTTTAAAAACTGTAAAGCCAGCTACATGTTTCGTTATACCTGCATCCATTACAGACCATGACTGTATAGCGGTAAGCATTGATCTAGGAACACGCGTAGAACCCTACAATAAATCCGCACTAAATATCAATTTCGGTAAATTGTATGAGGCTATGCGGTCTGTTGATTTTTCCCAAATCCTGGAGTCTTCTGATGCTGACGCAGCCGCTATCTATCGACTATCTTGTTCATGTGTTATCCTCCTCTATAAGTAATAATAGTGCACTGATAAATATCTCCAAGAGACGACGTGTTAAAAAGCCTTGGATGACGACGGGACTTCTCAAGTGTATGAGAAATAGAGACAACCTGTATAAAAAACTTAAACGAGACCCTTTGAACATAATTTTGCAAGTAACTTATAAACGGTATCGTAATTATTGTACAAATTTATTAAAAAAAGCGAAACAAATGTACAATAGAGGAGAGATCGAGCAATCAGGTCGTAACACTAAGAAACTTTGGATGGCCATAAAGAAGATCACTAGCCAGAAAATAAAAACGCACCATTCTCAATGTCTCATACCAACAGAGAATCAATCGCTAGCATTGAATAAAGTAAACGAATTTTTTGTAAATATAGGCCGTAACCTCGCAGAAAATATTACACCAATAAATATGACAATAAATAATGAACAAATCAGTGTGCAGTCTCCGTCGTCCTCCTTCGTGCTTTTACCTACTGATAATGATGAGATTTGGAATCTGATCTATGGTCTTAGTGACAACTGCGCTGTGGGTGCGGATCTGATCCGTAACAAAATTGTGAAAAGATATGCAAACCTCCTAACCTTGCCTATGACTCATATTTGTAATCAAGCTATATCTACAGGAACCTTCCCTAATGTCTTTAAAATAGCAGTGGTTAAACCGGTACACAAGGATGGTCAACGTGACTGTATTAATAACTATCGTCCAATTTCAATCCTCCCTTCCCTCTCTAAGATTATGGAGCGAGTAATAAATAATCGACTCATTAATTTCTTGGAATCAAATGATCTCCTGGCTACTTCCCAGTTTGGTTTCCGACGCGCTAAAACTACAGCAGATGCTGTTCATAAATTGATAAATCTAGTCGTGTCCAATATGGATAAAAAAAAGAAGTGCCTAGTGGTCTTCCTAGACCTCGCCAAGGCATTTGACACCGTCTCCATTCCTCTCTTATTGGACAAACTAAGTGATGTGGGTGTAAGAGGATTGCCTCTAAATTTGATCCGAGATTACTTGAGGGCCCGGAGACAATGTGTCAAAATAGGCGACAAAGTGAGTGATGACAAAGTGAGTCTGAGTACGGTGTTCCCCAGGGAGCATACTTGGCCCTACCTTGTTCTTGATTTATATCAATGAGCTCTGTAAGCTCCGAGTGCAGGGGGGCAGTATCATCACGTAAGCTGATGATACGGCAATATTTTTTAGTGGTGATAGTTGGGAGGAGGTCTTCCAGTTCGCTCAGTGTGGGTTTAATAGAGTAACGGAGTGGTTAGCAGCTAACATCCTAACACTCAACGTGGCCAAAACAAAGTATATAACTTTTGCTCATAGATCGAACCTTCTTCCACCATCTCATCAATCTTTGACGGCCCACAGTTGCTCGCGGACTAGTTTCCCATGCTCATGCCCATCACTGCAAAGGGCCGAAAGTGTGAAATATCTGGGAGTGATTGTCGATCATAGGCTGTCCTTCGAGCTCCATATAGACCACTTAACCATGAGACTGCGCAAACTAATATATTTATTCAAAACAATTCGGACAGTTGAGGACGCTCTTATGAGGATGGTCTACTTTGCACTAGCACAGTCTCTGATCGACTATTGTGTTACGGTCTGGGGGGGAGCAGCCAAAACTCATCTCATCGAAGTGGAAAGGACACAACGTGCGATCCTAAAAGTCAGTAGGAGTCTCCCTTTCCGATTTCCAACGGATGAACTATACAGAATCTGTGACGTTCTCACTGTCAGACAGTCTTTTGTACTTAATACTGCATTGAAACAGCATTCATTGCTGCGATATGACGAAAATCTATTAAAAGACAAACGTAGGAAACATAATGTATGCCAGACTCAGCTGTATAGGACGTCCTTCTCTCATCGATTTTTCTGTTTCCTAGGACCCTACTTATACAACAAATTAAATCTAAAATTAAACATACACCCATTAAACTCCACAAACTCTAAGTCGATAATTACAGACTTTTTGAAAACTCTGAACTATGATCAGACTGAGAACCTTATGACCCCGCCTGAATAACTCTTCATAGACGATATGGACATATAAACCTTTACATTACATAAGCCTTTGCCATGGGTAGTCTCGCCATAACGTACCTACACTATTCATCTCTAATCCGCCAATACACGCCAATACACACACACACATACAGACTTATACACACACACACACGCACACATACACACACACACACACACATACATACACAAACACAACCTTACCTAGTTAGTTTTAGTTGTTGTTTTTGGTTATTATTGTTTAGAATACTGTTACTCATATAGACATATAGGTCGTTCCGCAAGCTAGCTTAGTATTATATCAAATAGATATAAGAAGATTAATTATAGTTACTCATGCAGCTATGTATATTTCCTATACCTATACCTAGCATTAAACAGTGTAGTCTGTTCATGCGTATGTATATTATGATTTCCAAAATGTGCGACACTGCCTAATCTGCGTGGGGGCAAGGGTGACCTGTGTTACAGGTTTGACAATCAAACCTAATTCAGGCACCTCTCTCGCTCTTTTTTTAGGCTTTGGCAAATAGCATTATGTAAACTTTAGAAGTACTTAAAACTAATTTGTAAGAGAGAAATAAAACATTATTATATATATTAGATATGTTTATCAAAAGTACCTATTAGTTAAACATTTGTTGTCGCTTAGGATCACTTAACGGCACCTCTTCTGACGTTACCTATTTACAAATTACATAAAATATGGTAGGCGACTATTAATTTAGAATGTGGTTCATTGATTACATTGATCACAATATTTTAAAGTTAAAAAATAATATATATTTTTCATATTTATAAACTTATTTAAGGCAACTAATAGAAAAGTTACAGGTGGTATTAACTTATTCTACGATCCTTAGATAAATACCTTAAAACTAAGCATAATATAAATATAACAAAGTTGTGTTAGAATTTAAAACAAAAAAAATACTGAAATAAAAGAGCTTATTTTATTTTTAATTATTAATTGAATGTTTCGGTTTTCAAAGTAAAAAAAAAGTGGCCTTGACGCTGTCACTGGTTGCATATAGTTTTACGGCTTCAGAGATCATACAACCCAGTTATAAAATTATTAACATATCTACTGAATGAACGATTCCTGCGGCTTGAAGATAGTTTTATTGTTGTATTTGCATAATCAAAATGACATTTTAAATTCGCTATCCGACATTAAAACAATTTTAAAATACGTACCCGTGCTTTCTGAGATAAACACGTCTAACAATTTTATAATGTGATAGATTTTAGAAATATGCGCGCAACACTAATAACTTAGAATTAAATATGTTAATACACTGACTTCACTATATGTTACTTCTTGAAGATCCGAATGTAGACTGACTTAAATAATGAAATATTGTATGTATATATAGTGAAATAACTAATGTTATTGCACGTAAATAGTAATTATTAAATTAGTGTTTAAGTGTCAACATTAGTTCATTGATTTCTATCAAAAATGATTAGACCCATAATAAATAATAATGATATTGTTAAGTAGATAAGCCGATGGCATTTTGAAAAATTATTACTTAATTATGTCGGCTTTAAGACCGTTTTCTTGTTCTGTTCGCATATTATAAAATATATATGAAGTTTTGTTGCTGAATCTCGATAAATTATGTCAATCGGGTGCGGAAATCGTACAACCCAGTGATATAATTATTAACAATATCTACTGGATGAACGATTCCTACGGCTTAAAGACTGTTTTCATGTCCTGTTTGCATTTACATTACATTTATCGCAATATTTAAATTAAAAATATTAGACTTGAAGCTGTCCCTCGTTGAATGGAGTCTTTCGGCTGCACAAACCATAGGATCCAGTGTTATAACCATTAACATATCTACTGGATGAACGATTCCTGTAGCTTAAAGACAGTTTTCGTTCTTCTTTACTTAAGACATCTTTCAGTTAACTTCTTATGAATTCACTCGTTGATATTAATCCGTCAGCTACAATAAATACCCAACTCCTCGATATGTTTATCAATCTACCTAAGAGTTAGTTAGTTATTTCTTGCTGCTTAGGATCACTTTGGGAGACCACTTCTTTCTTCACCTATTAATGAAGAAGGAGATTAATTACATTCATTATTTATACATTTATACATTAAAAAATAAGTCTTGATACTGTCACTCTTTGCATAGTCTTTCGGCTGTAGAAATCATACGTTGTTATAGTGTATCACATAAAAATACAGTAAATAGGTTATCCGACGCTAATTTAAATTAAAATTCGAAAATAATTTAAAAATACGTACCTTTAGTTGCCGAGATTAACACGTCTAACAATTTTAAAATGTTTCAAACTATGCACTATGCATTTATTACACTTCGAATGAATTTGGATTATACACTATTTACACCTACTCTTATTTATGTTACTGCTTGAATATCCGAATGTAGACTGACTTAAATAAAGAAATATTCTATGTATATACAGGGTTACCTGGTAAGACGTGTGAACCCCGTTCAGGGGTGGTAGTTCCCACTATTTCTGACAAATTTCACCTTGGACCCATACCCCCCAACCTAACCCTTTTCAAGTTATAAGCCTTTGAAGATTTTTTGAAAAAATATGCCGATTTCTTGTCTATTGGCCTATCTTTTTCGTTTAATTTTGTTCCAATTTTTATTTTTATACGATTTTTGTGTAGCAGATTAGTTTCTTCATCATAATGAAAAATAAAATTAGAGTTACCTCAACTAAATGGGTCGTAGATAGAAGATTGATAGTTATAGCATCAATAAAAAATCAGTACAAATCAAAGTTCAACCAGCAATAGAAAAAATAAATCTATGACACCTAGGCAGCAGATACGCTTAAAATATCTACATTTCATTAGCTATTCAACAAGGTATAACAAGCTAGGCTGCTATTGAAGGTCTTGGAATAATCTTTGATAAAAGTCGTAAAAGTAGTAGTAAAAATTAACGTAATATTGATCAATTAGGTTACAAAATAAAATAAAACAATTCAAATAGGTACAACAAATGTATTTTATTTTATCTTTCGTGTTCAATATGTTCACCTCTGTTTAACACACACTCGCATTCTATTTCTAAGTCCACTTTTTACCACAGATGTAGTTAAACCGCTTCTTATTGGATTTGCTGCCACTATAATTCTTGTAATACTCTTCGTTACTCAGTGCCATTACTACACAACACAATCACTATCACACACAACTCACAAATTAACACACTAAACAATTATTTAGCTACATCACTGCACGAAGCAAAGATTGCAACTGAACTGACCTGTGACCTTGCTAAATGATTTTAAATAAAATAAAATAATTCTAGGAAACTTAACGGCTACCGAGACGCCGACCGAGCGCTTCGTGACTTCGTGCGGCATCGCTTGATGCGAAACAGAGACAAAATGTTCCTACCAGGAGTGAGACGGAAGGCTTTTCACAGGCGTGCATTATTTGTACCTATTTTGATGTCGATGACCGAAGCAGCGGATTTTAGCTATTGTTGTTTAAACAAGTGTGTATTTTATTCGGTAATAATGTTTTTTTCATGACATTTTTTTTCTTATCTGGCGGTCGCGACATATTGAAACGGGTTCTGGTCGACCAGCTGATGGTGCTGGCTTCGAGTTGATATAACCCGTAACACCCGGTATACAAAGCTGTTATTGTTTTCGTTGTGTTTGTTATTTTATATTATTAAGTGGAGTAATAAATGCTTTTTTTTTCTTTCTTCTTCTTCTTACTATTAGATATGTTTATCAAAAGTACCTATTAGTTTCTACGGGACCGCTTCTGTCTTTACCTATTTACAAAATACATAAAATTTGGTAGGCGACTATTAATGGAGAATGTGGTTCATTACATTGATCGCAGTATTTAAAGTTAAAAAAATGATTTTTACTTCATTTATTTATAAACTTATTTAAGGCAACTAATAGAAAAGATACTGGTGGTATTAACTTATTTTACGATCCATAGATAAATACCTTATAACTAAGCATAATATAAATAAAACAAAGCATATTCAAAGTAAAAAATATAAGTCTTGAAGCTGTCCCTCGTTGAATGGAGTCTTTAGACTGCAGAAATCATACAACCCAGTGATATAATTAAAACATATCTACTGGATGAACGATTCCTGTGGCTTAAAGACTGTTTTCTTGTCCTGGTCGCATATTTGAAATAAAATAAATAATTCTTGAAGCTGTCCCTCGTTGAATGGAGTCTTTCGGTTGCAGAAATCATACGATCCAGTGATATAATCATTAACATATCTACTAGATGAACGATTCCTGCGGCTTAAAGACTATTTTCTTGTCCTGTTCGCATATTCGAAATTAAAAATATAAGTCTTGAAGCTGTCCCTCGTTGAATGGAGTCTTTCGGCTGCAGAAATCATACAACCCAGTGATATAATTAAAAACGTATCTACTGGATGAACAATTCCTGTGGCTTAAAGACTGTTTTCTTGACCTGTACGCATATTCGAAATAAAAAAAATAAGTCTTAAAGATGTCCCTCGTTGAATGGAGTCTTTCGGCTGTAGAAATCATACGCACCAGTGATATTATTATTAAAATATCTACTGGATGAATGATTCCTGCGGCTTAAAGACAGTTTTCTTGTCCTGTTCGCGTTTACATTACATTGATCACATTAAATGAAATATCTAAATAAAAAAAAAATCTTGAAACTGTCCCTCGTTGAATGGAGTCTTTCGACTGCGAAATCATACGATCCAGTGATATAATTTATAACATATCGATTGGATGAACGATTCTTGCAGCTTAAGAGTCTGTTTTCGGTCTCCTTTATTAATCCATCTTTCAGTCAACTCCTTTGGAATCCCATCGTTGGTATAAATCCATCCACTACAGCAAACCCTCCACTATTAGATATGTTTATCAAAAGTACCTACTAGTTAAACATTTCTTGTCATCAACATCTTAGGATCACTTTACGGGACCTCTTCTGTCTTTGCCTATTTACAGAATACATAAAATATGGTAAGCGACTATTTTTTTAGAATGTGGTTGATTACACTGATCACAATATTTAAAGTTAAAAAATAATTTATATTTTTCATATTTATAAACTTATTTAAGGCAACTAATAGAAAAGTTACAGGTGGTATTAACTTATTCTACGGTCCATAGATAAATACCTAAAACTAAGCATAATATAAATATTACAAAGTTGAATTAGAATTTATAAAAAAAAAACAGTTTTGAATTAAATAAGCTTATTGCATTTTTAATTATTAATAGAATATTTTGGCTGTCAAAGTAAAAAAAGTAGTCTTGACGCTGTCACTCGTTGCATATAGTCTTACGGCTACAGAAATTATACAACCCAGTGATATAAGTAAATACATATCTACAGGATGAACGATTCCTGTGGCTTAAAGACTGTTTTCTAGTCCTGGTCGCATATTTGAAATAAAAAAAAAGTCTTGAAAATGTCCCTCGTTGAATGGAGTCTTTCGGCTGAAGAAATCATACGAACCAGTGATATTATTACTAACATATCTACTGGATCAATGATTCCTGCGGCTTAAAGACAGTTTTCGGTCTTCTTTATTCGCGTTTACGTTACATTGATCACATTAATCAAAATACTCAAATAAAAAAAAATCTTGAAGCTGTCCCTCGTTGAATGGAGTCTCTCGGCTGCAGAAATCATACGATCCAGTGATATAATCATTAACATATCTACTGAATGAACGATTCCTGCAGCTTAAAGACAGTTTTCGTTCTTCTTTATTAATACATCTTTCAGTCAAGTCCTTTGGAATCCCATCGTTGGCATAAATCCATCCACTACAGCAAACCCTCAACTATTAGATATTTTTATCAAAAGTACCTATTAGTTAAACATTTGTTGTCGCTTAGGATCACTTTACGGGACCTCTTCTGTCTTTACCTATTAACAAAATACATAAAATATGGTAGGCGACTATTAATTTAGAATGTGGTTGATTGCATTGATCACAATATTTAAAGTTAAAAAATAATTTATATTTTTTATATTTATTAACTTATTTAAGGCAACTAATAGAAAAGTTACAGGTGGTATTAACATATTCTACGGCACATATATAATTACTACAATTTAGGTTACAAGTTGTACTACGTACTATCACATATCATTGACTAAAGATTATCACAGACTGCTTTGCATCAGAGCTACAGAGAGATCTCATACTCTCGTCATAGATAAATACCTTAAAAGTAAGCATATAAATATTACAAAGTTGTGTTAGAATTTATAAAAAAAAAGTTTCTGAAATAAATAAGCTGATTGCATTTTTAATTATTAATTGAATGTTAAAAGCGGCGTTCAAAGTAGAAAATGTAGTCTTGACGCTGTCACTCGTTGCTTACAGTCTTACCGCTGCAGAAATCATACAACCCAGTGATATAATTATTAACATATCTACTGGTTGAACGATTCCTGCGGTTGTAAGATAGTTTTATTGTTGTATTCGCATAATCAAAATGACATTTTAAATTCGCTATCCGACACTAAAACAATTTTAGAATACGTACCAGTACTTTTTGAGATAAACACGTCTAACTAGATTTTAGAAGTATGCGTTTAACACTTATTACATTGAGAACCATATTGGGTTATACAGTATTTACACTGACTTCACTATATGTTACTGCATGAAGATCGAAATGTAGACTGACTTAAATAAATAAATATTGTATGAATTTATAGTGAAGTAACTAATGTTATTGCCCGTAAATAGTAATTATTAAATTAGTGTTTAATTGTCAACATTAGTAAATTGATTTTTATCAAAAATAATTTAGTGATTTTGGTGATTAGACGTTTATTAAATAATAATGATTTTGTTGAATAGATAAACTAATTGCATTTTAGGGTCCCGTACCTAAAGCGTAAAATGAAACCTTACCAAGGCTCCGTCCTGTCCGTCCGTCTGTCACCAGACTGTATCTCATGAACTGTGATAGTAAGACAGTTGAAATTTGTACACATGAAAGAAAGAAAGAAAAAGCTTTTAATTTTTAATTTTAATTGATATAGTCCGAGACGCCCAGGACTTTAAGTGGCTGTGCCATAGCGGCTGGCACGTAAGATTTTGTTGCCTTTCATTTAACATTTCATCGCATGGCAACGGGTTTAACTTTTTTTTTAAATTACAATATATGTTACTTTTTATTAAATTCATTCGTCCATTTTGGACTTAACCCATTATAAATGTGCCCGGTGACGGCAATAGGCTTACCCCCTATTACGTGGGACTATAATGATAATACTGGCAGCGGCTTTGTTTATTCTTTTTCTTCTTCAATTTTCTTTATTACTCTTTCATTTGTCATCCAATCCAAAAAATATCACTCAAATGTTATTCATTGTAGGCAAGGAGTGTGTGTGTAAAGTTTCATGAAAATCTGTTGATAAATACGGCCTCAAATATGATCTGACAGAACCCGTAGATGGGTACAGACGAAAGAAATTCTCCCCAATCTGCAAATTGAAACGGAGCCCTCGGTCGCTTCGCTCCCTCAGTCAATAAATATTTTAGGGGGCTCCCATACAACTAACATGTTTTTTTTTGCCGTTTCGTCGTACGGAAACCTTTGTGCCCAAGTCCGACACGCACTTGACCGGGTTTCTTGTTAGTAATAATACTATCGTAACCTATTACTTGAGAGCAAACTTGACGTTAACAGCACAGCTCTTGCAGAATGCTTTGAATCTATACTAATATTGTAAAGCAGAAGAGTTTAGAACTAGTAGTGGGTGCTCAGACGTTGCCATGACACTTAACGTAAATCATGCTATCGGAAGATGAAGCGATAATTATTATGGTAAATAATAAACTTAAATCCTAATAACTACTTAAATACCTAATACTAAAACATACCTTCATAGTACCACAGAATAGGGAATAATACTTACATACAGAACTTGCACTCCGACGTTAATTAAAGCACATTCTATTGTTTATAGAGAACATCATTCGAACGTTATATGTGTAACGGATGTCAGGAAATTACCAGCATAATTTGACCAATAATTATGACGTTAATGCCTCAATATCAACTCTATGGTCAATTCCGTATCACAAACAAGAGACAACCCTTACTGACTTACAAATTCAAGTTGTCGCTGACGTCACGTATTTTTTGCGATTGTTAGGCGAGTGACATAGGCCTGATAGTACATACAATTTACATGAAATAGATACACAAAAATAATTACATATAAAGCTACGACTACTAAAAAGAGTATGTTTGACATGATATTATTCTTATCACTCTGTATTTAATAGTTAAATGACAATGAAGGTATCTTGTGGTCGAATGATAAAAAAATTGATAACATTATATGGTCAAGTAATAGGTATTTGACTAGCGTCAGCTTGTGGCTTCGTTTGATATTTGAATCGACCAATCGACCTATTTGTACTTATCAGTTGCTAGCAAACTTTAACTGCCTCGGTGGCGTAGAGGTATGTGTATGCGACTGCCGTCTCTAAGGTCGCAGGTTCGAGTCTAATATTTGTGTGATCCACAAATGTTTGTTTCGGAGAGTGTTTTCTATGTATATTATGTATGTATTTATAAATATATAAGTATGTTTATTAGTTGTCTAGATCTCATAGCACAAGCTTATAGCTTAATTTGGGCTAGATGACGTCGTGTGAAAATGTCCGAAAATATTTATTTTATTGAGCGGAGTTTACGAAGCTCTTTCTTAAACGACTGGACCGATCTTTGTGAAATTTGGCACGGTCATAGTGACCGTCGCCGTGAGTGCATATATCAGAATTCATAAAGGTCGGTCCAGTCGTTTAGGAGTTCGACCCGGATCGACAAACCCAGCTCAATTATTGCAACAGCAGAATGCATTGTATACCTAGTTTATTAACTAGCTGATCGCCGCAGGTCCGCCCTCGCGATTTAGTTTACTCGTTCCCGGTTCCCGTGGGAACATATTACCGGGATAAAAGTGGTTCTGGTCCGCTAGTCTACCACTACTATTATAAACACTAAATACAAATAATAAAAAACCTCGACACGTGTTTCGCCCCCAACCAGGGTCATCATCAGGCGATGTCGATGGCTCGGCGCACGGCATTATTTTTTGCACGATAACACAACTCATATTTATTCTATTTTCCAAAATTATTTCTCTATTCTTTCGGCCTAATTTTAAGTGGGTTTGGAGGGCGGTCCTGTGCATTAATAAATACGAGAGTTGGGTAATTTGCATGTGGCGGAATAATGCAAAGTAGTTAGATTTATTTCATTTAACTATGGACTTCCGAAAAGTAACGCCTGATAGTATTAACATATTTAATAGCTTATATGCTCTTATTAATCGTAGCGTGATGTTATATAGCCTATGTTACTCTAACTATGACTGTATATTGGTGAAACCGCTCTGACTGGTGAGATTCTATTTAGTAGTATTTAACATCTATTCTGTCCTGTAGGCTTGCCTTGCCAGTATCACTGGCAAAGTGTGTGTGTGTCTACCTCTGCCTACCTCTTTGAGGATATAGGCGTGATGTATGTCTGTGTATATAATGTTACTTTCATTTTAAACTCACCAATTTGTATGCTTCACAGTTAATCACTGTTGGGTCACTGATGGTTCACTGCTGGATCACAAACGACCCATTTACGTTACACACTAATATTTTATAACTGACTTCAAAATTCTGGAGGTTGTCAAATGTTGACTGTATTTTTTTTATTACCTCATATTTTTCAACTGGGTGAACCGATTATGAAAATAGTTGAGCGAAGTGAGCGAATCTCCATCTTAGGCGACTCATGTATTTCGTTTGTCCGCATACTCCTCCTAAACCGATCTCCTTCAAACTTACCACAGTGATAACGTGTGGCGTGAGGATGGTTTAGAACAAAAAATTAAAATCGGACATACCATCGAGGAACTAGGTATGCAATACATTCTGCTGTTGCAATAATTGAGCTGAGTTTGTCGATCCGGGTCGAACTCCTAAACGACTGGACCGATCTTTATGAATTCAGATATATGCACTCACGGTGATGGTCACTATGACCGTGCCAAATTTCAAAAAGATCGGTCCAGTCGTTTAGGAGGAGTTCGATCACGAACGAAATACACGAGTCGCCTAAGAAAGAGCTTCGTTAACTCAGCTCAATAATCAAAAAATTCTATGTTATGTAAATCACAGTTGGGTCACTGATGGGACACAAACGACCCATTTTCACACAAATATATTTTAACATATAACTTGATTTTACTTTCACATATAATTATATCCAAGTATATATGTTATTAAATCGTGTCAACATGTTCATTGTTGTTATACAAATGAACACGTTCGGTCAGCATTTATTTGTTAGCTATCATTTCCTTGTTGTTTGATTAGTAATTTATATTTATTTAATATAAATAAAATTATGAGTGTATGTTTGTAATTAACATATATTTTAACCATTAATCTTAAAATAGCATAAAACAAAATCGCTCCGTTCCTATGTATGCTGATATCTTGGAAACTACGCAACGGATTTTGATGCGGTTTTCACCAACGAAAAGAGTGGTTCTCGAGGAAGGTTTTAGTATATCTACACCTACTACTATAAAGAGGAAAGATTTGTATTTTTGTGTGTATGTTTGTAATGAATAAACTCAGAAACTACAGTGTCGATTTCAAAAATTCTTTCTCCATTGGAAAGCTACATTCACCTTGAGTAACATAGGCTACTTTTTATACCGGTAATGTGTTCCCACGGGAACCGGGAACGAGTAAACTACATCACGCGGGCGGAGCTGCGGCGATCGGTTAGTTATAAATAAAATTGGGAATGTATGTTACTATCACAGTATAACCCAACAGATGTTTCAACCAAACAATTGTTGGAATGGGACTAAAATTTAAATATTGTCCCATTGAGGTAACATACACACACACACACATATCACGCCTATATCCCCGAAGGGGTAGCTAGAGGTGCATTACACACGAATATTTTAGTCCCATGTAATAGGGGGCAAGCCTATAGCTGTCACCGGGTACATTTATAACGGGTTATGTCCAAAATGGCCGAATGAATTTAATAAAAAGTAGAAGCTATATTGTAATTTTAGAAAAAAAGTGAAACCCGTTGCCTTGCGATGAAATGTTGATTAAAGGCAACAAAATCTAACGTGCTAACCGCTATGGCACAGAAAATTAAAGTCCTGGGCGTCTCGGACTATAACGTAACAAAAAAAAAAACAGTCGAACCTCATCCTTTTTTGGAAGTCGCTTGAAAACAGTATTGTAGGTTAATCTACGTCACTATGACGTCACCAACATGGCCGCCAATCTCATTGTCATCTTGCGCGGCTTATAATGTTCATCTTCTTAGTAATGAGGAACGTGAGAACTGATCAAAGTCACGGGTCTTATTTGTATGTCAATTAGTAATGAATTTACTTACTGAATACCGCGGTTCTACCCGTGTTATATAGTTGTTTTCCTTACCACGGGAACACATAGCATAAAAACGTGCGAGTCGTACTCGTGCACGAAGGGTTCAGTACTATCTCTAAATATAAAAATTAATCCCTATTTCCCTTGGTCACGCCATCACGCGTGAACAGCTGGACCGATTTGGCTTATTCTTTTTTGTTGTGTTCGTAATTATCAGGAGAAGGATCTTATGGAAGAAAAAAAAAGTTGTGCGGTACGAAGTTCGCCGGGACAGCTTGTTATCTGTAAATATGCAAAAAAACATACGTATGTTGTCTAGGAGCGCCCTTAAATATTTGTTATATCCTGTTTTTTAGTATTTGTTGTTATAGAGGCAACAGAAATACATCATCTGTGACAATTTCAACTGTCTAACTGTTACGTTTCATGACATACAGCGTGGTGAGAGATGTACGGACGGATAGGGTTCCCGTTTTACCCTATAGGTGCGGAACCCTAAAAAGTAGCCTATGTCACTCAGGGATAATGTACATATCAGTGAAAGAAATTACAAAATTTGTTCAATAATTACGGAGTTTATTGCAAACAAACAATCAAATATTTTGTAGTATAATTGAATTTACTTATTGATGATGTAACAAAGTCATTGAAATTGTTTATCAAGAGGAAATGTACCTATATTACATAATTGTCATTGTATTAACTCACGTATTAGACAGTTGAAAAAAAAATCATTTTCGAGAAATATCATAGCTACATGTGTCACGTATTACATAGCTACTTTTTAGGGTTCCGTACCCAAAAAAAATCATTTTCGAGAAATATCATAGCTACATGTGTCACGTATTACATAGCTACTTTTTAGGGTTCCGTACCCAAAAAAAATCATTTTCGAGAAATATCATAGCTACATGTGTCACGTATTACATAGCTACTTTTTAGGGTTCCGTACCCAAAGAGTAAAACGGAAACCCTATTACTGAGACTTCGCTGTCCGTCCGTCCGTCTGTCTTGCGCTGTATCTCATGAACCGTGATAGTTAGAAAGTTGAAATTTTCACAGATGATATATTTTTGTTGCCTCTATAACAACAAATACTAAAAAACAGAATATAATAAATATTTTAGGGAACTCCCATACAACAAACGTGATTTTTTTTCTATTCGGTACGCAACCCTTTGCGCGTTAATCCGACTCGCACTCGGCTGGATTTTGGGATTCATATCGTAAAATATCTATATCACCAGGTCGGTTTCAAAGGCTACGGTCTATCACCAACCCAGTTGTCGACATCAGGGAGCTTCACTTACTCCGATGGTCAGACATACACAATCACTCATGGCTCGGTCGTGATAGCTGCTATAACCTCGTGCACGAATACTTCTAACCCTAGCGTGATGCTGGGTGCTGGTGAGTTGTTTTGTAATTATTTGATAGAAAAGACGTGTATTTCAGACGTGACTCTAATAATATGTATAGTACAATTCACGTAAGAAGAACGCGGGGCGAGAATGGGAGGGGTGTGTTTGCGCATCAGTTCTCTCGCTCTTACTCGCTGTTACGTCTTATAGATCGATAAATCGTCTATTGTCCAGCTTCTTCTTCTTGTAAGTGACTCCATCGTTAATCGATGATTTCGCTAAAGTCAAGGTAATGCTTGATATTTCCCGCACAGAAGAACTAGTTACTCTGAACTAGTTCGCGGTGTGGGACAAGGAAACGTTGTTCGGTATTGCAAGTGAGCGTCAGGACCTGGGTTATTGCCCAGAGGTAACCTAAAAGGTTACCAGCCACGCGCTCGCCAAAAATCCAAGTCAACTGCGCAGCTTGATGTCAGCGTTATTGTTATATGACGCGACCTGTACCGATGTTGATTTTAATTAAAAAAATAAAGTATGTAAATAAGATGTTTTTTTCATTTTTCAGGTCTTTTGGCAAAGAAAGCGGTCGAAAATGGACTTAGTGTGAAACCTTACATCAAAACATCTCTGTCTCCGGGGTCTGGAGTAGTCACCTATTATCTCAGGGTAAGTTTTGTGGGTTTCGCCATATTTTTAACAGACTTCATAACAGGAGAAAAGTCCTTAATGCAAATGTATTTTTCATAGCTTGTATTAAAAAGGTGGCTCTTTTTTGTTTAAGAGACATTTTAGCGGGCAATAATCAGATTTGAATATGGAACATTCATAGTATTCCAACCGAAAAAAAAAACAAAAGGCGCGAACTTTTTTCATCCCTAGTACATTTCTTTTTTTTTATAGGAGATGAAAAGTAATATTGATGCATCATGAGAAAAAATATTATTTCTCAGGCGACATACTGAATCCCTCGTTACACTCGGAATTCTACTCTAAAATCCTTCGCTTCGCTCTGGACTCAAAATAGCGCCTTCGGCAACAATATATAATTTTACTCCCTTGTCATAAAATCTACTATTCGTTTCCCAATTCCCATTCCGACAATTTGCCAATATTTTGGGTTTTATTGCGTTCATAAAGCCCCCCCCCCCCTACACCAGTTTATCTATTATATCTTCTATTATATCATAAAAATCTACGACAAACTTATTATTTGCGGTTGGTACAGTACTCGGGTCTAGGGGTCGAACCGCAAAATTAAGTTTGTTTTTTATTGTATATACTTTTCCGGGATAAAAAGTACCCAGCGTGGTGTCCAGGATATTAAAGAATAATTATATCAAGTTTCATAGTAATCGAACCAGTAGTTTTTGCGTGATGCCTGAACAGACAGACAGACAGACAAAAATTTTTTTAATCACATTTTTGGGTTCGGTGTCGGTCTACTAACACTCCCTGCCATTTATTTTTTTGATATTTTCAATGTACAGAATTTTCACTTCTACAGATTTATTATAAGTATAGATTATTTGTGAACGCTTTTGACTTCTAGTAATGTATATTGACTCCATTAATCAATTAATTACGTTGTAAAATTAATCTTAACATATCTATACTCTATACTAATATTATAAAAAGGAAAGATTTGATGATGTATATGTTTTAATATATGTTATAAGCAGTGAAGTATGCTAACTATTTCTTATTGAGCGGAGTTTACGAAGCTCTTTCTTAGACGACTCGTGTATTTCGTTCGTGATCGAACTCCTCCTAAACGACTGGACCGATCTTTTTGAAATTTGGCACGGTCATAGTGACCATCACCGTGAGTGCATATATCTGAATTCATAAAGATCGGTCCAGTCGTTTAGGAGTTCGACCCGAATCGACAAACTCAGCTCAATTATTGCAACAGCAGAATGTATTGCATACCTAGTATAATTTTACAGTATAAATCACCAAAAACTCAGTCAGTTGGTAGAACGTTCCTCTAGAAAGGGATCAGTCGCTGGTTCCGAGTCCAGCCCAAGACTATAGTTTTTGTGAATATAAAATATATTAATCGATTGGCATCAGAGCCCTCTAGCTGAGTCTAAACGTAATAGCAACATTACGCACAGCCTACCATAGTAGTTAGTTCCCTCAACTACCGGTAGATGGCACTCCGGCGACGCCGTAAGTTGCGATATTATCATAATGTGTGTTTACTACACTGCCAGTTGAACATGGCTTGAAAATATGTTAGACAGTGTAGTAAAATACTTTTTTCATAAATATGTAAAGTGGACAACAACCTTTGATAATGCTATAAAGTGAAACCGGTCAGGTTAAATCATGTATATTAAATAAAAGTGAAACGGTGAACAAGTGTTTAGTTATCATGTATATAAGTTTCACTAAGTGCCGACAGTCGCAACCATCAACTATAATTATGCAGATATACAACATTGCTATGTTAATGTTTCCAGGAGTCCGGTGTAATTCCTTACCTAGAACAATTGGGTTTCGACATAGTTGGCTACGGGTGTATGACATGTATTGGCAATTCGGGGCCTATAGATGACAACATTGCCAATACTATTGAAAAGGTATGTGAAATATGTAAGATTATTGGAGTTTACTCCTTAAGAATCGATTTTCATATATAAGGCGCCCGGTATGAGAAAAATCCGAGGGGTAAAACCTACTAACAAGTAACGAAAATCGTGTCACGTTTTTGGTGCGCACCTCTAGTGCGCAACTTTCTAATTTGTTATGGTTAGATACTCGTACTTAAGGAGTAAACTCCAGTCGTGCGTCGGAGCTGACACACACTTTTTTTTTCAGGATTTTGTTTCATTGACCGAGCGAGCGAATTATATAAAGTAAAGTTTCAGGGGTTTTTAGGGTTCCGTGGTAATAATCTCGGAACCCTTGGTATATTTTTTTGGGCTACCGCCGGCTATCTCGCGTGGATCCCTACGTCTATCTTATAGCGCATACGCCATAAGCCACACCACCTTATAATTGAACTCGCCAATGACATGCAAGTGAGAAAGGTAGAAACTGGTAGAATCTTGTAGAAGGGACTAGAACCGCCTTCTCGTATGTGGTGCTTCGTTTAATCTGCTTGCCTACACACCACGACTCTTCTACTGTTATTTGGACGTCACAGGCTGACTATATTTACAATATCTTTCTTATAACATTGAAAGATAATTTACAAAAAATATAATAATTGCTATTGAAAGAAGAAAGAAAGAAAGAAAAACATTTATTACACCACTTTAGAATTAACTCTTAATCTATTTATCACCACATTTACAATATCTTTACAGTCTCCCCAATGCGATATTGCAAGTTATAAAATCGATTAACTATAAGTACAAATTAAAAAAACCTACAAATTAAACAAATACAATTAAAAAATCATATAAAATCAAATAAGTATAATCAAATAAAATCAAAATTAAAATAGCAAGTCAAATAAAATACAATCTAATAAAATCAAATCAAATCCAATATAATCAAATTAAATCAAAATTAAATTAGCAAGTCAAATAAAATACAATCTAATAAAATCAAATCAAATCCAATATAATCAAATAAAATCAAAATTAAATTAGCAAGTCAAATAAAATACAATCTAATAAAATCAAATCAAATCCAATATAATCAAATAAAATCAAAATTAAATTAGCAAGTCAAATAAAATACAATCTAATAAAATCAAATCAAATCCAATATAATCAAATAAAATCAAAATTAAATTAGCAAGTCAAATAAAATACAATCTAATAAAATCAAATCAAATCCAATATAATCAAATAAAATCAAAATTAAATTAAATTAAGCAAGGCAAATAAAATATAATCTAATAAAGTCCAATATACAATTCATTATAATCAAATACAATCAAATTAAGTCAAATTCTAATAAAATCACATTAGAATCAATTTAAATGGGACACCATGGCCTTTCTTGGCACGCTTTCCACCGCAGGTCTTCCGGCCGTACGTGAACCAAATGGTTTAGCACGAAGCGATGGAAAGAGACCGGATGGTATGTCGTTGCTACCGTGGAAGATGGGAAGGCCTTTGGTGTTGGACGCTACATGCGTTGACACCTTAGCACCTTCACACCTTCCAAGCACATCCGGATGTGCCGGCGCTGCTGATGCTGACGGCCTCCAACGGCGTAAATATGCTAACCTAGCAGGCGATTACATATTTGAGCCGTTTGGGGTTGAGACACTGGGGTCATGGGGTCTCGGACTATGTAATGAATAAAAATTTAACAGACATTTTTTGTGAGTAAGGAAACAGAAGATTTTCTTTGTATAAGGTAATAATTACACTTACCTATATAATTCCTGTTGCTGAAGTTCCACTCGTTGATTGAAGTCCCACGGCACCAAGAATCGTTTATGCTGTGATATAATAAGTATCAACATATCGTATACAACGTTAAACGAATCATGGTGCCGAAGGACAGTTTTCTTGGCTTGATTATTTAAAATTAACTACATATTTTAGTAGTGACGCAGTCTCTCGTTGATATATGTCTATCGGCTGATAGAATGAATACATTATGCCTCCGTATTCATTTCGATCAGCATTGGGACATTTATTTTTGCCTGTTCGTTAAAAATTACAAAAATAACATTCTAAACAAAGCAAATGTTTTATTTTAGCGATTACCCCCTAAATATTTAAGTCGATATCAAGGAAAAATTATAGTTTTATCATACACACAGTATAAAATACCACTTGTATTAGACACAATTCACTAGCACTAGCGTATAGAGCAAACTTAATGTCACCAAAAATACTTAAAAATACACTTATTCATTAGCCACTCTAATTATTTACAATGACAATGTAATTGCCGTGGTAAGTCTCCAGGCCGCTTCGACCCATGTAGGTTCATTGCTTGGGCCGGTATGATGATAATGCAGTGGTGACGCTCAGGCTGGTGCGTCGACGAAAGAGCAAATGCATTTTGTTTATTGCATGTTATTGTAAATCATCAATATATTTATTTTATGTAATTTTTATTAAAATAAAAGTTTGTTACATGCGTTGTTCGACTGTGGTATCTTTAGAAGCATCTTAGCAACATGTTGTATAAAATACCACTCATATTAGGACACAATTCAATCTCAACACCACACTCTCCGAATTGAACACTCCCGACAAGTGTTGGCACTGAACCGACAACCCATACGATGGGAAGAGGGGCTAGACGGAAAAAATTAATACCAAAAGTTGGAACGACACTATAGTTGTAAGCCGTGCGGCGTGCGCGTGTTTCTCTGTCTGTCTATATATATATATGTATATGTATATATATATTTTATTAATCGAAAGGAAGTCCATAGAGTATGTAAGACAATCCGTAAATCATTTGAAAATAAGGAATACTGTTCATCAGCATTCCTTGATATACAACAGGCATTCGATAGGGTGTGGCATAAGAGATTGCTATATAAAATAAAAACCCTACTACCACATACATACTTCATGATCATTAAAAAAGATCATTAAAAGATCTTATCTAAGTGACAGAATGTTCCAAGTAAGAGAAAATGATTCAACATCCGGCTTTCATGATATCTTTGCAGGAGTGCCACAGGGCTCAGTGCTGGGACCTGTATTGTACACTTTATACACATCAGACTTCCCACAGAGTCCTGAAGTTACTATCGCAACTTTTGCAGATGATACAGCGTTGCTATCCTCAAGCAGGAGTCCAACCTAAGCTTCACTTAACCTGCAAAGGAGCCTGATTGAAACTGAGAAATGGCTGGCTAAATGGAGAATCTTTCACTACATTTGCTCATAGTCATATCGACTGATCGCAGATTATACGAAAAGAAAAAAAAATCGAAAGGAAAGAAACAGAAACTTCGTTCCATCCGGGTGTCCCTTGACACCTCTAGAGTTTTTTTTTTCAGTTTTAACCTGGATTTTTGATGTGTATAATAAAATATATAAACACAATTCGTGGTATTTTTGCTTACTGGCCGAGCGAGCGACGCGTTTACATTTCAAGATTGGACAATTGGCTTTGGTCCGTCTGTCTGCTTGTGTGCTCCGAGCTAGCAGCCACAGTTTTTATCTGATCTTCACGAAACTAGGCACAAGTGTTCCTTGATTTAATAAAATTTTTTCGTCGGAACCTTTTTTTGGATTGATGGGAAAATGGCGTAAATATAATCAAATAATGTTTTTAATGCTCGCGAGGTCTACTGGTTGGCCACTTACAATAAAATTTATGGTTTTATTCTAAACAAAGTACACGAAACACAACATTAAGACAAATTGGCAGAATTCGCATTTGCAAATAAAACATATTAAAGTAACTATTAAAATAATTTAATTGTTAAACGAAATAACGAAACGAAAATATTTTTAAGATTTTGCACTTACCAATTTGTTTCTCTGTTTGACATTGTAATAATAATACAATCAGATCACAAAATTAAACATAAATTCCAACGCGCAAACATTTCGTATCATCACATATTTATATTAGACACAACTCACTAACACTTTAGCAGGACCCACTTTATAACGACCGCTCCCGCGGAGTGTTGGTACTGAACTGACACTCTGATACGACAACCCCAAGAAAAATTTCGCACAGGTATAGATGCAGTCTCTCGTTGAATGGTGTGTTATGGCTGTTGTATGGAAAAGGACATTTATCTTTGGGTTTCGTAAAATAACATACTTATTTAAAATTATACAAAAAATAAAACATTTTAAACATAGCTAAGTTTTATTCTACAAATTATAATACATACGTTTTAAATTTCCCGTTTAAACTGTGCGAAACCTTAAGTAGGTATATCAAATATACTGCGCTTTATTTAAAAAAATGCTCTGTACAGATAGTATTTCTATTAAAAACTGGTTTTTACTTACCCTACTCTGGTTTCGCACATAACACTCACTTCGAAACGACCTCACTCGACGAGTGTTGACAACAAACTTGTTCAAATAAAAAAACACACACTGATTCACACACGCCTGTTATCAAACGCGCACGCACTCTCACCTATTGACAATTAAATCAATAAATATTTTTGAGTTTGAGACACATTGGCAGAATTCGCATCTGTAATAATAACAATAAAATCATAAAATTAAACATAAATTCCAAGTCGCAAACATTTCGTATCGTCACATATTTATATTAGACACAACTCACTAATACTTTAGCAGGACACACTTTACAACGACCACTCCCGCGGAGTGTTGGTGCTGAACTGACACTCTGAGACGACAACCGACTACAGGAGCACGCAGCAAACTGACGTATGTAAAGCACATTTCTATAGAAATAATATTTCTGTCCCACTTATTGTCAATATGTTATCTCTTATCTTTTACCTTCTCAAGTACTTTATTGCACGTATCATTGTAGTGGGCGTCCTAAAAAACCGGACTTAAGCTAAATTATGTCTAAAACAATAGACTTTTAAGTTTCTTCCTCCTTATCTCTTTTACCCTTTCTGTGATAACATTTTGTAACTCATAAATGTTATTGTTAATAAATATAAAAGGCTGTACACAAAAAATCTAATGGTTATTAATTTAAATGTAAATTCGGACATTAGTGGTAATTTTAACATTTAGTATAAAATACCACTCATATTTGAACACAGTTCAATACTTACTTAAAATAATACTCACCCAATCGCGCACTCCCGACAAACGTTGGTACCGAACCGTCAACCCGTTCAACCAACTATTCAGTTGTAAAATTTTATCCTGGAATTTTAATGTGAATTATGAAATATACACGGTTATTTTAAATACCGCGATATTTTTTTTTGTATATTTTATTTGTTTTTTTTTAATTAATTTTTTTATTAAATAACTCGTCCCGGACCAAACCTGGCACAACATTTGTGCCAGGTTTGGTCCGGGAGGAGCCCAGAACGCTTGCCGCATTACCGCGTTGAATGGTGATATTAATTCTAAATGCATGAGTCAAACAAAACAATTTTATGCTTAAAAAATACTACTAGATTTGTGTTAATATAAAAAAAATGGTAATTTTAACATACCGATTAAAATTGGCCATCTATTTTGTTTAATTTATGGAAGTCTAACTTGCACTTATAAAATATTAAGTGATATTTTTGCTTACAAATAAAATCTATAGTTTTAAGTAGATAAAACACAATATTTAGACATTCTGGCAGAATTTGCAAACCTATTAATATGTAAAGACAAAACTTATTGTACGGTACACCTTTTTACGAAAATCTGCGAACGGGGCAGTATGAAATTTCGCACAGGTAGTGATGCAGTCTCTCGTTGAAAGGTGTCTCAGGGCTGTTGAATGGAAAAGGACATTTATCTTGGGGTGTTCGTAAAATAACATACCTATTCAAAATGACACAAAAATAACACATTTTAAACAAAGCCAAGTTTTATTCTACATACGTTTTATATTTCACGTTTAAATTGTCGAACCCTTAAGTATACAAATATACAGCACTTTTTTAAAAAAAATGCTCTGCAAAGATAGTATTTCTATTAAAAACATGTTTGTACTTACCCTTCTCTGGTTTCGCACTTAACATTCACTTCGAAACCTCTCCCTCTCTACTGCATTTTTAATGCGTATAATGGAAAAAATCGTGGTATTTTTGCTTATAAATAAAATTTTATGGTTTTAAAACTACGTAGATGCAACAACATTTAGAAAATGAATTTTATAAATTAACAATTAACGCGTGGCGTATTAGTTGCAGCATTTTATCAATTAAATTAATAAATATATTTTGGGTTTGCGTTTGAGACACATTGGCAGAATTCGCATGTTCAAATAAAGCATTTAGAAACGAAAATATTTTTAAGATTTTGTACTTACCAATTTGTTTCTTTGGTTGACATTGTAATAATAACACAATAAAATCACAAAAATAAACAAATTCCAACGCGCAAATTTTTCGTATCATCACATGTTTATAAAGGCCCCACTCACTAACGCTTTAGCAGGGCCCACTTTATAACGACCACTCCCGCGGAGTGTTGGTACTGAACTGACACTCTGATACGACGACCCCAAGAAAAATTTCGCACAGGTATAGATGCAGTCTCTCGTTGAATGGTGTGTCATGGCTGTTGTATGGAAAAGGACATTTATCTTCGGGTGTTCGTAAAATAACATACCTATTTAAAATGATACAAAAAATAAAACATTTTAAACATAGCAAAGTTTTATTCTACAAATTATAATACATACGTTTTAAATTTCCCGTTTAAACTGTGCGAACCCTTAAGTAGGTATATCAAATATACTGCGCCTTATTTAAAAAAATGTTCTGTATAGATAGTGTTTCTATTAAAAACAGTTTTTACTTACCCTACTCTGGTTTCGCACATAACACTCACTTCGAAACGACCTCTCTCGACGAGTGTTGACAATAAACTTGTTCAAATAAAAAAACACACACACTGATTCACACACGCCTGTTATCAAACGCGCACGCACTCTCACCTATTGACAATTAAATCAATAAATATTTTTGAGTTTGAGACACATTGGCAGAATTCGCATCTGTAATAATAACAATAAAATCATAAAATTAAACATAAATTCCAAGTCGCAAACATTTCGTATCGTCACATATTTATATTAGACACAACTCACTAATACTTTAGCAGGACACACTTTACAACGACCACTCCCGCGGAGTGTTGGTGCTGAACTGACACTCTGAGACGACAACCGACTACAGGAGCACGCAGCAAACTGACGTATGTAAAGCACATTTCTATAGAAATAATATTTCTGTCCCACTTATTGTCAATATGTTATCTCTTATCTTTTACCTTCTCAAGTACTTTATTGCACGTATCATTGTAGTGGGCGTCCTAAAAACCGGACTTAAGCTAAATTATGTCTAAAACAATAGAATTTTAAGTTTCTTCCTCCTTATCTCTTTTACCCTTTCTGTGATAACATTTTGTAACTCATAAATGTTATTGTTAATAAATATAAAAGGCTGGACACAAAAAATCTAATGGTTATTAATTTAAATGTAAATTCGGACATTAGTGGTAATTTTAACATTTAGTATAAAATACCACTCATATTTGAACACAGTTCAATACTTACTTAAAATAATACTCACCCAATCGCGCACTCCCGACAAGTGTTGGTACCGAACCGTCAACCCGTTCAACCAACTATTCAGTTGTAAAATTTTATCCTGGAATTTTAATGTGAATAATGAAATATACACGGTTATTTTAAATACCGCGATATTTTTTTTTGTATATTTTATTTGTTTTTTTTTTAATTAATTTTTTTATTAAATAACTCGTCCCGGACCAAACCTGGCACAACATTTGTGCCAGGTTTGGTCCGGGACGAGCCCAGAACGCTTGCCGCATTACCGCGTTGAATGGTGATATTAATTCTAAATGCATGAGTCAAACAAAACAATTTTATGCTTAAAAAATACTACTAGATTTGTGTTAATATAAAAAAAATGGTAATTTTAACATACCGATTAAAATTGGCCATCTATTTTGTTTAATTTATAGAAGTCTAACTTGCACTTCTAAAATATTAAGTGATATTTTTGCTTACAAATAAAATCTATAGTTTTAAGTAGATAAAACACAATATTTAGACATTCTGGCAGAATTTGCAAACCTATTAATATGTAAAGACAAAACTTATTGTACGGTACACCTTTTTACGAAAATCTGCGAACGGGGCAGTATGAAATTTCGCACAGATAGTGATGCAGTCTCTCGTTGAAAGGTGTCTCAGGGCTGTTGAATGGAAAAGGACATTTATCTTGGGGTATTCGTAAAATAACATACCTATTCAAAATGACACAAAAAATAACACATTTTAAACAAAGCCAAGTTTTATTCTACATACGTTTTATATTTCACGTTTAAATTGTCGAACCCTTAAGTATACAAATATACAGCACTTTTTTTAAAAAAATGCCCTGCAAAGATAGTATTTCTATTAAAAACATGTTTGTACTTACCCTTCTCTGGTTTCGCACTTAACATTCACTTCGAAACCTCTCCCTCTCTACTGCATTTTTAATGCGTATAATGGAAAAATCGTGGTATTTTTGCTTATAAATAAAATTTTATGGTTTTAAAACTACGTAGATGCAACAACATTTAGAAAATGAATTTTATAAATTAACAATTAACGCGTGGCGTATTAGTTGCAGCATTTTATCAATTAAATTAATAAATATATTTTGGGTTTGCGTTTGAGACACATTGGCAGAATTCGCATGTTCAAATAAAGCATTTAGAAACGAAAATATTTTTAAGATTTTGTACTTACCAATTTGTTTCTGTGGTTGACATTGTAATAATAACACAATAAAATCACAAAAATAAACAAATTCCAACGCGCAAATTTTTCGTATCATCACATGTTTATAAAGGCCCCACTCACTAACGCTTTAGCAGGGCCCACTTTATAACGACCACTCCCGCGGAGTGTTGGTACTGAACTGACACTCTGATACGACAACCCCAAGAAAAATTTCGCACAGGTATAGATGCAGTCTCTCGTTGAATGGTGTGTCATGGCTGTTGTATGGAAAAGGACATTTATCTTCGGGTGTTCGTAAAATAACATACCTATTTAAAATGATACAAAAAATAAAACATTTTAAACATAGCAAAGTGTTATTCTACAAATTATAATACATACGTTTTAAATTTCCCGTTTAAACTGTGCGAACCCTTAAGTAGGTATATCAAATATACTGCGCCTTATTTAAAAAAATGTTCTGTATAGATAGTGTTTCTATTAAAAACAGTTTTTACTTACCCTACTCTGGTTTCGCACATAACACTCACTTCGAAACGACCTCTCTCGACGAGTGTTGACAACAAACTTGTTCAAATAAAAAAACACACATACACTGATTCACACACGCCTGTTATCAAACGCGCACGCACTCTCACCTATTGACAATTAAATCAATAAATATTTTTGAGTTTGAGTTTGAGACACATTGGCAGAATTCGCATGTGCAAATAAAGCATTTAGAAAGGAAAATATTTTAAAGATTTTGTACTTACCGATTTGTTTCTCTGGTCGACATTGTAATAATAACACAAATCAAATCACAAAATTAAAAATAAATTTCAACGCTTAAATTTTTCGTACTATCACACATTTATATAAGACACAACTCACTAACACATTAGCAGGACCCACTTTATAACGGCCGCTCCCGCGGAGTTTTGGTACTGAACTGACACTCTGAGACGACAACCCGACGAAAAATTTCGCACAGGTAGTGATGCAGTCTCTCGTAGAATGGTGTCTCGTGACTGTTGTATGGAAAAGGACATTTATCTTCGGGTGTTCATAAAATAACATACCCATTCAAAATGACACAAAAAATAACACATTTTAAGTAAAGCCAAGTTTCATTCTACGGATTATAACACATACGTTTTATATTTCACGTTTAAACTTTGCGAACCATTAAATATATCAAATATACTGCACATTATTTAAAATATGGTTTGCAAAGATAGTATTTCTATTAAAACATGTTTGTACTTACCCTTCTCTGGTTTCGCACTTAACACTCACTTCGAAACGACCTCTCCCGACAAGTGTTGACACCAAACTTGTTCAAATAAAAAAACACACACACTGATTTACACACGCCTGTTATCAAACGCGCACGCACTCTCACCTATGGATCTATTGGATTTTAATGCGCATAATAATATTTTTCGTGGTATTTTGTTTATAAATAAAATTTTATGGTTTTAAAACAACGTAGATGAAACACAACATTTAGAAAATGAATTTTCTAAATTAACCCAACGCGTGGCGTATTAGTTACAGCATCTTATCAATTAAATTAATAAATATTTTTGAATTTGAGTTTGAGACACATTGGCAGAATTCGCATGTGCAAATAAAGCATATAGAAACGAAAATATTTTTAAGATTTTGTACTTACCAATTTGTTTCTCTGGTCGACGTTGTAATAATCACACAATCACATCACAAAATTAAACGAAAATTCCAACGCGCAACCATTTCGTATCATCACATATTTATATTAGACACAACTCACTAACACTTTAGCAGGACACACTTTATAACGACCGCTCCCGCGGAGTGTTGGTACTGAACTGACACCCTGAGACGACAACCCACTACAGGAGCACGCAGCAAACTCACGTATGTAAAGCACATTTCTATAGAAATAATATTTCTTTCCCAATTGTTGTCAATATCTCTTATCTTTTACCTTCTCAAGTACTTTATTGCACGTACCATTGTAGTCGGCGTCCTAAAAGACCGGACTGAAGCTAAAGTATGTCTAAAACAATAGAATTTTAAGTTTCTTCCTCCTTATCTCTTTTACCCTTTTTGTGATATAATTTTGTAACTCATAAATGTTATTATTAATAAATATAATAGGCTGGACACAAAAAAATCTAATGGTTATTAATTTAAATGTAAATTTAGACATTCGTCGTATTTTTAACGTTAGTATAAAATACCACTGATATTAGAACACAATTCAATAACACTGAGTACAATACTTACTTAAAATAATACTCTCCGAATCGAGCACTCCTGACAACAGGTGTTGACACCGAATCGTCAACCCGTTCAACCACCTATTCAGTTGTAAAATTTTAACCTAGAATTTTAATGTGAATAATGAAATATACACGGTTATTTTAAGTACTGCGATAATTTTTTTTGGATACAATTATTCGTTATTTTTTTTATTAATAAATAACTCTTCCCGGACAGGTAGTGATGCAGTCTGTCGTTGAATGGTGTCTCAGGGATGTTGAATGGAAAATGACATTTATCGTCGGCTGTTCGTAAAATAACACGCCTGTTCAAAATGACATAAAAAAATAACGTATTTGAAGCAAAGCCAAGTTTTATACTACAGATTATAAGACATACGTTTTATATTTCACTTTTAAACTGTGTAAACCCTTAAGTATATCTAATATACTGCACTTTATTTAAAAAAATGCTCTGCAAAGATAGTATTTCTATTAAAAATATGTTTGTACTTACCCTTCTCTGGTTTCGCACTTAACAATCACTTCGAAACGACCTCTCCCGGCGAGTGTTGACACCAAACTTGTTCAAATAAAAAAAACACACACTGATTCACACACGCCTGTTATCAAACGTGCACGCAGTCTCACCTATTGATCTACTGGATTTTTAATGCTTATAATAAAAAAATTCGTGGTATTTTATCTTACAAATAAATTTTATGGTTTTAAAACAACGTAGATGAAACAACATTTAGAAAATGAATTTTCTAAATTAACACAACGCGTGGCGTATTAGTAGCAGCATCTTATCAATTAAATTAATAAATATTTTTGAGTTTGAGTTTGAGACACATTGGCAGAATTCGCATGTGCAAATAAAGCATTTAGAAACGAAAATATTTTTAAGATTTTGTACTTACCAATTTGTTTCTCTGGTCGACATTGTAATAATCACACAATCAAATCACAAAATTAAACGAAAATTCCAACGCGCAGTCATTTCGTATCATCACGTATTTATATTAGACACAACTCACTAACACTTTAGCAGGACCCACTTTATAACGACCACTCCCGCGGAGTGTTGGTACTGAACTGACACTCTGAGACGACAACCCACTACAGGACCACGCAGCAAACTGACGTATGTAAAGCACATTTCTATAGAAATAATATTTCTCTCCCAATTGTTGTCTATACGTTATCTCTTATCTTTTACCTTCTCAAGTACTTTATTTCACGGACCATTGTAGTCGGCTTCCTAAAGGACCAGACTGAAACTAAAGTATGTCTATACTATAGAATTTTAAGTTCCTTCCTCCTTATCTCTTTTACCCTTTTTGTGATAACATTTTGTAACTCATAAATGTTATTGTTAATAAATATAAAAGGCTGGACACAAAAAATCTAATGGTTATTAATTTAAATGAAAATTCGGACATAAGTGGTAATTTTAACATTTAGTAAAAAATACCACTCATATTTGAACACAGTTCAATGACACTCATTACAATACTTACTTAAAATAATACTTACCGAATCGAGCACTCCCGACAAGTGTTGGTACCGAACCGTCAACCCGTTCAACCAACTATTCAGTTGTAAAATTTAAACCTGGAATTTTAATGTGAATAATGAAATATACACGGTTATTTTAAATACTGCGATATTTTTTTTGTACATTTTATTTGTTATTTTATATTTATTTTTTTATTAAATAACTCGTCCCGGACCGAACCTGGCACAAATTTGCCCAGAACGCTTGCCGCATTACCGCGTTGAATGGTGATATTAATTCTAAATGCATGAGTCAAACAAAACAATTTTATGCTTAAAAAATACTACTAGATTTGTGTTAATATAAAAAAAAAATATGGTATTTTAAACATACCGATTAAAATACCACTTATATTAGAACACAATTCAATAACACTTAGCACCACACACTCGGCCATCTATTTTGTTTAATTTATGAAATTCTAATTTGTACTTATAAAATACTAAGTGACATTTTTGCTTATAAATAAAATCTATAGTTTTAAGTAGATAAAACACAATATTTAGACATTCTGGCAGAATTTGCAAACCAATTAATATGTAAAGACAAAACATGTTGTACGGTACACCTTTTTACGAAAATCTGCGAACGGGGCAGTATGAAATTTCGCACAGGTAGTGATGCAGTCTCTCGTTGAAAGGTGTCTCAGGGCTGTTGAATGGAAAAGAACATTTATCTTGGGGTGTTCATAAAATAACATACCTATTCAAAATGACACAAAAAATAACACATTTTAAACAAACTCAAGTTTTATTCTACACATACGTTTTATATTTCACGTTTAAACTGTGCGAACCATTAAATATATCAAATATACTGCACTTTATTTAAAATATGCTCTGCAAAGATAGTATTTCTATTAAAAACATGTTAGTACTTACCCTTCTCTGGTTTCGCACTTAACACTCACTTCGAAACGACCTCTCCCGAGGAGTGTTGACACCAAACTTGTTCAAATAAAAAAAAACACACACACACGCACTGATTTACACACGCCTGTTATCAAACGCGAACGCACTCTCACCTATGGATCTACTGGATTTTTAATGCGTATAATAAAAATTTTCGTAGTATTTTTGCTTATAATTTTTTTTATGGTTTTTAAAAGAACGTAGATGAAAAAACATTTAGAAAATGAATTTTATAAATTAACAATTAACGTGTGGCGTATTAGTTACAGCATTTTATCAATTAAATTAATAAATATATTTTGGGTTTGCGTTTGAGACACATTGGCAGAATTCGCATGTTCAAATAAAGCATTTAGAAACGAAAATATTTTTAAGATTTTGTACTTACCAATTTGTTTCTTTGGTTGACATTGTAATAATAACACAATAAAATCACAAAAATAAACATAAATTCCAACGCGCAAATTTTTCGTATCATCACATGTTTATATAAGACACCACTCACTAACGCTTTAGCAGGGCCCACTTTATAACGACCACTCCCGCGGAGTGTTGGTACTGAACTGACACTCTGATACGACAACCCCAAGAAAAATTTCGCACAGGTATAGATGCAGTCTCTCGTTGAATGGTGTGTCATGGCTGTTGTATGGAAAAGGACATTTATCTTCGGATGTTCGTAAAATAACATACCTATTTAAAATGATACAAAAAATAAAACATTTTAAACATAGCAAAGTTTTATTCTACAAATTATAATACATACGTTTTAAATTTCCCGTTTAAACTGTGCGAAACCTTAAGTAGGTATATCAAATATACTGCGCTTTATTTAAAAAAATGTTCTGTACAGATAGTAAGTCTATTAAAAACAGGTTTTTACTTACCCTACTCTGGTTTCGCACATAACACTCACTTCGAAACGACCTCTCTCGACGAGTGTTGACAACAAACTTGTTCTAATAAAAAAACACACATACACTGATTCACACACGCCTGTTATCAAACGCGCACGCACTCTCACCTATGGATCTACTGGATTTTAATACGCATAATAATTTTTTTCGTGATATTTTGCTTATAAATAAAATTTTATGGTTTTAAAACAACGTAGATGAAACACAACATTTAGAAAATGAATTTTCTAAATTAACCCAACGCGTGGCGTATTAGTTACAGCATCTCATCAATTAAATTAATAAATATTTTTGAATTAGAGTTTGAGACACATTGGCACACAGAATTCGCATGTGCAAATAAAGCATATAGAAAACAAAAATATTTTTAAGATTTTGTACTTACCAATTTGTTTCTCTGGTCGACATTGTAATAAACACACAATCACATCACAAAATTAAACGAAAATTCCAACGCGCAACCATTTCGTATCATCACATATTTATATTAGACACAACTCACTAACACTTTAGCAGGACACACTTTATAACGACCGCTCCCGCGGAGTGTTGGTACTGAACTGACACCCTGAGACGACAACCCACTACAGGAGCACGCAGCAAACTCACGTATGTAAAGCACATTTCTATAGAAATAATATTTCTTTCCCAATTGTTGTCAATATCTCTTATCTTTTACCTTCTCAAGTACTTTATTGCACGTATCATTGTAGTCGGCGTCCTAAAAGACCGGACTGAAGCTAAAGTATGTCTAAAACAATAGAATTTTAAGTTTCTTCCTCCTTATCTCTTTTACCCTTTTTGTGATATAACTTTGTAACTCATAAATGTTATTATTAATAAATATAATAGGGTGGACACAAAAAAATCTAATGGTTATTAATTTAAATGTAAATTTGGACATTCGTGGTATTTTTAACGTTAGTATAAAATACCACTGATATTAGAAAACAATTCAATAACACTGCACAATACTTACTTAAAATAATACGCTCCGAATCGAGCACTCCTGACAACAAGTGTTGGCTCCGAATCGTCAACCCGTTCAACCACCTATTCAGTTGTAAAATTTTAACCCGGAATTTTAATGTGAATAATGAAATATACACGGTTATTTTAAGTACTGCGATAATTGTTTTTTGTGTATATTATTAGTTTTTATATATTTTTTTTGTATTAAATAACTCCTCCCGGACTGAACCTGGCACATACGTTTTATATTTCACGTTTAAACTGTGCGAACCATTAAATATATCAAATATACTGCACTTTATTTAAAATATGCTCTGCAAAGATAGTATTTCTATTAAAAACATGTTAGTTCTTACCCTTCTCTGGTTTCGCACTTAACACTCACTTCGAAACGACCTCTCCCGACAAGTGTTGACACCAAACTTCTTCAAATAAAAAAAACACACACACACACACTGATTTACACACGCCTGTAATCAAACGCGAACGCACTCTCACCTATGGATCTACTGGATTTTTAATGCGTATAATAAAAAATATAGTGGTATTTTTGCTTATAAATAAAATTTTATGGTTTTAAAACAACGTAGATGAAACACAACATTTAGAAAATGAATTTTCTAAATTAACCCAACGCGTGGCGTATTAGTTGCAGCATCTTATCAATTAAATTAACAGCGTTCTCTCTGAGACAGTCTTGATAATGCCTCGTTTAGAGGCGAAACAATTGTCGACGTTTTGTTGTCCTTTTGATTCTGCGAAAAATTAATGCTATTAATTAATGCTAAAAAGTTTTTTCTTAAAAAAAATTTTTACTTACCATTGTTTTGTCATGGATTTTCGCCAAGTAACGCCTGTTTCTATCCAATATTTTAAATATTTTTGAGTTTGAGTCACATTGGAAAAAATCGCATGTGCAAATAAAGCATATAGAAACGAAAATATTTTATAATTTTGTACTTACCAATTTTTTTCTCTGGTCGACATTGTAATAATAACAATAAAATCATAAAATTAAACATAAATTCCAAGTCGCAAACATTTCGTATCGTCACATATTTATATTAGACACAACTCACTAATACTTTAGCAGGACACACTTTACAACGACCACTCCCGCGGAGTGTTGGTACTGAACTGACACTCTGAGACGACAACCGACTACAGGAAAGCACATTTCTATAGAAATAATATTTCTGTCCCACTTATTGTCAATATGTTATCTCTTATCTTTTACCTTCTCAAGTACTTTATTGCACGTATCATTGTAGTGGGCGTCCTAAAAAACCGGACTTAAGCTAAATTATGTCTAAAACAATAGAATTTTAAGTTTCTTCCTCCTTATCTCTTTTACCCTTTCTGTGATAACATTTTGTAAGTCATAAATGTTATTGTTAATAAATATAAAAGGCTGGACACAAAAAATCTAATGGTTTTTAATTTAAATGTAAATTCGGACATTAGTGGTAATTTTAACATTTAGTATAAAATACCACTCATATTTGAACACAGTTCAATGACACTCAGTACAATACTTACTTAAAATAATACTCACCGACTCGCGCACTCCCGACAAGTGTTGGTACCGAACCGTCAACCCGTTCATCCAACTATTCAGTTGTAAAATTTAAACCTGGAATTTTAATGTGAATTATGAAATATACACGGTTATTTTAAATACCGCGATATTTTTTTTTTGTATATTTTTTTTTTTTTAATTAATTTTTTTATTAAATAACTCGTCCCGGACCAAACCTGGCATAAATGTGCCCAGAACGCTTGCCGCATTACCGCGTTGAATGGTGATATTAATTCTAAATGCATGAGTCAAACAAAACAATTTTATGCTTAAAAAATACTACTAGATTTGTGTTAATATAAAAAAAATGGTAATTTTAACATACCGATTAAAATTGGCCATCTATTTTGTTTAATTTATGGAAGTCTAACTTGCACTTATAAAATATTAAGTGATATTTTTGCTTACAAATAAAATCTATAGTTTTAAGTAGATAAAACACAATATTTAGACATTCTGGCAGAATTTGCAAACCTATTAATATGTAAAGACAAAACTTATTGTACGGTACACCTTTTTACGAAAATCTGCGAACGGGGTAGTATGAAATTTCGCACAGGTAGTGATGCAGTCTCTCGTTGAAAGGTGTCTCAGGGCTGTTGAATGGAAAAGGACATTTATCTTCGGATGTTCGTAAAATAACATACCTATTTAAAATGATACAAAAAATAAAACATTTTAAACATAGCAAAGTTTTATTCTACAAATTATAATACATACGTTTTAAATTTCCCGTTTAAACTGTGCGAAACCTTAAGTAGGTATATCAAATATACTGCGCTTTATTTAAAAAAATGTTCTGTACAGATAGTAATTCTATTAAAAACAGGTTTTTACTTACCCTACTCTGGTTTCGCACATAACACTCACTTCGAAACGACCTCTCTCGACGAGTGTTGACAACAAACTTGTTCTAATAAAAAAACACACATACACTGATTCACACACGCCTGTTATCAAACGCGCACGCACTCTCACCTATTGACAACTAAATCAATAAATATTTTTGAGTTTGAGACACATTGGCAGAATTCGCATCTGCAAATAAAGCATATAAAAACGAAAATATTTTAAAGATTTTGTACTTACCAATTTGTTTCTCTGGTCGACATTGTAATAATAACACAAATCAAATCACAAAATTAAAAATAAATTTCAACGCGCAAATTTTTCGTACTATCACACATTTATATAAGACACAACTGACTAACACTTTAGCAGGACCCACTTTATTACGGCCGCTCCCGCAGAGTTTTGGTACTGAACTGACACTCTGAGACGACATCCCGACGAAAAATTTCGCACAGGTAGTGATGCAGTCTCTCGTTGAATGGTGTCTCGTGACTGTTGTATGGAAAAGGACATTTATCTTCGGGTGTTCGTAAAATAACATACCCAAAATGACACAAAAAATAACACATTTTAAGCAAAGTCAAGTTTCATTCAACGGATTATAACACATACGTTTTATATTTCACGTTTAAACTTTGCGAACCATTAAATATATCAAATATACTGCACATTATTTAAAATATGGTTTGCAAAGATAGTATTTCTATTAAAACATGTTTGTACTTACCCTTCTCTGGTTTCGCACTTAATACTCACTTCGAAACGACCTCTACCGACGAGTGTTGACACCAAACTTGTTCAGATAAAAAAAACACACACACTGATTTACACACGCCTGTTATCAAACGCGCACGCACTCTCACCTATGGATCTACTGGATTTTAATACGCATAATAATTTTTTTCGTGGTATTTTGCTTATAAATAAAATTTTATGGTTTTAAAACAACGTAGATGAAACACAACATTTAGAAAATGATTTTTTTAAATTAACCCAACGCGTGGCGTATTAGTTACAGCATCTTATCAATTAAATTAATAAATATTTTTGAATTTGAGTTTGAGACACATTGGCACACAGAATTCACATGTGCAAATAAAGCATATAGAAAACAAAAATATTTTTAAGATTTTGTACTTACCAATTTGTTTCTCTGGTCGACATTGTAATAAACACACAATCACATCACAAAATTAAACGAAAATTCCAACGCGCAACCATTTCGTATCATCACATATTTATATTAGACACAACTCACTAACACTTTAGCAGGACACACTTTATAACGACCGCTCCCGCGGAGTGTTGGTACTGAACTGACACCCTGAGACGACAACCCACTACAGGAGCACGCAGCAAACTCACGTATGTAAAGCACATTTCTATAGAAATAATATTTATTTCCCAATTGTTGTCAATATCTCTTATCTTTTACCTTCTCAAGTACTTTATTGCACGTACCATTGTAGTCGGCGTCCTAAAAGACCGGACTGAAGCTAAAGTATGTCTAAAACAATAGAATTTTAAGTTTCTTCCTCCTTATCTCTTTTACCCTTTTTGTGATATAATTTTGTAACTCATAAATGTTATGTTATTAATAAATATAATAGGCTGGACACAAAAAAATCTAATGGTTATTAATTTAAATGTAAATTTGGACATTCGTGGTATTTTTAACGTTAGTATAAAATAATACGCTCCGAATCGAGCACTCCAAGTGTTGGCTCCGAATCGTCAACCCGTTCAACCACCTATTCAGTTGTAAAATTTTAACCCGGAATTTTAATGTGAATAATGAAATATACACGGTTATTTTAAGTACTGCGATAATTGTTTTTTGTGTATATTATTAGTTTTAAAAAATTTTTTTTGTATTAAATAACTCCTCCCGGACCGAACCTGGCACATACGTTTTATATTTCACGTTTAAACTGTGCGAACCATTAAATATATCAAATATACTGCACTTTATTTAAAATATGCTCTGCAAAGATAGTATTTCTATTAAAAACATGTTAGTACTTACCCTTCTCTGGTTTCGCACTTAACACTCACTTCGAAACGACATCTCCCGACAAATGTTGACACCAAATTTCTTCAAATAAAAAAAACACACACACACACACACACACTGATTTACACACGCCTGTTATCAAACGCGAACGCACTCTCACCTATGGATCTACTGGATTTTTAATGCGTATAATAAAAAATATAGTGGTATTTTTGCTTATAAATAAAATTTTATGGTTTTAAAACAACGTAGATGAAACACAACATTTAGAAAATGAATTTTCTAAATTAACCCAACGCGTGGCGTATTAGTTGCAGCATCTTATCAATTAAATTAATAAATATTTTTGAGTTTGAGTCACATTGGATATTCGCATGTGCAAATAAAGCATATAGAAACGAAAATATTTTATAATTTTGTACTTACCAATTTTTTTCTCTGGTCAACATTGTAATAATAACAATAAAATCATAAAATTAAACATAAATTCCAAGTCGCAAACATTTCGTATCGTCACATATTTATATTAGACACAACTCACTAACACTTTAGCAGGACACACTTTATAACGACCGCTCCCGCGGAGTGTTGGTACTGAACTGACACCCTGAGACGACAACCCACTACAGGAGCACGCAGCAAACTCACGTATGTAAAGCACATTTCTATAGAAATAATATTTCTTTCCCAATTGTTGTCAATATCTCTTATCTTTTACCTTCTCAAGTACTTTATTGCACGTACCATTGTAGTCGGCGTCCTAAAAGACCGGACTGAAGCTAAAGTATGTCTAAAACAATAGAATTTTAAGTTTCTTCCTCCTTATCTCTTTTACCCTTTTTGTGATATAATTTTGTAACTCATAAATGTTATGTTATTAATAAATATAATAGGCTGGACACAAAAAAATCTAATGGTTATTAATTTAAATGTAAATTTGGACATTCGTGGTATTTTTAACGTTAGTATAAAATAATACGCTCCGAATCGAGCACTCCAAGTGTTGGCTCCGAATCGTCAACCCGTTCAACCACCTATTCAGTTGTAAAATTTTAACCCGGAATTTTAATGTGAATAATAAAATATACACGGTTATTTTAAGTACTGCGATAATTGTTTTTTGTGTATATTATTAGTTTTAAAAAATTTTTTTTGTATTAAATAACTCCTCCCGGACCGAACCTGGCACATACGTTTTATATTTCACGTTTAAACTGTGCGAACCATTAAATATATCAAATATACTGCACTTTATTTAAAATATGCTCTGCAAAGATAGTATTTCTATTAAAAACATGTTAGTACTTACCCTTCTCTGGTTGCGCACTTAACACTCACTTCGAAACGACCTCTCCCGACAAATGTTGACACCAAACTTCTTCAAATAAAAAAAACACACACACACACACACACACACACACACTGATTTACACACGCCTGTTATCAAACGCGAACGCACTCTCACCTATGGATCTACTGGATTTTTAATGCGTATAATAAAAAATATAGTGGTATTTTTGCTTATAAATAAAATTTTATGGTTTTAAAACAACGTAGATGAAACACAACATTTAGAAAATGAATTTTCTAAATTAACCCAACGCGTGGCGTATTAGTTGCAGCATCTTATCAATTAAATTAATAAATATTTTTGAGTTTGAGTCACATTGGATATTCGCATGTGCAAATAAAGCATATAGAAACGAAAATATTTTATAATTTTGTACTTACCAATTTTTTTCTCTGGTCAACATTGTAATAATAACAATAAAATCATAAAATTAAACATAAATTCCAAGTCGCAAACATTTCGTATCGTCACATATTTATATTAGACACAACTCACTAATACTTTAGCAGGACACACTTTACAACGACCACTCCCGCGGAGTGTTGGTACTGAACTGACACTCTGAAACGACAACCGACTACAGGAGCACGCAGCAAACTGACGTATGTAAAGCACATTTCTATAGAAATAATATTTCTGTCCCACTTATTGTCAATATGTTATCTCTTATCTTTTACCTTCTCAAGTACTTTATTGCACGTATCATTGTAGTGGGCGTCCTAAAAAACCGGACTTAAGCTAAATTATGTCGAAAACAATAGAATTTTAAGTTTCTTCCTCCTTATTTCTTTTACCCTTCCTGTGATAACATTTTGTAACTCATAAATATTATTGTTAATAAATATAAAAGGCTGGACACAAAAAATCTAATGGTTATTAATTTAAATGTAAATTCGGACATTAGTGGTAATTTTAACATTTAGTATAAAATACCACTCATATTTGAACACAGTTCAATGACACTCAGTACAATACTTACTTAAAATAATACTCACCGACTCGCGCACTCCCGACAAGTGTTGGTACCGAACCGTCAACCCGTTCATCCAACTATTCAGTTGTAAAATTTAAACCTGGAATTTTAATGTGAATTATGAAATATACACGGTTATTTTAAATACCGCGATATTTTTTTTTTGTATATTTTTTTTTTTTAATTAATTTTTTTATTAAATAACTCGTCCCGGACCAAACCTGGCATAAATGTGCCCAGAACGCTTGCCGCATTACCGCGTTGAATGGTGATATTAATTCTAAATGCATGAGTCAAACAAAACAATTTTATGCTTAAAAAATACTACTAGATTTGTGTTAATATAAAAAAAAAATGGTAATTTTAACATACCGATTAAAATTGGCCATCTATTTTGTTTAATTTATGGAAGTCTACCTTGCACTTATAAAATATTAAGTGATATTTTTGCTTACAAATAAAATCTATAGTTTTAAGTAGATAAAACACAATATTTAGACATTCTGGCAGAATTTTCAAACCTATTAATATGTAAAGACAAAACTTATTGTACGGTACACCTTTTTACGAAAATCTGCGAACGGGGTAGTATGAAATTTCGCACAGGTAGTGATGCAGTCTCTCGTTGAAAGGTGTCTCAGGGCTGTTGAATGGAAAAGGACATTTATCTTGGGGTGTTCGTAAAATAACATACCTATTCAAAATGACACAAAAAATAACACATTTTAAACAAAGCCAAGTTTTATTCTACATACGTTTTATATTTCACGTTTAAATTGTCGAACCCTTAAGTATACAAATATACAGCACTTTATTTAAAAAAATGCTCTGCAAAGATAGTATTTCTATTAAAAACATGTTTGTACTTACCCTTTTCTGGTTTCGCACTTAACATTCACTTCGAAACCTCTCCCTCTCTCAGTAGAGAGGGAGAGGTTTCGAAGTGAATGTTACGATTTTTTCAATTATACGCATTAAAAATGCAGTCATTTTTAATGCGTATAATTGAAAAAATCGTGGTATTTTTGCTTATAAATAAAATTTTATGGTTTTAAAACAACGTAGATGAAACAACATTTAGAAAATGAATTTTATAAATTAACAATTAACGCGTGGCGTATTAGTTGCAGCATTTTATCAATTAAATTAATAAATATATTTTGGGTTTGCGTTTGAGATACATTGGCAGAATTCGCATGTTCAAATAAAGCATTTAGAAACGAAAATATTTTTAAGATTTTGTACTTACCAATTTGTTTCTTTGGTTGACATTGTAATAAAAACACAATAAAATCACAAAAATAAACAAATTCCAACGCGCTAATTTTTCGTATCATCACATGTTTATATAAGACACCACTCACTAACGCTTTAGCAGGGCCCACTTTATAACGACCACTCCCGCGGAGTGTTGGTACTGAACTGACACTCTGATACGACAACCCCAAGAAAAATTTCGCACAGGTATAGATGCAGTCTCTCGTTGAATGGTGTGTCATGGCTGTTGTATGGAAAAGGACATTTATCTTCGGGTGTTCGTAAAATAACATACCTATTTAAAAATGATACAAAAAAAATACATTTTAAACATAGCAAAGTTTTATTCTACAAATTATAATACATATGTTTTAAATTTCCCGTTTAAACTGTGCGAACTCTTAAGTAGGTATATCAAATATACTGCGCTTTATTTAAAAAAATGTTCTGTATAGATAGTATTTCTATTAAAAACAGGTTTTTACTTACCCTACTCTGGTTTCGCACATAACACTCACTGCGAAACGACCTCTCTCGACGAGTGTTGACAACAAACTTGTTCACATAAAAAAACACATAACCTGATTCACACACGCCTGTTATCAAACGCGCACGCACTCTCACCTATTGACAATTAAATCAATAAATATTTTTGAGTTTGAGGTTGAGACACATTGGCAGAATTCGCATGTGCAAATAAAGCATTTAGAAACGAAAATATTTTAAAGATTTTGTACTTACCAATTTGTTTCTCTGGTCGACATTGTAATAATAACACAAATCAAATCACAAAATTAAAAATAAATTTCAACGCTTAAATTTTTCGTACTATCACACATTTATATAAGACACAACTCACTAACACATTAGCAGGACCCACTTTATAACGGCCGCTCCCGCAGAGTTTTGGTACTGAACTGACACTCTGAGACGACAACCCGACGAAAAATTTCGCACAGGTAGTGATGCAGTCTCTCGTTGAATGGTGTCTCGGGACTGTTGTATGGAAAAGGACATTTATCTTCGGGTGTTCGTAAAATAACATACCCATTCAAAATGACACAAAAAATAGCACATTTTAAGCAAAGCCAAGTTTCATTCTACGGATTATAACACATACGTTTTATATTTCACGTTTAAACTTTGCGAACCATTAAATATATCAAATATACTGCACATTATTTAAAATAGGGTTTGCAAAGATAGTATTTCTATTAAAACATGTTTGTACTTACCCTTCTCTGGTTTCGCACTTAACACTCACTTCGAAACGACCTCTCCCGACAAGTGTTGACACCAAACTTGTTCAAATAAAAAAACACACACACTGATTTACACACGCCTGTTATCAAACGCGCACGCACTCTCACCTCTGGATCTATTGGATTTTAATGCGCATAATAATTTTTTTCGTGGTGTTTGCTTATAAATAAAATTTTATGGTTTTAAAACAACGTAGATGAAATACAACATTTAGAAAATGAATTTTCTAAATTAACCCAACGCGTGGCGTATTAGTTACAGCATCTTATCAATTAAATTAATAAATATTTTTGAATTTGAGTTTGAGACACATTGGCAGAATTCGCATGTGCAAATAAAGCATATAGAAACGAAAATATTTTTAAGATTTTGTACTTACCAATTTGTTTCTCTGGTCGACATTGTAATAATCACATAATCACATCACAAAATTAAACGAAAATTCCAACGCGCAGTCATTTCGTATCATCACATATTTATATTGGACACAACTCACTAACACTTTAGCAGGACACACTTTATAACGACCGCTCCCGCGGAGTGTTGGTACTGAACTGACACCCTGAGACGACAACCCACTACAGGAGCACGCAGCAAACTCACGTATGTAAAGCACATTTCTATAGAAATAATATTTCTCTCTCAATTGTTGTCAATATCTCTTATCTTTTACCTTCTCAAGTACTTTATTGCACGTACCATTGTAGTCGGCGTCCTAAAAGACCGGACTGAAGCTAAAGTATGTCTAAAACAATAGAATTTTAAGTTTGTTCCTCCTTATCTCTTTTACCCTTTCTGTGATAACATTTTGTAACTCATAAATGTTATTGTTAATAAATATAAAAGGCTGGACACAAAAAATCTAATGGTTTTTAATTTAAATGTAAATTCGGACATTAGTGGTAATTTTAACATTTAGTATAAAATACCACTCATATTTGAACACAGTTCAATGACACTCAGTACAATACTTACTTAAAATAATACTCACCGACTCGCGCACTCCCGACAAGTGTTGGTACCGAACCGTCAACCCGTTCATCCAACTATTCAGTTGTAAAATTTAAACCTGGAATTTTAATGTGAATTATGAAATATACACGGTTATTTTAAATACCGCGATATTTTTTTTTTGTATATTTTTTTTTTTTTAATTATTTTTTTTATTAAATAACTCGTCCCGGACCAAACCTGGCATAAATGTGCCCAGAACGCTTGCCGCATTACCGCGTTGAATGGTGATATTAATTCTAAATGCATGAGTCAAACAAAACAATTTTATGCTTAAAAAATACTACTAGATTTGTGTTAATATAAAAAAATGGTAATTTTAACATACCGATTAAAATTGGCCATCTATTTTGTTTAATTTATGGAAGTCTAACTTGCACTTATAAAATATTAAGTGATATTTTTGCTTACAAATAAAATCTATAGTTTTAAGTAGATAAAACACAATATTTAGACATTCTGGCAGAATTTGCAAACCTATTAATATGTAAAGACAAAACTTATTGTACGGTACACCTTTTTACGAAAATCTGCGAACGGGGTAGTATGAAATTTCGCACAGGTAGTGATGCAGTCTCTCGTTGAAAGGTGTCTCAGGGCTGTTGAATGGAAAAGGACATTTATCTTGGGGTGTTCGTAAAATAACATACCTATTCAAAATGACACAAAAAATAACACATTTTAAACAAAGCCAAGTTTTATTCTACATACGTTTTATATTTCACGTTTAAATTGTCGAACCCTTAAGTATACAAATATACAGCACTTTATTTAAAAAAATGCTCTGCAAAGATAGTATTTCTATTAAAAACATGTTTGTACTTACCCTTCTCTGGTTTCGCACTTAACATTCACTTCGAAACCTCTCCCTCTCTACTGCATTTTTAATGCGTATAATTGAAAAAATCGTGGTATTTTTGCTTATAAATAAAATTTTATGGTTTTAAAACAACGTAGATTAAACAACATTTAGAAAATGAATTTTATAAATTAACAATTAACGCGTGGCGTATTAGTTGCAGCATTTTATCAATTAAATTAATAAATATATTTTGGGTTTGCGTTTGAGACACATTGGCAGAATTCGCATGTTCAAATAAAGCATTTAGAAACGAAAATATTTTTAAGATTTTGTACTTACCAATTTGTTTCTTTGGTTGACATTTTAATAATAACACAATAAAATCACAAAAATAAACAAATTCCAACGCGCTAATTTTTCGTATCATCACATGTTTATATAAGACACCACTCACTAACGCTTTAGCAGGGCCCACTTTATAACGACCACTCCCGCGGAGTGTTGGTACTGAACTGACACTCTGATACGACAACCCCAAGAAAAATTTCGCACAGGTATAGATGCAGTCTCTCGTTGAATGGTGTGTCATGGCTGTTGTATGGAAAAGGACATTTATCTTCGGATGTTCGTAAAATAACATACCTATTTAAAATGATACAAAAAATAAAACATTTTAAACATAGCAAAGTTTTATTCTACAAATTATAATACATACGTTTTAAATTTCCCGTTTAAACTGTGCGAAACCTTAAGTAGGTATATCAAATATACTGCGCTTTATTTAAAAAAATGTTCTGTACAGATAGTAATTCTATTAAAAACAGGTTTTTACTTACCCTAATCTGGTTTCGCACATAACACTCACTTCGAAACGACCTCTCTCGACGAGTGTTGACAACAAACTTGTTCTAATAAAAAAACACACATACACTGATTCACACACGCCTGTTATCAAACGCGCACGCACTCTCACCTATTGACAACTAAATCAATAAATATTTTTGAGTTTGAGACACATTGGCAGAATTCGCATCTGCAAATAAAGCATATAAAAACGAAAATATTTTAAAGATTTTGTACTTACCAATTTGTTTCTCTGGTCGACATTGTAATAATAACACAAATCAAATTACAAAATTAAAAATAAATTTCAACGCGCAAATTTTTCGTACTATCACACATTTATATAAGACACAACTGACTAACACTTTAGCAGGACCCACTTTATTACGGCCGCTCCCGCAGAGTTTTGGTACTGAACTGACACTCTGAGACGACATCCCGACGAAAAATTTCGCACAGGTAGTGATGCAGTCTCTCGTTGAATGGTGTCTCGTGACTGTTGTATGGAAAAGGACATTTATCTTCGGGTGTTCGTAAAATAACATACCCAAAATGACACAAAAAATAACACATTTTAAGCAAAGTCAAGTTTCATTCAACGGATTATAACACATACGTTTTATATTTCACGTTTAAACTTTGCGAACCATTAAATATATCAAATATACTGCACATTATTTAAAATATGGTTTGCAAAGATAGTATTTCTATTAAAACATGTTTGTACTTACCCTTCTCTGGTTTCGCACTTAACACTCACTTCGAAACGACCTCTACCGACGAGTGTTGACACCAAACTTGTTCAGATAAAAAAAACACACACACTGATTTACACACGCCTGTTATCAAACGCGCACGCACTCTCACCTATGGATCTACTGGATTTTAATACGCATAATAATTTTTTTCGTGGTATTTTGCTTATAAATAAAATTTTATGGTTTTAAAACAACGTAGATGAAACACAACATTTAGAAAATGAATTTTCTAAATTAACCCAACGCGTGGCGTATTAGTTACAGCATCTTATCAATTAAATTAATAAATATTTTTGAATTTGAGTTTGAGACACATTGGCACACAGAATTCACATGTGCAAATAAAGCATATAGAAAACAAAAATATTTTTAAGATTTTGTACTTACCAATTTGTTTCTCTGGTCGACATTGTAATAAACACACAATCACATCACAAAATTAAACGAAAATTCCAACGCGCAACCATTTCGTATCATCACATATTTATATTAGACACAACTCACTAACACTTTAGCAGGACACACTTTATAACGACCGCTCCCGCGGAGTGTTGGTACTGAACTGACACCCTGAGACGACAACCCACTACAGGAGCACGCAGCAAACTCACGTATGTAAAGCACATTTCTATAGAAATAATATTTCTTTCCCAATTGTTGTCAATATCTCTTATCTTTTACCTTCTCAAGTACTTTATTGCACGTACCATTGTAGTCGGCGTCCTAAAAGACCGGACTGAAGCTAAAGTATGTCTAAAACAATAGAATTTTAAGTTTCTTCCTCCTTATCTCTTTTACCCTTTTTGTGATATAATTTTGTAACTCATAAATGTTATGTTATTAATAAATATAATAGGCTGGACACAAAAAAATCTAATGGTTATTAATTTAAATGTAAATTTGGACATTCGTGGTATTTTTAACGTTAGTATAAAATAATACGCTCCGAATCGAGCACTCCAAGTGTTGGCTCTGAATCGTCAACCCGTTCAACCACCTATTCAGTTGTAAAATAATAACCCGGAATTTTAATGTGAATAATGAAATATACACGGTTATTTTAAGTACTGCGATAATTGTTTTTTGTGTATATTATTAGTTTTAAAAAATTTTTTTGTATTAAATAACTCCTCCCGGACCGAACCTGGCACATACGTTTTATATTTCACGTTTAAACTGTGCGAACCATTAAATATATCAAATATACTGCACTTTATTTAAAATATGCTCTGCAAAGATAGTATTTCTATTAAAAACATGTTAGTACTTACCCTTCTCTGGTTTCGCACTTAACACTCACTTCGAAACGACCTCTCCCGACAAATGTTGACACCAAACTTCTTCAAATAAAAAAAACACACACACACACACACACTGATTTACACACGCCTGTTATCAAACGCGAACGCACTCTCACCTATGGATCTACTGGATTTTTAATGCGTATAATAAAAAATATAGTGGTATTTTTGCTTATAAATAAAATTTTATGGTTTTAAAACAACGTAGATGAAACACAACATTTAGAAAATGAATTTTCTAAATTAACCCAACGCGTGGCGTATTAGTTGCAGCATCTTATCAATTAAATTAATAAATATTTTTGAGTTTGAGTCACATTGGATATTCGCATGTGCAAATAAAGCATATAGAAACGAAAATATTTTATAATTTTGTACTTACCAATTTTTTTCTCTGGTCAACATTGTAATAATAACAATAAAATCATAAAATTAAACATAAATTCCAAGTCGCAAACATTTCGTATCGTCACATATTTATATTAGACACAACTCACTAACACTTTAGCAGGACACACTTTATAACGACCGCTCCCGCGGAGTGTTGGTACTGAACTGACACCCTGAGACGACAACCCACTACAGGAGCACGCAGCAAACTCACGTATGTAAAGCACATTTCTATAGAAATAATATTTCTTTCCCAATTGTTGTCAATATCTCTTATCTTTTACCTTCTCAAGTACTTTATTGCACGTACCATTGTAGTCGGCGTCCTAAAAGACCGGACTGAAGCTAAAGTATGTCTAAAACAATAGAATTTTAAGTTTCTTCCTCCTTATCTCTTTTACCCTTTTTGTGATATAATTTTGTAACTCATAAATGTTATGTTATTAATAAATATAATAGGCTGGACACAAAAAAATCTAATGGTTATTAATTTAAATGTAAATTTGGACATTCGTGGTATTTTTAACGTTAGTATAAAATAATACGCTCCGAATCGAGCACTCCAAGTGTTGGCTCCGAATCGTCAACCCGTTCAACCACCTATTCAGTTGTAAAATTTTAACCCGGAATTTTAATGTGAATAATGAAATATACACGGTTATTTTAAGTACTGCGATAATTGTTTTTTGTGTATATTATTAGTTTTAAAAATTTTTTTTTGTATTAAATAACTCCTCCCGGACCGAACCTGGCACATACGTTTTATATTTCACGTTTAAACTGTGCGAACCATTAAATATATCAAATATACTGCACTTTATTTAAAATATGCTCTGCAAAGATAGTATTTCTATTAAAAACATGTTAGTACTTACCCTTCTCTGGTTGCGCACTTAACACTCACTTCGAAACGACCTCTCCCGACAAATGTTGACACCAAACTTCTGCAAATAAAAAAATCACACACACACACACACACACACACTGATTTACACACGCCTGTTATCAAACGCGAACGCACTCTCACCTATGGATCTACTGGATTTTTAATGCGTATAATAAAAAATATAGTGGTATTTTTGCTTATAAATAAAATTTTATGGTTTTAAAACAACGTAGATGAAACACAACATTTAGAAAATGAATTTTCTAAATTAACCCAACGCGTGGCGTATTAGTTGCAGCATCTTATCAATTAAATTAATAAATATTTTTGAGTTTGAGTCACATTGGATATTCGCATGTGCAAATAAAGCATATAGAAACGAAAATATTTTATAATTTTGTACTTACCAATTTTTTTCTCTGGTCAACATTGTAATAAAAACAATAAAATCATAAAATTAAACATAAATTCCAAGTCGCAAACATTTCGTATCGTCACATATTTATATTAGACACAACTCACTAATACTTTAGCAGGACACACTTTACAACGACCACTCCCGCGGAGTGTTGGTACTGAACTGACACTCTGAAACGACAACCGACTACAGGAGCACGCAGCAAACTGACGTATGTATCATTGTAGTATTTAAATGTAATTTAAATGTAAATTCGGACATTAGTGGTAATTTTAACATTTAGTATAAAATACCACTCATATTTGAACACAGTTCAATGACACTCAGTACAATACTTACTTAAAATAATACTCACCGACTCGCGCACTCCCGACAAGTGTTGGTACCGAACCGTCAACCCGTTCATCCAACTATTCAGTTGTAAAATTTAAACCTGGAATTTTAATGTGAATTATGAAATATACACGGTTATTTTAAATACCGCGATATTTTTTTTTTGTATATTTTTTTTTTTTTTAATTATTTTTTTTATTAAATAACTCGTCCCGGACCAAACCTGGCATAAATGTGCCCAGAACGCTTGCCGCATTACCGCGTTGAATGGTGATATTAATTCTAAATGCATGAGTCAAACAAAACAATTTTATGCTTAAAAAATACTACTAGATTTGTGTTAATATAAAAAAAAATGGTAATTTTAACATACCGATTAAAATTGGCCATCTATTTTGTTTAATTTATGGAAGTCTACCTTGCACTTATAAAATATTAAGTGATATTTTTGCTTACAAATAAAATCTATAGTTTTAAGTAGATAAAACACAATATTTAGACATTCTGGCAGAATTTTCAAACCTATTAATATGTAAAGACAAAACTTATTGTACGGTACACCTTTTTACGAAAATCTGCGAACGGGGTAGTATGAAATTTCGCACAGGTAGTGATGCAGTCTCTCGTTGAAAGGTGTCTCAGGGCTGTTGAATGGAAAAGGACATTTATCTTGGGGTGTTCGTAAAATAACATACCTATTCAAAATGACACAAAAAATAACACATTTTAAACAAAGCCAAGTTTTATTCTACATACGTTTTATATTTCACGTTTAAATTGTCGAACCCTTAAGTATACAAATATACAGCACTTTATTTAAAAAAATGCTCTGCAAAGATAGTATTTCTATTAAAAACATGTTTGTACTTACCCTTTTCTGGTTTCGCACTTAACATTCACTTCGAAACCTCTCCCTCTCTACTGCATTTTTAATGCGTATAATTGAAAAAATCGTGGTATTTTTGCTTATAAATAAAATTTTATGGTTTTAAAACAACGTAGATGAAACAACATTTAGAAAATGAATTTTATAAATTAACAATTAACGCGTGGCGTATTAGTTGCAGCATTTTATCAATTAAATTAATAAATATATTTTGGGTTTGCGTTTGAGATACATTGGCAGAATTCGCATGTTCAAATAAAGCATTTAGAAACGAAAATATTTTTAAGATTTTGTACTTACCAATTTGTTTCTTTGGTTGACATTGTAATAAAAACACAATAAAATCACAAAAATAAACAAATTCCAACGCGCTAATTTTTCGTATCATCACATGTTTATATAAGACACCACTCACTAACGCTTTAGCAGGGCCCACTTTATAACGACCACTCCCGCGGAGTGTTGGTACTGAACTGACACTCTGATACGACAACCCCAAGAAAAATTTCGCACAGGTATAGATGCAGTCTCTCGTTGAATGGTGTGTCATGGCTGTTGTATGGAAAAGGACATTTATCTTCGGGTGTTCGTAAAATAACATACCTATTTAAAATGATACAAAAAAAAATACATTTTAAACATAGCAAAGTTTTATTCTACAAATTATAATACATATGTTTTAAATTTCCCGTTTAAACTGTGCGAACCCTTAAGTAGGTATATCAAATATACTGCGCTTTATTTAAAAAAATGTTCTGTATAGATAGTATTTCTATTAAAAACAGGTTTTTACTTACCCTACTCTGGTTTCGCACATAACACTCACTTCGAAACGACCTCTCTCGACGAGTGTTGACAACAAACTTGTTCAAATAAAAAAACACATAACCTGATTCACACACGCCTGTTATCAAACGCGCACGCACTCTCACCTATTGACAATTAAATCAATAAATATTTTTGAGTTTGAGGTTGAGACACATTGGCAGAATTCGCATGTGCAAATAAAGCATTTAGAAACGAAAATATTTTAAAGATTTTGTACTTACCAATTTGTTTCTCTGGTCGACATTGTAATAATAACACAAATCAAATCACAAAATTAAAAATAAATTTCAACGCTTAAATTTTTCGTACTATCACACATTTATATAAGACACAACTCACTAACACATTAGCAGGACCCACTTTATAACGGCCGCTCCCGCAGAGTTTTGGTACTGAACTGACACTCTGAGACGACAACCCGACGAAAAATTTCGCACAGGTAGTGATGCAGTCTCTCGTTGAATGGTGTCTCGTGACTGTTGTATGGAAAAGGACATTTATCTTCGGGTGTTCGTAAAATAACATACCCATTCAAAATGACACAAAAAATAGCACATTTTAAGCAAAGCCAAGTTTCATTCTACGGATTATAACACATACGTTTTATATTTCACGTTTAAACTTTGCGAACCATTAAATATATCAAATATACTGCACATTATTTAAAATATGGTTTGCAAAGATAGTATTTCTATTAAAACATGTTTGTACTTACCCTTCTCTGGTTTCGCACTTAACACTCACTTCGAAACGACCTCTCCCGACAAGTGTTGACACCAAACTTGTTCAAATAAAAAAACACACACACTGATTTACACACGCCTGTTATCAAACGCGCCCGCACTCTCACCTCTGAATCTATTGGATTTTAATGCGCATAATAATTTTTTTCGTGGTGTTTCCTTATAAATAAAATTTTATGGTTTTAAAACAACGTAGATGAAACACAACATTTAGAAAATGAATTTTCTAAATTAACCCAACGCGTGGCGTATTAGTTACAGCATCTTATCAATTAAATTAATAAATATTTTTGAATTTGAGTTTGAGACACATTGGCAGAATTCGCATGTGCAAATAAAGCATATAGAAACGAAAATATTTTTAAGATTTTGTACTTACCAATTTGTTTCTCTGGTCGACATTGTAATAATCACATAATCACATCACAAAATTAAACGAAAATTCCAACTCGCAGTCATTTCGTATCATCACATATTTATATTGGACACAACTCACTAACACTTTAGCAGGACACACTTTATAACGACCGCTCCCGCGGAGTGTTGGTACTGAACTGACACCCTGAGACGACAACCCACTACAGGAGCACGCAGCAAACTCACGTATGTAAAGCACATTTCTATAGAAATAATATTTCTCTCTCAATTGTTGTCAATATCTCTTATCTTTTACCTTCTCAAGTACTTTATTGCACGTACCATTGTAGTCGGCGTCCTAAAAGACCGGACTGAAGCTAAAGTATGTCTAAAACAATAGAATTTTAAGTTTGTTCCTCCTTATCTCTTTTACCCTTTTTGTGACATAATTTTGTAACTCATAAATGTTATTATTAATAAATATAATAGGCTGGACACAAAAAAATATAATGGTTATTAATTTAAATGTAAATTTGGACATTCGTGGTATTTTTAACGTTAGTATAAAATACCACTGATATTAGAACACAATTCAATAACACTCAGCACAATACTTACTTAAAATAATACTCTCCGAATCGAGCACTCCCGACAACAAGTGTTGGCACCGAATCGTCAACCCGTTCAACCAACTATTCAGTTGTAAAATTTTAACCCGGAATTGTAATGTGAATAATGAAATATACACGGTTATTTTAAGTACTGCGATAAATTTTTTTGTGAATATTCTTAGTTTTTATATTTTTTTTTGTATTAAATAACTCCTCCCGGACCGAACCTGCCACATACGTTTTATATTTCACGTTTAAACTGTGTGAACCATTAAATATATCAAATAAACTGCACTTTATTTAAAATATGCTCTGCAAAGATAGTATTTCTATTAAAAACATGTTAGTACTTACCCTTCTCTGGTTTCGCACTTAACACTCACTTCAAAACGACCTCTCCCGACGAGTGTTGACACCAAACTTGTTCAAATAAAAAAAAACACACACACTGATTTACACACGCCTGTTATAAAACGCGCACGCACTCTCACCTATGGATCTACGAGATTTTTAATGCGTATAATAAAAATTTTCGTGGTATTTCTGCTTATAAAAAAAAAATTATGGTTTTAAAACAACGTAGATGAAACACAACATTTAGAAAATGAATTTTCTAAATTAACCCAACGCGTGGCGTATTAGTTGCAGCATCTTATCAATTAAATTAATAAATATTTTTGAGTTTGAGTCACATTGGAAGAATTCGCATGTGCAAATAAAGCATATAGAAACGAAATTATTTTATAATTTTGTACTTACCAATTTTTTTTTCTGGTAGACATTGTAATAATAACAATAAAATCACAAAATTAAACATAAATTCCAAGTCGCAAACATTTCGTATCATCACACATTTATATTAGACACAACTTACTAATACTTTAGCAGGACACACTTTACAACGACCACTCCCGCGGAGTGTTGGTACTGAACTGACACTCTGATACGACAACCCCAAGAAAAATTTCGCACAGGTATAGATGCAGTCTCTCGTTGAATGGTGTGTCATGGCTGTTGTATGGAAAAGGACATTTATCTTCGGGTGTTCGTAAAATAACATACCTATTTAAAATGATACAAAAAATAAAACATTTTAAACATAGCAAAGTTTTATTCTGAAAATTATAATACATACGTTTTAAATTTCCCGTTTCAACTGTGCGAACCCTTAAGTAGGTATATCAAATATACTGCGCTTTATTTAAAAAAATGTTCTGTATATATAGTATTTCTATTAAAAACAGGTTTTTACTTACCCTACTCTGGTTTCGCACATAACACTCACTTCGAAACGATCTCTCTCGACGAGTGTTGACAACAAACTTGTTCAAATAAAAAAACACACATACACTGATTCACACACGCCTGTTATCAAACGCGCACGAAATCTCTAAATAAATCAATAAATATTTTTGAGTTTGAATTTGAGACACATTGGCCGAATTCGCATGTGCAAATAAAGCATTTAGAAACGAAAATATTTTAAAGATTTTGTACTTACCAATTTGTTTCTCTGGTCGACATTGTAATAATAACAATAAAATCACAAAATTAAACGAAAATTCCAACGCGCAACCATTTCGTATCATCACATATTTATATTGGACACAACTCACTAACACTGTAGCAGGACACACTTTATAACGACCGCTCCCGCAGAGTTTTGGTACTGAACTGACACTCTGAGACGACAACCCGACGAAAAATTTCGCACAGGTAGTGATGCAGTCTCTCGTTATATGGTGTCTCGTGACTGTTGTATGGAAAAGGACATTTATCTTCGGGTGTTCGTAAAATAACATACCCATTCAAAATGACACAAAAAATAACACATTTTAAGAAAAGCCAAGTTTCATTCTACGGATTATAACACATACGTTTTATATTTCACGTTTAAACTTTGCGAACCATTAAATATATCAAATATACTGCACATTATTTAAAATATGGTTTGCAAAGATAGTATTTCTATTAAAACATGTTTGTACTTACCCTTCTCTGGTTTCGCACTTAACACTCACTTCGAAACGACCTCTCCCGACAAGTGTTGACACCAAACTTGTTCAAATAAAAAAACACACACTGATTTACACACGCCTGTTATCAAACGCGCACGCACTCTCACCTATGGATCTATTGGATTTTAATGCGCATAATAATTTTTTTCGTGGTATTTTGCTTATAAATAAAATTTTATGGTTTCAAAACAACGTAGATGAAACACAACATTTAGAAAATGAATTTTCTAAATTAACCCAACGCGTGGCGTATTAGTTACAGCATCTTATCAATTAAATTAATAAATATTTTTGAATTTGAGTTTGAGACACATTGGCAGAATTCGCATGTGCAAATAAAGCATATAGAAACGAAAATATTTTTAAGATTTTGTACTTACCAATTTGTTTCTCCGGTCGACATTGTAATAATCACATAATCACATCACAAAATTAAACGAAAATTCCAACGCGCAACCATTTCGTATCATCACATATTTATATTGGACACAACTCACTAACACTTTAGCAGGACACACTTTATAACGACCACTCCCGCGGAGTGTTGGTACTGAACTGACACTCTGAGACGACAACCCACTACAGGAGCACGCAGCAAACTGACGCATGTAAAGCACATTTCTATAGAAATAATATTTCTCTCCCAATTGTTGTCAATATGTTATATCTCTTATGTTTTACCGTCTCAAGTACTTTATGGCACGTACCATTGTAGTCGGCGTCGTAAAAGACCGGACTGAAGCTAAAGTATGTCTAAAACAATAGAATTTTAAGTTCCTTCCTCTTTATCTCTTTTACCCTTTTTGTGATAACATAACAACTCATAAATGTTATTGTTAATAAATATAAAAGGCTGGACACAAAAAAAATATAGTATTTTTAACATTTAGTATAAAATACCACTCTTATTAGAACACAATTCAGTAACACTCAGCACAATACTTATCTAAAATATTACTCTCCGAATCGAGCACTCCCGACAAGTGTTGGCATCGAACCGACAACCCGTTCAATCAACTATTCAGTTGTAAATTTTTAACCTGGAATTTTAATGTGAATATAAAACACACACACACACACCCACACTGATTTACACACGCCTGTAATTAAACGCGCACGCACTCTCACCTATGGATGTACTGGATTTTTAATACGTATAATAAAATATTTCGTGGTATTTTTGCTTATAAATAAAATATATGGTTTTAAAAAAGACGTAGAGGAAACACAACATTTAGAAAATGAATTTTCTAAATTAACACATAACGCGTGGCGTATTAGTTACAGCATCTTGCTGGATACGTTGTGTGTATTGTATTATGAATGTAGTTACTGATGATTGATTGGAAAAGAATGGCCGGGAGTTTTTATTGCCAGGTTCTTTTCTCATTGGCTCCACCCGTTGCTTTGCGAATCTGGCTTTAATTGTAAATTTTTATGTGCTGACTTTAATAAGTGTCATAAACATATTAAAGTAAACATTAAAATTGTTAAAAACATATAGAAACGAAAATATTTGCGTCTCAGAGTGTCAGTTCAGTACCAAACTGAACTGACACTCTGAGACGACAACTCACTACAGGAGCACGCAGCAAACTGACGCATGTAAAGCACATTTCTATAGAAATAATATTTCTCCCAATTGTTGTCAATATGTTATATCTCTTATCTTTTACCTTCTCAAGTACTTTATTGCACGTACCATTGTAGTCGTCGTCCTAAAAGACCGGACTGGAGCTAAAGTATGTCTAAAACAATAGAATTTTAAGTTCCTTCCTCCTTATCTCTTTTACCCTTTTTGTGATAAAATTTTGTGTCATAAATGTTATTGTTAATAAATATAAAAGGCTGGACACAAAAAAATCTAATGGTTATTAATTTAAATGTAAATTCGGACATTCGTGGTATTTTTAACATTTATTATAAAATACCACTCATATTAGAACACAATTCAATAACACTCAGCACAATACTTACTTAAAATAATAGTCTCCGAATCGCTCCCTATTACTTGGACTTACAAATAAACGTGAGCATAATAAACATCTCTACTCCTTCTACACAACTATTAACTAGTGGTTCTGTGAACCGTAGACTTCGAAAGCGGCTTTGTTTAGATTTCTCTTAAATTTTCTTTATTACTCAATCATTTGTCATCCAATCCAAAAAATATCATTCAAATGTTATTCATTGTAAGCAAGGAGTGTTTGTGTAAAGTTTCATGAAAATCGGTTGATAAATACGGCCGCAAACATGATCTGACAGAACCCGTAGATGTAGAGATGTAGAGGTACTTACAGACGAAAGAAATTCTCCCCAGTCTGCAAGTTGAAACGGAGACTTCGGTCGCTTTGCTCCCTCACTCAATTAAGTGCATAAACAACCATTACAAAATGATTCTTTCGTTGGTTCGGTAAGTTGGTTCTGCTGACAAGATACCAGCAAGAAACTCAGGTAGATTATCCATTTTCTTTGCGTTGATACAGAGCACCGGACTTGGGTTTTTGCTATGCTCGTGGCTGGTGGCCTTTTAGATTACAAACATCCAGGCCCAAACGCTCAATTGCAATACCAAACAACGTTTTCTTGTCCCGCACCGCGAACTAGTTCAGAGTAACTAGTTCTTCTGTGCGGGAACTATCAAGCATTACCTTGACATTGGCGAAATCATCGATGAATATCGATGGAGCCACGTTTTTAAAAAAAGAAGAATATACACAGCACCACTACCAGAAGTTATGGAACTAACCAGTATTCTTTGTTTCAGAACGAGCTCGTATGTTGCGGTGTACTATCCGGCAATAGAAACTTCGAAGGACGTATTCATCCGAACACTAGAGCCAATTATCTCGCGTCTCCTCTGTTGGTCATAGCCTATGCTTTAGCCGGCACTGTCGACATAGACTTAGAGAAAGAACCTTTGGGTAAGCATCTTAGGGGCCATCCATGAATTACGTGACATTAATTTTATGGTTCAAAAATTGATACAAGAGAAAGAACCTTTAGGTAAGCATCTTAGGGGCCCATCCATGAATTATGTGACATAAATTTTATGGTTAAAAAATTGATACAAAATCCGACTTCAAATTACTGCAATGGGACCAAATGGAAATGGGATGACTTGAAAAGTAGAAATATTTTCAAAATCCTGTCCAAAGAGGTAGGTAACAAACTTATATTTAAAAAAATCGTAAAGTTGAATCGAGAACTTCTTCCTTTTTAGGATGTCGGATCAACACACACACACACACACATATATCACACGTATATCCCCGAAGGGGTAGGCAGAGGTGCATTACGCACCCACAATTAGACAGTATTTTAAGTCCCACGTAATAGGGGGCAAGCCTATTGCCGAATTTAATAAAAAGTAGCGGCTGTATTGTAAATTTGAAAATAATATTGAAACCCGTTGCCTCTCGATGAATTGTTGATTAAAGGCAACAAAATCTTCTCCGGGCGTCTCGGAATATAAGTCAGATCAACCGACTTCCTAAAAAGGAGGAAGTTCTCAATCGATTAGTTTGTACCTTATAGTTATGTCCCTTAACTACCATCTTTTAATTTATTTGTATGTATTTGTGTGTGAAAAGTATTCAGTTTATATTGGCTTCAAGATATGTAAGACAGTGTAGTAGAACACCTTTGGTAATGCTGTAAAGCGAAACCGGTCATGAAATGAAATTATTTATTTATTTGTATAGGTCACTAAATGGCTCTTACAAACGTCAGTAAGTACTTAAAATAAAAAATGTCATTTTCTATATTTACATGTACTGCCAGATTCGCAAAGCAATAAGTAGAACCGAGAGAAAGAACCTGGCAATAAAACTCTCGGTCACTCTTTTTCAATAAATTACTCATTTCCACATTTTCTTAAGACTAAATGTGTACGAATGTACATTGGTCTCGTGTTAGAATCAAAAAGCGTGTATAATGCAAAAAAAATTTGTTTGTCACCTAAGTACAAAATATGCTACTCAGGTTTAAATAGACTCTCACTTGACGGTTTTTTTTTCTCCAGGCACTCGTGCTGACGGCACACCGGTGTTCCTTCGAGAGATTTGGCCAACCAGGGAAGAGATTCAAGTGGTGGAAAACAAACACGTTATACCAGGGATGTTCAAAGAGGTATAATGTTTATTGTACAACAGAGACGGGTAGCCTTAAGCCTACCTCGGTGGCGTGGTCGGTAGTGCATCGGCTTTCGACTTCGGAGTGAAGGTTCGATCCCCGGGTCGAATCAAATATTTGTATAATCCATAAATGTTTATTTCGGAGTTTGGGATTTTTCTATGTAAAATATGTATGTATTTGGAAATATATAAGTATGTTTATCAGTTGTCAGTTGTCCAAACATATTTATTTATTGAGCGAAGCGAGCGGAGCTCCTTATCAGGTGAATCAAATGAAATTCGATGTGAAATTGTTTCTCGACAACTACCCAACCGATTTTCATGATTTTTACAACGCTTTTATTAGCTTCACTTGTATGTATGTTTGTAACCGACTCTTTTGGGTTCGATTTTGCCCTACTTTGAACGATCAGATTTAATTCAAACTTTGCACACCTGTCAAAGACCGATGACAATGCAACAATTCGATTGAAAATTAAAAAATAATGAAAATAAAAACTAAAAAATGAAAAATAAATAATAGTTTAAAAAAAACACGCTTTTATAGAGAATCCAACTAAAAAAAAAGTGTGTGTGTCAGCTCCGACGCACGACTGGAGTTTACTCCTTAAGTACGAGTATCTAACCATAACAAATTAGAAACTTGCGCACTAGAGGTGCGCACCAAAAACGTGACACGATTTCGTTACTTGTTAGTAGGTTTTACCCCTCGGATTTTTCTCATGCCGGGCGCCTTATATATGAAAATCGATTCTTAAGGAGTAAACTCCAATAAATATTATTGTGCATTTTAAGATATTATCAAAGTGATCATTCTTCTACTCATATCCTGTCAATAAAATATTTATAACTATTGATACTATGCACGTCACGCTTTTTTTACAAAAATATAAATTTATACCATTGCCCCTCGAAAAAGTGCACACAGAAAAAGTGCACACAGGCTTGTGTCCACTAAGAATAAATCGGATTGGTGTATGTTTCTTATGACTATTTCCAATGAACAGACAACAAAAAGTAATATAAATTAGTAGACAGAATAAAGATTACTATTATTTTTAGAAAATAAGTTTGGATAAATTAGGCATTCAGTCACGTCACATCAAACACCAATCAGAAAATATGACGTCACAGGTTGCGCTCGCACACCATAGAGTAAGTATGTATGAAGAGCTGACTTCTTGTTCAAGTTGTCTGTGATTTTGTGTAATTTAATTGTTCGTACGTTTTTTACGTTTTTTACGTTTGTACGTTTTTTACGTTTTTACGAATTTTTGTTAATTTTAAAGTTAAATTATTATAAATCTAACAAAAGTAGGTTGAACAAAACACAGTTTTGGCGATTTATTTCGATGTCCATTTCGAGACAACGCTTGAATCAAAATATTGCTAGGCACCTAATCAAAATCAAAGTTAAAGGGCTAACCAACACAATTTATTTTTAACTTTCTGGAGGTTTTTAAATTATTTTATCCTTTTTTCGTCGTTTTTGTCGTGGGTTTTTTCAAAATTTTTTAATTTTGATTTTTATTTTAAAATTCTTAAAGAGCATAGATATGAAATAGAAACGTGCCTTCTAGTAAGTTGCTGTCGTTACACCTATTTAAGAACCCTGACTAATCAACTAAAAATGGCCCGCAAGAGTCGCGGGTGGATCGTCCGTCCGGCTGCCGGCGGCGTCCCCGTTGGAAATATTAATCAACTAAAAATCCATTCCTAAAAAAAGCCGCATCAAAATTGATTTTCATCACAAATAATGTTAGCTGTAGCGCCCTCTGATGAGTTGTCACCGTAACATCTATCTAGAAACCTGTACCAATCTAACTCAAACCCATAACTGAAAACTGCATCAAAAGCGAACTACTAGTTTTTGAGAAAATTAGCAACATTGCTTTTCACAAATAATGTTCGCGGCAGCGCCCCCTGGTGAGTTGTCATCGTAACATTTATCTAAGAACATGCACCAATCAAACCTAAACCCATAACTAAAAACTGCATCAAAATCCGACCAGTAGTTTTGGAAAAAAATGGCAACATGTTTTTGCACAAACATCCTCTCACCCCAAACCCGTATACCATCTCCGTTCCGTCGTAGGTAAAAACCTATGCGTGTCCAGTCTATAGTGTATAATCCTTACAAGTGACATGTTCTTGGAATACGTTGAAGGAAACGCGTAAGCGCCATGATATTCACGGCGCTTTTAACCTTTTGGTCGTGAAAAAACTATAACTAATAAGCGATCTTGCGCTTGAATATTTATATTACGATTAGGCGACTAATTTATGGCTAAATCGCTGCAGCGAACTTCCTTCGTTTTTTGGCCAGGATAGCTTCGTCAAACACATTTTGATTTGTTTCGCAACGTGTGACGTCACCCAAGGCGCCATGACAGATTGGAGCGTTTTCGTTACCAATTTAAATACATTTTTTAGATCGCAAAATAAACTATGTAAATGATTGTTTTAAATCAAAATAATACATTTTTGTGACTATATAGATACAAAACTACAGATTTAATCAATTTTTGAAATTTGGGACACAAGCCTATTATGCAATAGCAGCGCAGTACCACTACCACGGCAGCGACCGCAGCGAGTAGTTATTTAATTTTAAAAACGTATGAAGCGTCTGGGACGACGACACACGCTTTCAAATATACTCTTCGAACACAGCCTTCGTATTTGATTGTTACTTACGTTAAGGGGTCATCCTTAAATTACGTCATAATTTGTGAAAATCGATGTATTATAAATACACTGCAAACATTGACATAAAACGACTTCAAATTACGGGAATGGGATCACTCGGGAATTAGTAGCTTTGAATGAAATCTTTCTAAACGATTCACCCAATCGAAAGATAGGAGCTTAAGAAAGAAAACATACAGTTGAATTGACAACCTTCTCCTTTATTTGAAGACGGTTAAAAACCTGAAAATTTATTATACGGTTTGTTTGTACATTATATATTGTCAAACGAGCCCTGTATTTTTTACACACACACACACACACACACACACACACATATATCACGCCTATATCCGGAAGGGGTAGGCAGAGGTGTATTACACACCCACAATTTGCCAGTATTTTTAATCCCACGTAATAGGGGGCAAGCCTATTGCGATCCCCGGACACATTTATAACGGGTTATTTCCAAAATGGCCGAATGAATTAAATAAAAAGTAGCAGCTATATTGTAATTTTGAAAAAAAAAAATTGAAACCGTTGCCTTGCGATGTAATGTTGGATGAAAGGCAACAAAATCTTACGTGCCAGCCGCTATGGCCCAGCCAATTAAAGTCCTGGGCGTCTCGGACTATTTATATGTGTATATTTAAATATGTATTTTTTTATTCCAGGTATATGCCAAGATAGAACAAGGTTCCCCATCCTGGCAAGCCCTATCTATCCCTCAGGGGAAGCTATACGGATGGGACCCTAACTCCACCTATATCAAGAGACCACCATTCTTCGATGGGATGACCAGGGTACGTGATAATTTGAACAAATTTTAAAAAAAATCCTCGTGGTTAGTTCTTTAACTACCGGTAGATGGCGCTGTACCGACGCGGTAAGTCGCGATATTAACACAATGTGATCACGAAATTAGATGTCTTGTGCTAGTGGTGTCTACCCCACGACTATAGTTTGTACGATTCATATTGTAAATTATTTGAGAATTGACATGTATATGTAAAATATATTTATTCACACACATACTATGCCAGTAATGTTGTCGGTCCCACGTAATAGGTGGCAAGCCTATTGCCGTTACCAAGTATTATAAAATATTCAAAACCACTCTGTAATTCGAACCACAATTGCAACAGCTAGGACAGATACCACTAAATAAAATCTCTACATTCAAATACTACACTGAAGGCCTCAAACGGCATAAATATGCTAATCTAGCAGGTGATTACATATTTGAGCCGTTTGGGGTTGAGACACTGGGGTCATGGGGTCCGAGTGCTCGTCGCCGCGTATAGAGACATTGCTAAACGCCTAATCGATGCTTCTCAGGACCAGAAGGCTGGCTATTTTCTGGCCCAAAGAATAAGTATCGTCATCCAACGTGGTAACACAGCCAGCATTCTGGGAACCTTCCCAGTCGGCAATGTAATATAAACTAATTGTAACAATGTAAACAAAAGAATATTAAAAAAGAAAATGGAAAATCTACCTGAGTTTCTTGCTGGTCTCTTCTCAGGAGAACCAACTTACCGAACCAGCGAAAGAATCTTTTTCTAATGGTTATTTATGTACTTAATTTAGTATTTTTATAATATTACTTGACAATAAATTGTAAAATGTTTGACATTCATATGTGCTCTTTGTGTGCCTAAACTGAATAAATGAAATTGATTCTTTGATTCTTGATGAAATTGATTCTTCTTTGAATGACGCGGAGGATCTTTTAAACGATATTTTGTAATGTAAATATTTTTAGTATATAATTATGTATATTGTAATTCTTATTTTAAATAAATAGTCAGTAATTTCAACAACATTTCAGCAAAATTATAGATCTTTTTTAATTTTTCAACTCACTTCCAAAAAACGACGAGGTTTTGTATTCGACTGCATGTTCTTTTATGTTACCTCATGTCTATGGACTGAGTGAACCGATTTTTTTTTTATTAAAACCTACTAGTTCCCAAGTGGTCCCACTCCGACAATAATTTGGTCCCACTCCTACAATAATTTAGTCCCACTCCGACAATAATTTGGTCCCACTCCGACAATAATTTGGTCCCACTCCGACAATAGTTTGGTCCCATTCCGACAATAATTTGGTCCCATTCCGACAATTATTTGGTCCCATTCCGACAATAATTTGGTCCCATTTCAGTAATTTGAAGTTTGCTTTTGTGTAAATTTTCGACATGTTTTTAGGAGATCAAGCCACGTCAAGGAATCCAAGATGGCCGCTGTATTCTGTTACTGGGCGACTCTGTGACCACAGACCATATATCCCCGGCCGGATCTATCGCTAGGAATTCACCTGCAGCAAGATATTTAGCGGCTAGGGGGTAAGCAGGACACTATCTATACTAATATTATATATAGGAAACATTTGATTGTTTGTTTGAACAGGGTCGTCAGATTACTGATTTGACAGTGACAGTACATACAAGTGACGTCATGAGCATTTGTTTTTAAATTTAATAACAAGAAGATGATTGGATTTGACAGTTAACAAGTGTTATTTTATAACCTATATTAATAAATATTTATTGATTTGATTTGATTTGATTAGTCATCTACTCTATTTAATCTGTTATTAAATCGGTTTTGAAATTTTTTATTTCTTTTACTCTCATGTCGAAAAATTCGAATTATGATTTCAAAAGTTGACATATAACATAACGGTTCTACTCCCTTCTACAAGCTTCTACCAGTTTCCAGCTGCTCATACGCCATAAGCTACACCTCCTTATAATTGAACTAGCCAATTAGGTATTAGCAATAAATTATATGTATGAACCATATAGGTTCTTTTGTTTAGATCCATGCCCATCTAAACCTGTTTGTGTTATGCGGGGATATTATACTTGTCAGATACTAGGTATGCAATGCATGCTGCTGTTGCAAAAAACTGAGCGAAGTGTTAAATTTTCGAATGACGACGATTTATTTTTTTATTTTCAAACTTTTTTTTTATGCTAAACCACCCTCACGCCTCCCGTTATCACTGTGGTAAGTTTGAAGGAGATCGGTTCAGGCGTTTAGGATGAGTATGCGTACGAAATACATGAGTCGCCTAAGATTGAGCTTCGCTCACTTCAAATACGAATACATTTCGATAATAAAATAATTCAATTCACATACTGTTACTAATCGTTTCAATACACTCCCAACAACTTCAACATTATGTATATCTACTTTCAGTCTGACCCCTCGTGAGTTTAATTCATACGGGGCTCGTCGCGGTAACGACGCCATTATGTCTCGCGGAACGTTCGCGAACATTAGACTGCTGAACAAGATGGCGCCCACACCGGGACCGAGAACCACGCATCATCCCAGCGGCGATGTTATGGATATATTTGACGCCGCCGACAGGTAAGAAGGGAATAAAACCGGCCAAGTGTGAGTCGGACTCGCGCACAAAGGGTTCCGTATGAAAACGGCAAAAATATCACGTTTATTGTATGGGAGCCCCCTTAAATATTTATTATATTCTGTTTTTTATGACATCTGTGAAAATTTCAACTTTCTAACTGTCACGGTTCATGAGGTACCGCTCAAGTCAGACGGTCAGACAGCGGATTATTAGTAATATATTCATTTCATTCGTTTATAGAGTACTAGCGCACGGCCATGGCTTGATAAATGATATACAAAAAACTTCCTCGGGAACTACTCTATCCATTGGTAAAAACCGCATCAAAATCCGTAGTTTTAAAGTTCTAAGCATACATAGAGAACCATGTTAAGATTATGTACTTTCTTTTATATGTAATTCACAGGTATACTTCAGAAAACGTACCTCTAATAGCCATAGTTGGTAAAGATTACGGGTCTGGCTCTAGCAGAGATTGGGCTGCGAAAGGACCTTATTTACTTGTGAGTACTTTTAATACACTAGTACGGTGTCTTGCGCACCACGTCATAGGTTTTGCCCTATATCTTATGTCCCCTTACGGCTAGGTCAAATTTTCGATGTTTCGGCTTGCCTCCAGATCGAGGGCTATCCATAAGCAGTCGAGAGCTAAGGGGGACATTCCCCATTTCTATATATAGATAACAAATATACGGGCCGCGGAGACATTTTTGTAATTTATAATTTCTGTCTAAATCTATTAAGAATAGTTTAAACAAACTAATTGCTTTGAAATACATAAATATTATTGTGCCTTTTTACCTCAGATTAGATAAGTAGAACGTTTGGTATTTGACGTAATTACGAAAGTAATGTCAAATACCATGGCGGTGTTCGGGGAGCATTTTTTGAAATCGTGTGACGTCATATCATTGGCTTCAAACGCTTCGATGACGTCATACTTCAAGCCTAAGCGTAATTAAAAACATCAATCAAAATACAATCACGACGAATCAAGTCAAGGAACATTTGTGGAGGTCGGATATAAACTGTGTCCGCTAGCCCGGAACACACAGACAGACGGACAAAAGCAAAATTGTCCAGTAAAGTAAGGCTACTGAAGGCGCTGTCCTTATCACTCGTACCCAGTACTGACGTGAGTTGGTCGACGAGAGCTGTCGTTGTGTGTTTCATGGTACAGGTCAACATTTAGTACCGTAGTTGTCAACCATTTGATACAATAGATAGTTCTAACATAAATCTGATTTAGACTACCAACGAATCACTCCATGTCTAATACAGATGACAGCGATTAGAATAGGGAGCGGCGCAAATGTTTTTATTACATATCAGAATCAGAATCGAACACTTAAATTTATTAATGGAATAAAAAAAAATCTATTTTCATTGTTGACGCACGTGTTTCCATGGCAACCATTTAATCATCTGGTTTTTCGGTGATGTCCAGGACATTTTCGGTGATTATTCCTCCGTGGTCTGTTCTATTTTCATGATTTCCAGGGAATCAAAGCAGTAATAGCGGAATCGTTCGAACGTATCCACCGTTCTAACCTAGTGGGCATGGGTATCATTCCCCTTCAATTCGTGGATGGTCAAACCGCGGAGAGCCTGAGTCTCAATGGAAGTGAGAAGTATACGATACAGCTGCCGGAAGACTTGACTCCTGGAGCTGTCATTAATGTCCAGGTGAGTTAGAAATATATAATACTAATGGACGACTGCGGCTTCGCTCGCTTGACAAATTGTGTACACAAAAATCTTCCTCGAGAACCACTCTATCCATTGGTGAAAACCGCATTCAAATCCGTTGCGTAGTTTTAAAGATCTAAGCATACATACGGACGGAAACTACTTTTATTCAGTCACTGTGATCTGATGCGACTGATGCCCAACCTAAAGGGACCCAACGCTTCCTGCAGGGGATCGTGCGGAGTATGGCCCTATACGGGGCTCCCGTATGGGCGGATAGGTTGGCGGTCAAGGGGAACGTGACTCTGTTAAACAGACCACTTCGAACCTTGGCCGTCAGAACCATACGGGGGTACCGCATGATCTCCGGAGAGGCTGCATGTCTCCTAGCCGGGACCCCTTCATGGGACCTGGAAGCGAGAGCCCTTGCGTCATTGTTCCAATGGCACAAGGAGGCGCTGGAGTCACAAAGTCCGCCGGGCGCCACTGGACATACCCTCTGCTAGTAACCAGAGACGCCCGGCAACGGACGTTAGAGCGAGAGAGAATTAAAAAAAAAAAACTGTGATCTGATTGGTCAAGGGTTGTCGCTAAAATTGTGTGACAACGATAAGTCACTATTATTTTAATTCTATTAATTAAAAAGTTATTTTATGATACAGATTTTGTATGAGATTTTCTGCAAATCTGTATCGTAAAGTAACCTTTTAAACAAATTTGTTAGAATCATAGTACATTATGATAAAATTCTACGATGAGTTCAACAAAGTCTTGAAGATATGTTAAACAGTAAAATACTTGTTTGATAAATATTTAAAGTTGACAACAACCTTTGGTAATGCTATAAAGCGAAACCGGTCAGGTTAAATCCTGTTAATTAAATAAAAGTGAAACGGTGTAAAGTTTTGTCTTGTATCAATATTTATTTGTTTAATATTGAAAGTACTTTCTTTCTTTCTTTCCACAGGTTGATAACGGCATTTCATTCCCAGTAAAAGTCCGTTTCGACACAGAAGTCGATTTGACCTACTTCAAAAACGGCGGTATTCTCAATTATATGATAAGAAAAATGTTGTAGTTTTGTATTTTTTTTTTTATATACATTTTTAAGTTGGGGATTTTTTTTTTGGTTTTTTACAATAGGTATAGCACGCGGCTTCGCTTGCATTAGCTTATATGATGGTAATGTTAATTTCATTCACAAGTTGAGGTTAGTCTATCTGTGAAAACCATATGAAAATTGGTTCAGTAATTTCAGAGATTAGCGTGTAAATACAGACGGATAAAACTTGGTTTTTTTTTTCAAAACCTTTTTATTAAATGACCTTCGAAAGTACTGAACCGATTTTGAAAATTCTTTCACTAATATATAGCTACATTATCCCGGAGTGCTATAGGCTACTTTTTGTCCCGGGAATAACGAGAAATATAGATATTAAGGAATACATATTTTTATGTAATTAATAAATAATTATTTAAAATCATGGTTTTATGTAATTTTTTTACTCAATAAATTTTGTTATATTGTATTTGTCTTTTTATTTTTCGTTTTACACTGATATCACGCCTATATCCCCGAAGGTGTAGTCAGAGGTGCGTTACACACCCACAATTTGCCAGTATTTTTAGTCCCACGACGATTATTTTTGATAATTTTCTTCAGGACTCTATTTTCTACTGCACTCGTGATGCGAGGTCGACCATTTTTTCTTAAACAAGAAGTGATCCCATTCTTATGACTCCGGAGTACCTCAACTGAGTACAGCAGCCGGGGTTACTGTTAGGATTGTCAATGATAATGATTAGGAGCCGACCTTCGAGCAGCCAGGGTATGAGGCAGAGGTACTGGAACATGCAGATCTTGGAACTGATAGATTCGACTGTAGATCTAGGAATTATCAAGTCTTTAGATAATTGATAGTACCTTGATTTGCCAGCATCGACCTCACAGACTATTCGCTTTCGAAGCTCTTCACACATGGGTTTGCCACGACCCACGGGGTTGTTAACTAATGAAAATAATAAATAAATATTTTTGGACATTCTCACACAACGTCATCTAGCCCAAACTAAGCTATAAGCTTGTGCTATGAGGTCTAGACAACTGATAAACATACTTATATATTTCTTAAATACATAGAAAATACCCAAACTCCGAAACAAACATTTGTGGATCACACAAATAATTTCGATCCTGGGACCTCAGGGGCGGCAGTCGCATAATCATACCACTGAGCCAACGAGGCAGTCGAAAATAACTGAAAATTTCAGAATTGATACTGTCTCACTTGCCAAACGACACAGAATTACTTTTACAAATTTAAATTAAGGACCATAATTGTACAAAGCTAAGTAAGCTGTGGCGACGTCTGGCGATTGTGGGCAACTCTCACAGTACACAGGAATACTATAGAGAGTGACCCTCAACTTGACGACCCTGTAATGTGCCTCTTCACGCTTCGCTTTAAGAACCCAGGGTTATATGTTGGAGGAAACACGTGCGCGTATTCGAGGTATAATCTTACTTAACTCAATGATAGACGAACTCTTTTGCAATTAACAATTAGACGAAATATTTTGCTTACAACTTCTTCAATTTTGAAAACAGTTCATTGGTTCATAATTAAAAAAGGGCATAAATAACTGCGACATGTGATAGTAGAACAGCTTAATATTTTATATAGACTAATGAAGTTTAAAAAAATCTTGTTAAGAAAATTTCATCCTAGACGAACTATTTTGCATTGGGGCACAGATTAATAAATAGTTACTTCGTAACAGATACGTCACTCCCATACAAAAGCGAAAATACCTACTCTATATTAACCTACAAGATTTTAATAATAATAGCTGCTGCACAGAACGAGAAGATATTGTACCTTAAACACGCTTACATATAGTCGAGACTGCGTTGCCCGCCGTGCGAGTGACGCCATCGTAAGAATGCGCTAGGGTTGTACCTATGGTGATTATTGTAATAAAACGAATGTTACGAATCAACCATTTTTTTTATTAGTCAATCCAATATGTTTTAGTTTTATAAAATGATTTATATTTTTTTATTGATCAAAAAATATAAACGGCAAAAATATCACGTTTGTTATATGGGTTGTACCCTAAAATATTAATTTTATTCTGGTTTTTAGTATTTGTTGTTATAGCGGCAACATAAATACATTATTTACTATGTCACGGTTCAAGGTATACTAATTATCACGGTTCATGAAATACAGCCTGGTGACAGACGGACGGACGGACAGACAGACAGACGGACAGTGAAGTCTTAGTAATAGGGTTCTGTATTTCTCCTTTGGGTACGGAACCCTAAAAAGAAAATAAATAATATCTATGGATAGGTCATCAAAAATGATATTGAGGTTTCTAATATCATTTTTTCTGAATAGTTTGCGCGAGAGACCCTTCCAAATTGGTAAAATGTGCCGCCCCCCCCCCCCCCCTACTATCATGTTACTTGCTGCTACGGAACTTTATGCCTAATTTCAAGTTGATAGGTTAAGAGATGCGCCCGCTATCGTGTCGCATACATTCTTGATAGAGCCCATCGTTGAAGAGACTATACTACCCCCCCCCCTGGCTGCAGACTGTTCATGTGAACAACGTTAAGTCAAACGGAACTAACGTCAAAATAGGCGTACCTCAGGGATCAATTCTGGGGCCTTTTCTCTTCTTGGTTTATGTTAATGACTTGCCTTGCATGATCGAGGCACAAGCTGGAATAGTAATGTTCGCGGATGATACATCACTTATATTCAAAGTAAATCGGCATAGTACAGATGCGAATAATGTTAATAATATTTTAAATAATATTTCAAATTGGTTTTCTACAAACAACCTATTGTTGAATGCAGAAAAGACTAAATGCGTTAAATTTACAATGCCCAATGTCAGACAAGCAAACGTCCATGTCGTGCTGGGTAGCCAAAGGTTAGAATTTGTAAATAACAATACCTTTTTAGGAATAACAATAGATTCTAAATTACAATGGGGTGACCATATCACCATTTTAGCTAATAAGCTTAGCTCTGCTGCGTATGCTGTAAGACGGATTAGGCAGTTGACAGATGTAGCTACTGCTAGGCTAGTTTACTTTGGTTACTTCCATAGCTTGATGTCCTATGGAATACTACTTTGGGGAAATGCAGCAGATATAGAAACAATTTTTATATTACAAAAGAGGGCAGTCCGTGCCATTTATTGTTTAGGTAAAAGAGATTCTCTTAGGGAGCGATTTAAAGATATTAATATTTTAACTGTAGCTTCCCAATATATATTTGATAACATACTGTATGTCAGGAAAAATATATCTAACTATACTAAAGTAAGTGACGTTACAGACAGAAATCTACGTAATAAAAATAAACTACTCCCTCCGTGTTATCGGCTTGGCAAGGTTAGTCATTCTTTCAAGGGGGAAGGTATACGCTTTTATAATAAATTGCCTGAATCGGTCCTTTGTATGCCCGACAATAAATTTAAAAACTTTATAAAGACCACTTTATGTCAAAAAGCATATTATAAGACAGTTGATTACCTTAATGATAAAAGTATATGGCTTGAGCATGGTGCAGGCGCCTCCTAAAATGCCGTAATTGTAGCATATTGTACTTAGGCGACTATAATAATTTTTTTGTTGTATTATACACTCTTTTTGATTTTGACACGAGACCAATGTACATTCGTCCACATTTAGTCTTAAGAAAATGTGTAAATGAGTCAATTATTTGAAAAGAGTGACCGAGAGTTTTATTGCCAGGTTCTTTCTCTCGGTTCTACTTATTGCTTTGCGAATCTGGCAGTACATGTAAATATAGAAGCAATGACATTTTTTATTTTAAGTACTTACTGACGTTTGTAAGAGCCATTTAGTGACCTATACAAATAAATAAATAATAAAAAAAAAAACAACAACAACTTAAATCTAGCTAACTGACCTGCATGATCTGAATTAATAAAATGTATAATTGATTTCTCATCTACATCGCTGTTAGAAAAAATATTGTCTAAGCAGGTAGTTGATGTGGTTGTGATGCTAGTTGGTTCACAAAAAAGATTTTGTAAGTTCAAAGATTTATCGCGTTCTGGGAGTTTTCTAAAATATTAATATTAAAATCGCCACATACAACTACAGTCTTCTTACATTTACATACTTTCATTAAGGCTTCTTCCATAATGGACTCAAACAAGTAGTAATCTCCAGATGGAGGTCTATAGACGCTAATAATAATATATTGTTCTAGCTCTGCACATGATAGTTCAATATTTCGCTCACTTGTGAGTGCTACTACATCTTTTCTGTCTTTCGATTTTAATTTGTCATTAATTAAAATGAGTGACCCACCTCTTATAGCGGAATCTCTAGTAAACGCACTGATGATTTTATAATTATCAATATTAACTAAGAGTTCATGTTTTTTTAACCAGTGTTCAGTTAAACAAAGTACATGGATACACTTTTCATTCAAAAATAATTCTAGCTCTAACTCTTTGCCAGAAAAGCCTTCAATATTTTGATGAATAATATTCATGAAAATAGACTTTTCCTTTGTCCTTAAATTTAATTTGCTAGGGATTTCCTCTATTGTCCTACAACTAAGTTTAAATTATTGTCACCCTTATTTGGAACAGATTCCAAGGTCACAAGACAAACATTGTCATTTTTCTGCTCAATAGAAGCAGATTGTTTAGCCAAGTTTTTGGCTGAATATTGAATAAAATATGATAGCGAAGATGCTATATGTCTCCTAAAATATCTATTCAAATAGAATTTATCGTCCGTCAATAACAATTTATTTTCTAAATACATGTTTATGTCAATCAAATGGAATTTATTTGGATTATGAAATGTCAATGTATGTATTGTTTGATTTAGCTTATATCTAAGATTGTTTTCGGCCTGTGACAAGCCACGGCTATAAGGAAGTGTGAATAAAATAATATTTTTGACATCTAATAAGCTCAGTAATTCTAAACAATTTGCAAATACATTTCTGTCTGCATTTCCCCTATCTCCCACCAAAATTAAAAGTGTACAGTCGCTGTTTAAATTACAATTCATAATATTTTTAACAATGTTAGGGTAAGTTAATCCCGGCATACAATAGTTAGTAACATTTTGTTCTAAATATGAACTTAGTAACCGGCCCATTGATTTCCCTAATTCATCACAAAACATCACTATTTCAGATTTGACCATAATTTGTTTGTTAAAGGAACTACTGGGTTTCTTGTTTGACTCAAGTGAAGGGCTCATGTTTGAAGTCAGCGAGGACTTACAGACCGGCTGAGGACCAAGTAAATGATTGTTTGATGTCAATGTGGAATTTGGACTCATAAGATCCTTCATCGCCAGAATGTATTCCTGATACTCACTTTTAACATTACAATACCTATCAGTCATTATATCTAGTGATTTTTTTAAATTATTAATTTCTGTTTCTAACTTTAAGATATTGTTATTATAATCAGAGATATTATTTTCAATTAATAATGAATACATGTCAAGTTCATCGCCTAGGTGCCTTCTCTCATTAATATACTTGACTTTTTTGTACATACTTTTTTGTCTTTTAATAAGTTTTTGAGTTATTCTAATGTATTTATTAATTTTCACATATTTCTTAAGTTTGTTTCTACTGCACTCAACTATGCCCATCTTGTGATTGGAAGTATGAGCTATTAAGGTATCATCCTTTGTTAAGTCTATTGTAATTGTGGGTTCTACGTTAGGTTCAGTAGCAACAAGGCTGGGCACACTATCAACTAACTCCTCAAACAAGTTATGGGCATGGGATACCATAGTGTTGCGTTTCTCGAGCTCAAGGTGGGAAATGAGGTGATGGGCTTCGTGCAGCTCCTGTTTTAAGACTGACATGCGCTTGAGGCCCTGTTCGTACTCATCGTTGCACTCTCTAAACCCAGATACAATGGTTTGTAATCTGTCCCGCTCATCTAAAACTAACCTATTTTCTGTATACATCACAGCCATCTGCTTTTTTATGATATCGTATTTATTTAAGCTATCCAACAGTTCCTTTTCATTGTCATCTCTTTCCCTATGCAACTGTTGAATCAACGTTTTTGATACCTCCAATTCCTTCAAAGTCAGGTCAAGTTTTCTTAAGATATCGTCATGTTTAGCCTCATCACGGCGAGCAGAATACATGCAGAATACTAGTAGAAGAAATATCAAAGAGGAAATGTCATAAGGCCAGGTTAAGAGTAAGTACCAACTAAGTCTAAACTAACTCATAACCCGAGTGCATCACAGAGCATGTATGAAAATACTTAAAAAAGTGTAAGAAGTACGATAAGATAGCAAGTGGAATTCCATAGTCTCTGCCTACCCCAATAGGAAAGACGCGTGACTGTACCTATGTCTATATTAAATAACTAGCGACCCGCCCATGCTTCGCACGGGTGCAATGTAGACTATGTAGCATGTCAGTCTTAAAATTCAAATATCCCAATGCAAATATTTGTATGCTTTGCATTGGTTGAATGTTAGTCTTTATCTGTGGTGGAATGATTGTCTTTATCTGTGGTATTAGAATTGTGGAATTAGATTCGTCTTTGAATTTCAATGCCAAACAATGTTCAATCACTACTGACATGCTATCAATTGATACTATCGATCGTCCTTGTAAGGAATCGATGGATCGTAATTCATGGCAGAATTTTCTTTATTTACCCACGAATTAGTTCTGGCTCTCTGTAATCGATACCTACCCCTATCCTGGCTGAGGCGAGCCTCAAGCTTGGCAGACGATTCTCTGGCTCTCCGAACACTATGTCTTTCTCGATCTTGGCTGCAGCGAGACTGAGGATTCTCTTACTCCTTCAGCTCTATATCTAGCCCGAAGCTGGCTGAGCCGAACCTCACATTCCCTTGACGAATCTTCGTCTCTAGCTGAACGTGCTCTTTGGGCATTCCCTGTACTACGACCTATGTTTGAACGACGACGTCTTTCAGATATGACATTATACCTATCCTATTCATGTCTTTTTTTAACTTAAATACATTACTTTAAACCGCTTTGTGGCTATAATTCTATTGTTTTATTCTAATTCCTATCCAACCAAGGTACCTACTATGAATTTCGAAAAACATGTCGAATGAATTGAATGAATGAAAATGAATTTTTAATGAAAAAGCCTTGATTATAACCTATTAATCTGTAATATCTTCGAAAATATTCATTTAAATTACATGTTGTAAAGGGCCATATTAATCTATATTAAAAGCAAAATGTATTTAAGGTACTTAATTGGATAAGGATTTATGCTGTATTGCTTAAAATCTCTATGTGTTCACTGCCGTCATTGGCCACAGCCCGGCTGCGTCGCCGCGCTCGTATTTTTTTTCCATCACGAGATATCTCTTAAGTCATTCGTCCAAATTATATGGTTTGAATGGCAATTTTGGTCTACATTAAAGGCACAACGTATGTAAAGTATTCAATTAGATAAGAAATAATACTGCATTGGTAAAAATAGCTTGGCAAATGACACATTATTTTTTTGTCATTTATAAAAGATAAAAATGGTTACTGTGAGTTATCCTTAAGAGATAGACATATGCTATCGCGGACTTTTTTGTAGACCATTCTATGGTGTACAATACTGTAGTACATTATTTTGATCTGTCTCGTAGGATTTCGTCAGCGTTTGCAATTAAAAGCGCAAAAAAATGTGTTTATTTACGACATTACATTAGAAACCTCTAAAATAATCGGTATTACTCTAGTATATTATACATGTATTTTACATAAAAACCTTACTGTTGAATCACTCCATCTACTAAAAAAACCGCATCAAAATCCGTTGCGTAGTTTTAAAGATCTAAGCATACATAGGGACAGACAGACAGAAAAAGCGACTTTGTTTTATACTATGTAGTGATGAGTGGTTATCAGACGTCCAAGGGACCAAAGCGTCCCAAAACAAATTTATACCGAACCCTTAGAGAAATTTCTTATTTATATTTCGGTTTTCACTTGTACCTGACCTGAAAGTTTATAGGTTATTGCTATCGAGTTTTAAAATAGATAAGTTTCACCTATACACGCTCAGCTATTTTTCCGTATTTTTGTTTTCGCTGTAGCTATTATACACCGTGAAAGTATCACAGTTTTCAAAAAATAAATTTGGACTCCGTTTCGATAGCAGAACCGTCTGGAAGTCTTACTTTGAAAAACAAACACATTTTTCTTATAAAGTTCTTTAAATTAATGTAGTTTCTTTTTTTTAATTCCGTGGCACGAGGCCGCTGCAGCCTACGTCTATTGCCGAGCGCCTCTGAATAGCACTAGGAAGATTTTTTAAGGCAGTGAGCTATCACGAGTCCTCATTTGATGTCTAGAGACTACATCAATTTTAAGATTTTTTGTAAAAAAATGTGTTTGTTTTTCAAAGTAATACTTCCAGACGGTTCTGTTATCGAAACTTAGTCAATTTTTTCTTTAAACGGTGGTACTTTCACTGTGTATTTAAGCTGTTACAAAGGTTTTTATCATCAAGCTCGGAAAGTATTTTAGCCACTTTCCGCGCCAGTGGGGGGCTGACGTGTCACACTATAATAGCCATGAGAGCCCCGACTGCAGTGGAGAGTGCACGTATGTTTGCCTTAATACATACATATTTTGGACATTCTCACACAACGTCATCTATCCCAAATTAAGCTTATAAGCTTAATTCCCATAGTACAAGCTTGTATAACAAGCTTGTACTATGGGATCTAGACGACTGATAAAAATATATTTCTAAATACAAACATATTATACATAGAAGACACCCAAACTCCGAAAACAAATATTTGTGGATCACATAAATGTTTCATTCGACCCGGAATCCAACCTGAGACCTCAGCGACGGCAGTCGCATACTCATACCACTGCGCCACCGAGGCTGTTGATGCAAGATGCATTGTCTCTGTAACTACAGAACCGCCAGTAAGTATGTATATGCCACGAACAGTAGATTTGGCTTCCCTCTTGGCTAGTGGAACCAATATAGGTACTTCGAGGATATAGGCGAGACTATGTATTTCTAGAACAAGTGTGACTGTCAACTTCCTTAAAATAAATAAATATGTTAGGACAGTTCACACGACATCTAGTCTCAAACTAAGCAGAGCTTGTGATATGAGTAGGTACTAGATATACTCAAACGGCGTAAATATGCTAACCTAGCAGGTGACATATTTGAGCCGTTTGGGGTTGAGACACTGGGGTCATGGGGTCCGAGTGCTCGTCGCCGCGTATAGAGACATTGCTAAACGCCTAATCGATGCTTTTCAGGACCAGAAGGCTGGCTATTTTCTGGCCCAAAGAATAAGTATCGCCATCCAACATGGCAACACAGCCAGCATTCTGGGAACCTTCCCAGTTGGCAATGATGCGGAGGATTTTTTAAACCATTTTTTTTAATGTAAATATTTTTAGTATATAATTATGTATATTGTAATTCTTATTTACTCTAATTAAAAAAAAAATTCTGATGTAAATACTTACATATTTTATAGGCAAATACATACATATTATACATAGGAAACATCCAGACTTCGGTACAAACGTCTTCACACAAAGTTTGTCCCGATTGGGTATCGAACCCGAGACTCCGGCGTCGAAAGCGGATGCACTACCGACCATGTCACCGAAGCAGTCAAACAAGACCTTTTACAAGATCCAATGTTTATTTTTAAAGAATTTAAAACGTATTTCAATTAACAATTAGTAAATAATAACATCTGTTGTTTACATGATTGCATTTATTAAATAACAACAGACAGACAGACAATATAACACAGTATTTCTGTGGAGGGCAGTTCATTACAAGTTTTTATACTGTTCTGTTGGTAAAATTCGTGAGTTTTAAGTGTTACAAATAAATAAAATACAGATATATTCAAGCCTGTATCTTAAGGGGTAGGTTGTTGAAGGAAAACAAGAAAGTTAACTTTGTAAGCATTGAGTTTGCTAGTACTACTTAAGATGGAAATTATATATCACAAAAAACTAAAATGTCATCGGCAAAACTCGAACCCTTGGATTTCCCTAACAAGGCGAATACTCTGAGCACTGAGCTACGATGAGTTATCATGATTGCTTCATGTTATAATTTCTAGATCGCGCTATTAAGGTAAGCGTCGGAATGACCTACCAGAATTATGCTGAATTATGGAGTATTCCCCTTGTTAAGGCTGTGGGTTCGAGTTCTGACGATGACAATTCTATATTACTTTCTTAAATATTATAATATTCAGTGTTTAGTGACATTGAGCGCTAACTGAAGAAAAACAAGTAAAAAGGGGCTTGTGAAGTACGCATTAAATTTTGTCAAATGGTGTTTGTTAGTAGTGATATTGTAATTTGTGTAACCTAGACTTCTGCCTGCGGTCTCTAGTGACACAATGTGGGACTATATATACATAAATATACTTGTATGGACTCCTGTGCTATGTATGGATGAAGTGTCGAAGGACCTGCTTACCCCTATCGCGGAGTACGGCGAAGCGTGTGGATATCAGGTAAGTTAAAAAATATATTTAAAAAGTTCGCGAGGCGTAAGCTGAGCTTTGCATTTGTGTGAGTGCACGTACGTGAACGTACCTACTTATATGTGATCTATTTTACACACACGTGTTGTACACAGAGATTTTTTACTCTACTTTTCGTCAGCACTCATACAAATACTAAGTTCAGTTTAGGCCTCTCAAGCTGTACGTATATTAAGATTTAGAGTTACTTGTCATTTCGCGGTACATACTCGAGAAGGTGCGAGGCTCCGTGACACTTCGTTCATTCTCGTAACACGCGCTTAATCGATGCTTCTCAGGAAAAGAAGGCTGACCCAAAGCTTATAAATATATATATATTCACTACTATAAGTAGTAGTTATTTATTTACAATAAGAATTACAATATACATAGATATATTTAATATACCCTTTCGTAGAACCAATTATGGTAAGAATGCTGTAATGACACGACTTCTTCGCACTTATACCGAAACTTTTGAAAGTGTAGATATCTTCCATTCTTCTAAAGAATCCTATCGTAGACAGATAATCCATGTACTGTCTAGTAAATAGACTGTACTTATGTTTGTTTAATTATCAATTCTGTTCTTTTTTGTGTTAAACATCAGCATCATTGTTTTATTTTCATTTTTTTTTGTATAGATACATAATATGTATTAGTACAAGGTATTGAGTCGCGTTTATATAAGAGCGATTCAATACCTTGTATTACCTAATCACCTAATTATTACCTAATTATTGTTTAGTTTAGTTTAGCTTATCATCTACTACCAGTTTTTCGAGTCCTTGCAAATGTCGTGGAACTCGTTAATTGGCTTAAGATACCAATTTCATGTATTTACTCTAATTGTAGTGTATCATTTGTAAATAAGCTGTTGAGTTTCCTAATAAAAAAAATAAAAAAATAAAAAATATATGCTAAAAATATTTACATTACAAAATATCGTTTAAAAATTTCCGCGTCATTGCCGACTGGGAAGGTTCCCAGAATGCTGGTTGTGTTGCCACGTTGGATGACGATACTTATTCTTTGGGCCAGAAAATAGCCAGCCTTCTGGTCCTGAGAAGCATCGATTAAGCGTTTAGCAGTGTCTCTATAAAGGCGGCGAGCAGTCGGACTAGTTTGGTACCACCTGCTAGGTTAGCATATTTACGCCGTTTGAGGCCTGCAGCCTTCTGTAGAAAGTCATTGCTCTTCTTAATAATTGTGGTGTATTCCCACTTCCCAGGCATGTCCGGAGACGATACCAACTTACCTGAACGTCCATATAGTACCAGCTACACATGCCGAGCTGGGAGGTACACGCACTTTCTTTCAAAATTACGCTGGCAGTGAGTATGTGTTTAAGCATGTTTTTTTTTTTCAAATCAAATCAAATCATTATTTGTTGATCAAAGGTAGTGGGTATTCCATAATAATAATTTGGAGCTCTTTGATCTACCTTTTAGGCATGTATACAATTTGTGACTTAAGTACCTAATAATAAATTACAACTAGGCGGTTCGCCGGAACGTTTAAATAAATAAGACGGAGTGAAAGACAGGTTAATTGCATTACGGCATAAATAAATCACACCCATCCATCATGTTGCAGAAGGTTTTGGCTATGAGTTTTTACGACTGGCCGCCTGCCTGACGTCAACCCTCCTTGGGAATGTTATTGTAGGCGGTTTGCCCTCCACCTGTTGGGTGCCTACTACCTACCAGTGCCGGATGTTACGCACCAGGCAATCTCCCACGGTCGCCTTCTACGACACCCCTGGGTTGAGTTAGGGCTGGCACATTCTATGTTTTTCTTTCGCTCCCAGGCCAGCATGGAAGGAATAAATAAATCACACCAATCGGATGAATAGTTCCATAGTTAAATAATTTAAAGTTTTGAATTATTAAATTTGGCGCGCGAAATCCAACAATGATTTTTTTAATACTGTGAAAGGTACGTTACTTTAATGTTTGACAACTCAAAAACTATATAAGCTACATATACCAAAATATATATACAGCAAAGCACGTTAATGTGTTCTATCTCCATGCCAAATTTCAAGTCGATAGGTTTAAAATTGCGACCGGTATCGTGGCACAAAGTTTTTCGATTGAGACCAAGTATGAGGAACACTCCGCTGCGCTCCGTCTTAATAAATAAATAACACATTTCAACAATATATAATAGTCAAAAAAATTAACTATATTGAATGTAATGTCAAATATATCAACTACAATTAAGCAATGTCCATTTTAATCTACACACAGGATGTTTAGTTCATACATTCATTCGTACATTCAAATACATCAGTGTGAGGAAGTCTTAAACTATAAGACATACACGAAGATCGGTTTTTAGGAACCATGTCATCATTTTAGTAAAAAAATACACGTCAGAAATTGACACAACAACCAACTTCAAATTACCGAAATGGGACCAAATAATTGTCGGAATGGGACCAAATTGAAATGCGGCCCCATTTGGGAAGTAGAAGCTTTCAGTAAAAAAAATCAATATCGGTTCACCCAGTACAGATATATGGAGTAACAAAAATTAAAAAAAAAACAAGCAAGGCACCCTTCACTATCGCAGTGAAGGCATAAGACGACTTCTTACTCTTATGTGATAGCACATGTTAAAAATAAAATAATAAATATAATCATAATTTTTTTTTTTTTTTGCTATGGTGTTTATTCTGTACCAAATTCTATGTGCCAAATCATAACTTTCTAGCACTTGTAGTTCTCGAGTTGAAAAGTGCGGACAGACGGACAGGACCGGACTATAAGACTTCTCTTACATAGTATACTTGTCAGTATAGTAAGAAGTCTAAAACGAGTCTGTCTCGCACTTTTTCTCGCCGACTCGCAAGTTTTTGTTCCGTACCAATACGGGACAAAAAATTACGTTTGCTGTATGGGAGCCCCACTTAAATTTCCCGTTTTGTCCCTCCCTTGGGTACGGAATCGTAAAAATTAAATCTGCATACTCAGATTTAAAAAAAAAATTGTTTATTTTGGGCCAAATGGTTATTTATTCAGTACCCACATATTTACTTATTTATTCATCTTTGTTTTATTTTTATTTATTTATTACATGCTCAAGAGCCTATTTTATACAGTATTATTATCTTATCTCATCTTCTTCTCTTTTTCTTCTCTATTCTCATCTTTTATTCCATTCCCCTTGTAACATACAGTTCTCACATATATTCTTCTCGCCCTTTCATACTAACTTTCATTCTTTTTTTTATCTGGGAGGGGTTTGGGTAATTTCTTATTTCTAACTATTAACAGGCCTATGTCACTCGCCTAACAACCGCAAAAAATACGTGACGTCAGCGACAACTTGAAGTTGTAAATCAGTAAGGGTTGTCTTTTGTTTGTGACACGGCATTGACCAAAGAGTTGATATTGAGGCATTAACGTCATAATTATTGGTCAAATTATGCTGGTATATATTTTACTTTACTGACAACCCTAACGTTCGAATGATGTTCTCTGTAAACAAAAGAATGTGCTTTATATAACGTCGGAGTGCAAGTTCTGTATGTAAGTACTATTCCCTATTCTGTGCTATTAATAACTATTAACAGGTATTTTACGTAATTTTTGCTTACAGCTGAGGCATTATTCCAGGATTTAGAGATTAGTATGAAAGGGATATACGACGGAGTCATTACAGACTTGTGGTCAGAGAGCAAGAGGACGTAAGTATACTCCTACATACATACCATCACGCTTCCTCTTGGGGAATGTGGTAGACGGAAACGAAAACAAAACACGGTTTAAAACGGCTGTTTGAAAAACGTTTTTAAAATCTCAAAATAATACACGCATGGACACCACCATTTCATTTTACGCACGATGTTTGATAGTAAATAGGTAACTATCATATCAATGAACTTTTTAACTTCATTGTAACACTCGTAAAAATGCCGAATAGTTCCGGGAACGGCCGACAATGCGCGATATTGCGATGCGAAGCCCCAGTCTTCAAGGTCAAACACAACTACGATTATTGTATGGTGAAGTACCTAGTTAAAATGTTCATCATAGGAGTTTGATTTTTGTGACAGTAATTTTTTAATAGCTTTTTAAGAAATGTTTGGGTGAACTGAGTAAATCCGTAGTAACTTTTAACGTAATTTCGCAATGAAATCAAAGCACCTACCTAATTACTACAAGTTATTTTACGATTCCATATCCCCACATATCCGCAATTACTAAATACTAAAGTAAGGTATTAAAGGGTTTTCACCTTACCCCAAGGTGGTGCTGATGGTTCCATAGGGAATTCCACTCCGTTATAAAAAAAAAAAAAAAGGTATTAAAGGGTTAAGTACCTAAGTAAAGAGGGTTTATCTAATTACCTTACCTATCTAGCAGATAAAACATGATACGTAGGTACTGTTTCATTAAGTAATTTTAAATTTAAGTAGGTACCTAATCAACTGGCAGGTAGGTACTAAAGAACTTGGAATAGTAAATTGGCTTAATGATTAATTTATGTATTTACTTAATACGTGAAAGACTTACCACTACAAGTACTTTAGTTGTTGCTCGAAATGTCCTCCGTCATTTTGGATGCATAAACGAGCCCGCTTTAATAAGTTCGATTTCAAACTGAGGAGAATGTCTCTTTGTTGCCGGATTTCATCGAAGGCGTCAATTATCCTTTGTCGGAGGTCCTCACGGGTGTTGGGTTCACTGACATACACTCTACGTTTCATTTCACTCCACATGAAAAAGTCCTTTGGCGTCAGCTCCGGGGACCGAGCGGGCCATGCGACCGGAGCCCCCCATCCAATCCATCTGCCTTCAAATTGCGTATTGCGTCGGTACGTGAAATGAGACGTGATCTAACAGACGTTGGTAGACGCTCAACATCGTGGAGTAATTTGGCTGTCGGGCATTCGGGTAGACATCGCGATACATCCGTACAGCGGCACTCACATTTTCAACGGATATGAAATATGTACGTAACATTAATGCGTATTCGCGTACGCCATCTCGATAATGTCGATAGTATTAGTTAGGATTGATCGATAGGGAAACGTGCGCGCATCGATACGTCACAACCGGAACTGCATTTATGATTAAAATTTAATTAAAACTGATGGTCATTTGGCATGCATTATCAAAGGAATGCCGCCGCTTTGCAGCACGTGGGGGGGTGAGGTCCACACCGCTGCACACCACAATCAAGGGTATATCGCAGTCGAGAATGAATGAAAAAGAAGAGAGAGAGCGTGTGTTTATCAACACTTTGACTTCTTTGTGCGATTTTGTTTTCGTGAATTAGTAGTACCTACTTCATATTCTATTGAGTAAATTATTTTACGTGGTGAACAAATATTAGGTGGTTTTAGGGAAAAAATTGACATAACTACTTTATTCTTTTTTTATAACATGGATGGGTTTAGTATCGAATACCTATCACTTCCCTGAAATTTCTCTGGTAATTAAAAAATATTCGTGTATAGAGCGCTAATAACCGGTCTGAACCACTAACAATCACTCTGGACGTCAGAACAGTCAAACAGTCGAGAATGACGTAACGTCACCACAGCTTCCCAGTTTAAGTTATCGTGTGGCCAAGAACAGATCTTATTTTTAACGTGTTTCGATGTAATGTGGTGCCACTAGTGAAACCCAAACATATACTGGGAAACCTATATCAGAGGCGCTTAGTAGTCGATGTTAAAGGATGTTAAATGGTGACACTCGCCCTCTATCTATAGATGGTTGATCTGAGTTTCAAACCAAACAAAGTCATACCGTACGACGTTCTATTGAACACTGTTGGTTTTACATCGTCTAGCCAGTAAAAATCTATGTTTTAAACCGCCGTTTTAAACAGCGTTTTTTTTTCCCTAAGAGGTGAATTACATAATTACATTTTGTCATTTGTGTTGTTGCTATCATCTAGGAAGCAAACTTATTGCCAAGTCACCATATACAATCTCTATATATAAAAATAAATCCCTATTTCCCTTGGCTGGACCGATTTGGATAATTTGGGTCTTAAAATATTCGTGGAGGTTCAGGAAAGGTTTATAAGCAAAATTTCAGGCGGTACAAAGTTCGCCAGGACCACTAGTAGTCGGTCGGTAGTACATCGGCTTTCGACTCCAGAGTCTCGGGTTCGAGTCCCGGGTCGAATCAAATATTTTGGTGTTTTCGATGTATATTATGTATGTATGTTTATCAGTTGTAGATCCCATAGCACAAGTTTATAGCTTAGTTTGGGATAGATGACGTGTGAGAATGTATATTTAATGATCATTCTGTAAATAAATAACTTGTTACAGCTTTACTTTAACTGATCTGCCTTACTTCTTCCATTGGTGGAAGAATAGGGATGCGACCGGTATGTATTAGAGTCCTAAAACTATCGTTACCTTTAGAAATAGATTCAGGCAATAATGTATGTCACCAAACGCACGTAACTACGCGTAAATTTTTGTGATTTTCACCATCTTTTGGTATGTGGCTGTACTAAAGACTCCCTTTTGGTGTTTTACACTATTTCAATAAACCACTCTCGACTTTTGTCAAACTCATGTATCCCAAAAAACTAACATTGAAGTTAACAAGAACATTTTAATAGATTACCACCTGATTACCGCGGCTCCGCCTGCACGATTTATCGTTTCCAATTTCTATGGGAACACTTTCCCAGGATAAAAGTAGCTTACGTCACTTAAGGATAATGTAGCTATATATTAGTGTGAGAGTATTCCAAATCGGTTCAGTAGTTATGGAGCCTATTCAATGAAAACAAATCTTGCCTCTATATAATATTAAGAAGAGATTAGTGAGTCGCCAGTGACGCCACCCGCCTGATGGAAACTCAAGGCGATTATCAGTGATTGGTGGGGTAAAGTATTCAATGATATGTCTCATCATGCTCAACTTGAAGAGTCTTGTAAGCATGTTTTTGTATTCTAGTACGCCGAATGGTTTATCAACTGATCAGACAAGGTCGACTATTCTTCGCTGGAGGTGGTTGGGGGATGAGCGACGAAGCGGCAGCCCACTACCATTCTATTATCGACCATTATACGTATGGGTTAAGGTATGACTTATTTTCATAATCCAAAGTTACCGACTAGCCGACTACCGACCGAAAGAATACCGACCCCAACTGGGTTGGCCAAGGTTTTTTCCTAACGCAGTTGGGGTCTGCTTTTAAGTATAACTGAATGATATTTTCCGCTAAGCGACTGTCGTCTGACCTCCACAACTCATTGGCGATAATGAAGTTATACAAGTGGGATCTTTTGTTCGTATGGCAACCGAGACCAACTGCATAACGTGCTCTCTGAGGTACTGTCAACTGATCTACAAGTGCCCCACTTGCAGATAAGATGGGACCCCTATCGACCTTTATATTATGATATTTTACTGTCCGACTTCCAAAAAAAGAGGAGTTTCTATTTTTTTTTTTATGTTTTACCTCAAATATTTCGTCTGGGTGAATTATTTTTTTGGTCCCATTTTGGCAATTTGAAGTCGGTTGTTGTGTCAATTTTGACCGTGTATTTTTGTTTTTTATAATGCTTGTGAATTAATTCATTCACACACTACGTCAGTTAATCAGGCAGTCATTCATCTAATCCTTCATTTATTCACACAGCGCCATCTTGTGTGTAAACGAATAAAACAAGCCTGGGCTTATTTTATTCGTTTTTTTTGTTGGTGATTCTTTCTAATATTGTTACATTTCAGGAAACTAAATGCAACGTTTCTTAGATGTGCCAGACCTTTGGTTACATGGCAAGCAGATACATTCGGTCATTCTAGAGAATTTGCGTCACTTATGGCCCAAATGGGATTTGATGGACACTTCATCAACCCTATAAGCTTCGACGATGAATTGTCCAGAATGAGGTCTAAGAGTTTGGAATTTGTATGGAGAGGTAGCGATGATTTAGGTAAAGCGTTTGACACTAAAAGTTATTTAAGCTTAATTTGATACTAAGTATAGTGACTTATTTATAACTTGCCAGTAGATCTTAGGTAAGTTTAGTATATTTTCGGCAAAAGAAAGGTCAGAACTCCAAATGGTCAGAACTGGACCAAACTGAAATAGGACATACGGAAAGCACCAGCTTTTAAATAAAGAAATAATCATCAAAATCGCATAAAGAGAAGGTTCTCAATTCGCTGTTTCTTTATGTTACCTCATAACTTTCAAGAACACAAGAACAAAAGTAAATTTGTGAAAAATAGTGATAATCATAATCTAAACTTAAGAAATAAGGATAAACTGGCTGTTCCTAAATTTAGGCTTCATAAAGTGAGTAATTCTTTTGCGGGGAACTTTATTCGAATGTACAATACATTGCCAACCGAAATAGCAAATTTATCTGTCAATAAATTTAAAAAACTAATAAAAAGTAAATTGTGCCATAAAGCTTATTATAGTATTAATGATTTCTTAGATGACAAGGCGGCCTGGTTGTAACAACGTAACGAATTGCTCCTTTCTAAATAACTCTGTATTAGATTTAAGATGAAATATTTTGAAAAAAGCCGAGCTGAGTTTCTTGAGGGCTCTTCTCAGTCTCGTTGCATTTTGGAACCCTCGGTAGAGTCACACCAACTTCTGACGAATCTAAATAATTTTCTGAAAATTTCAAAGATAATAAACGTTATTTTATTTTATTTATTTTATTTTTATTTTGTGTTCCTTAATTTGAAACCATATTATTTTCATCGTCAACTTTTTTGATGCCTTTGATTGATGGAAATAGAGGCAAAACGTCCAAATAATGTTGTTACTTTTCACGAGGTCTATTTTTCGTCCAGTTGGGCGACCACTAGTACATTTATTGGGTATTCCAGGTCCAGAATCTGATATCTTCACCCATAAACTATTTGATGGCTATTGGTCTCCTCCAGGGTTCTGCTTTGGGACCTATTGCAACGACCAACCTATCGTTACGTCAGATAACATAGGAGAAAGGGTACGTTTGTTATAACTATTAAAAAACTAAACCGAACAGTATTTCTAAATCTATACTATAAGGGTAGGTATCATGTTGGCTAAATGCAAGCACTTCGAGAGGTTAATAGTAAGCACTCGCGTGATAAAGGCGACTGAGATTTGCGACTCTGTTGTAGGATTAAGATGGCTAACTTTCGACTAGTCAGCGCTCACCTTCACCAAACGACATGTTTACCCTACACATGTTTCACCCTGTTAAATACGGTAAAAGTCCTAACTACAAGTTATAAATTATATGTAAACTTATCTTTATTTGACGAAGATTCTCATTCAAACCAGTTATTTAAAATTGATGAACACAATTCGTTCTAGTAAACACAATCAAATTATTCTCTAAATTCAACAACATAACCACACATTTTCTTAATTTGTTCTTTTAAGAGGTAAATGGAATTTGTATTTCATAACACAAATCGTGATACATGTCAAGCTTACAAAATTATTAATAAATATACAAAAATAAACAATTAATCAGTCAGAAATAAAACAAAAATGTCACAAATCACTATATACGTACTGCATCGTTCCTGATGCAAAGGTGGTCATGATGCTGGCAGCATTGCCCCGCTGAATGGCAATGGACAATATTTGCACCAGGAAAGACCCAGTGCGAGTGTCACCAGACCTCTCCTTAATTCTACGTCCTAACTCCGTCACATAACTCTTGGCTTCGGAGCCCCAACTGCCCAAGGTGTCCACCGCTAAGGGCACAAATAAATAACGTGACTCCAATGCAGCGTATTTCGCTCGTTTTCTATCCGCCGCGTCCTCAGCTGCGGCAGCCGGAGTATGGACGGTTCGACCAAGGTGCAAGGTTTTCTTAATGACATTGTCATATATTTTTCTACAAAGACAATCAATTTATCAAAAACCAGCAAAAAGGTTTTATGCATTACTAAGATTAAAAAGAGCAAAGATTTTGTTTGCATCGAGATCTATTGTTTCGATTTGAACAATTCTTTCACGTATATTGCTATAATCAATAAAAGTGTGGTAACTATGAAAAATGTAGCAAAATCCACAATAATACCATTAATCTACACTAAATCTATTGAGTTACGTAAAGAAGTAGCCGTAATAAAAGTTTGCGTATAAATTTCTCCACCGAGCGAGCGAAGTCTCTATTTCGAAACTAGACAATATTTTTTAAAATATTAAGAAAGAAATTATAAGTAGATCATGCAAGGCCTTTCCCTAACAAGACGAATGCTCTGACCAACTGAGCTACGATGACCACTACCGAAAACATCGAATTTTTGCCTCATATCATATTCATAATTTCTAGATCGCGCTATTAATAGCGCGATCTAGAAATTCTAGAAAAACCTTCTAATCTAGAAAAACCTTAAGGTTAGCGTTGGAATAGTTTAAGCAAACTCATTGCTTTGAAATACAAATATATATGGACAATATTTTGTTTTGTTCAGAACAGCGACATCTGTTATTAGTAGCTAGTACTAAATTTTGTTATATAGAAGCTGGCTGAGATGAGTAAGTAAGTACGAAGGACTGGGCCGTTAGTTGGCCTGGCGTTAATGTGTACGGAGCTATTATGTAAGTGCCTCATATCACGACCCATAGCGTAGCTAGTGAGTGAATGTAAAACCCCTTTTACAAAAATTGGCGCCCATTTTGCGGACCGATTCGACACGAGTTTTTATTTAGTCGAGTTTCCTGAATTTCAACCAGAGTTTAGATTGCAGTTGCACCCCTCTGTACCCGCCCACCAACCACTCAATGTATATTAATCTATGCATTAGGCCTTTAATTTGACTATAATACATAGAAATAGTGTCTCGTTTACCATTTGGGTACGGAACACTAAAAAAAAAAATATATCAAGTTTTTGTAGATATTTCGCATTGTAAAAACGCTCCTCAATTATGAGGGTAAAGTATAAAAAAAAAATTTTTAAACATTCTCACCCAACGTCATCTAGTCCCAAACTAAGCTATAAGCTTGTGCTATAAGATCTAGACAACTGATAAACATGCTTATATATTTCTAAATACATACATAATATACATAGAAAATACCCAAACCCGGAAAACAAATATTAGTGGATCACACGAATATTTGATTCGACCCGGAATCCAACTTGGGACCTCAGAGACGGTAGTCGCATACTCATACCACCACAATGACCGAAGACGACGGAACTATATCAAAATTTAGTCGTTGTAGTTAGAGCGTAGCAACTTAAGAGTTTGGGAGGTTTAACTTAAAAGCAATAGTATGGAATTGGAAGGCCAGAAGTAGGCCTTCGGCAAAAATTGGAACAAGATAAAAAAATAATCTTTAATAAAATGGTTAACGGTGGTTACTGAAACTTGTAAACATTTTCATAGCTTGCATATATATCGAACAGCGACATCTAGTGGTGGTAATGAACATCACATTATAGAAATATAACAAGATTAGGTACAATAGTAATATTGTATTAAGATTATAAAGAGGATAGATTTGATTGATTGCATTGAATGAGCTCTGACTTAAAAAAATCAATAATAATATGTAGGTACATCCTTGAGTTCAATAGGCTAATGGCAGTCGTTACTGGAATTTGAAGCCCTAAAGAAAAACCCGAACGGTCTAATCATAGAACTTCTATATCACCGATGGGTTATGAAGGTCAGATAGCAGTCGCTCCACGGAAAAAATTGCATTCTGCAATCTTTATTACCTTAATCTTTGATACTGGTACGGTGTCTTGCGCGGTGCTTCGCGCCGCACCACGCCATAGGTTTTGGCCTATAACTTTTGACCCCTTAGGGCTAGGTCAAATTTTCGATTTTTTGGCTTGCCTCCAGATCGAGGGCTATCCATAGAGGGGTCAACCATCATTGGAGCATAAGCAGTTCTCGAGAGCTAAGGGGGACATTTCCCATTTCTATAAAGTAATTATAACACAAAGTCGCCCGCTGTCTACCTGTCCCTATGTATAGGTATTTAAATAATATTTTAAACTACGCAACGGATTTAGATGCGACTTTTTTTAATGGATAGATTGGTTCTCGACAAAAGGTCATCAATATATTTATTCAAAGGAGAGTCATCTACACTCACAAACTTTATATCAATTAAGAATTTGTTAAACAAAAATCGACGATCCCTTCCATCCTAAGGTTGCCTGAAAGAGATCCCTATTAACGATAAGGCCTCCCTTGTACATTTAGTAGTTATAAGTATGTTTTTAATGTATTTTCTAAACTGTGGTGTACAATAAAGAATATTTATGTTATGTTATGTTAAGAAACAAATCCAACTCAATAATATCTATGCCTACTATTATAAAGAGGAAAGATTTGTATATTTGTGTGTATGTTTGTAATGAATAAGAAACTACTGTGCCGATTTCAAAAATTCTTTCACCATTGGAAAGCTACATTCACCCTGAGTAACATAGGAACCGGGAACGAGTAAACTAAATCACGCGGGCGGAGCTGCGGCGATCAGCTAGTATATTATATAATAATAAGAAACTTACATTTATTACAGATACAATAGATTTACAATTATACATACCTAATATTTACATACTTAACTAAACACAAAATCTAATAAAACATATTATAAATTTACAACTCGTACGCATCTTTCCCGGCGCAAATGTGGCCATAATGCTAGCAGTATTGTCGCGCTGAATGGCAATGGACAGCCTTTGCACCAGGAAGCACCCGGGTTTTCATACTCCTCCGCTCATATTATGGCTATTATTATTCAGGTTAAAGAGTTTGGACAGTTAATGCAAGTACGCCAGGGGCCTTACTATACAACAAATAATGTTATGGTGGTGATGGGACAACGGTTCGGATACCATGACTCTAAGAAATGGTTCGCTAATATAGACCAACTTATCAGGTAATTACACACACACGCACACATATCACGCCTATATCCCCGATGGGGTAGGCAGAAGCGCATTACACACCCTCAATTTGCCAGTATTTTTAGTCCCACGTAATAGGGGGCAAGCCTATTGCCGTCACCGGGCACACATTTAATAGGTTATGTGTAAAATGGTCTTATATATTTAATAAAAAGGAGCAGCTATATTGTAATTTTGAAAAAAAAAATGCATTATATTTCTGAATACATACATACTATACACGCAAACTCCGAAACATTTGTGGATTACCCAAATATGATTCGACCCGGGGATCGAACCCGAGACTCCGGAGTCGAAAGCCGATGCACTACCGACCACGCCAGCGAAGCAGTTAAGGAGCAAGAAATTATGTTGGGGGTCTTTAAGAAAAATCTATAGTCCTAAACGCCCAGGACTTTAATTGTCTGTGCCACAGCGGCTGGCACGTAAGATTTTGTTGCCTTTCATTAACATTACATCGCAAGGCAACGGGATTCAAATTAGTTTTTCAAAATTACAATATAGCTGCTACTTTTTATTAAATTAATTCGGCCATTTTGGACATAACCTATTATAAATGTGCCCGGTGACGGCAATAGGCTTGCCCGTTATTACGTGGAACTAAAAATACTAGCAAATTGTGGGTGTGTAATGCACCTATGCCTACCCCTTCGGGGATATAATTGGCGTGACATGTGTGTGTGTGTGTCTTTAAGAAGGTGTTATCAAATTGCAAAAAATTTTTGGTAGTTAAATGGTGTTTAAATGTGAATATGGCGTTGAACTTTTACATCAGTCATATGGTCTAAAGCACATTTTTTTTCAGATTAGTAAATGATGCTAAACCGAAAGCTGGACTTCGTCTGAGACTGGCTTATTCTACTCCAGCTTGTTATCTAAAGGAAGTGCAGAAAGCGCAGTAAGTGTAACATCGTAACACCCCAAAAAAAAAAGAATGAAAGGAAACCGTAAAAGTGCGAGAAGAATACAAGAATAAATGGAATGGTGCTAGAGAACAGGAATGAAAGATGATTATGATAGAATAGCTAAGAACACTCTCCCCTAACCCATGTTTCAAACAAAAGAAACAATCAAAATCGGTTCATCCGTTTGGGAGCTACGATGCCACAGACAGACTTACAAACACACACGCACACACACGTCAAACTTATAACACCCCGTTCGGTTTTCCGTCGGGGGTTAAAAATACAAAGGAGCCCTGCAAGGGCACAAAGTTAGTGCATTCTTATGTATGCTTAGATCTTTGAAACTACGCAACGGATTTTGAGGCTGTTTTCAGCAATGGATAGAATGATTTTCGAGGAAAGTTTTTGTATGTAAAACTTGTCATATAAGCGTATAAGTACCTATGTTGTATCAGTTACATATCTACTAAATATTCATTGTGTTCAAGCTTTGCTTAGTTTGAGACTAGATGCCGCTGTGTTGAATATTTTCCTTACTTCACCTTTTTTTTTTAATTCCGCGGCCGCTCTTAAGTCCTTTGCCGGGCGTCTCTGGCCTTACTTTATCTAATTAAACCTCTGCTTAATCCACAGACCTGTACTAAGAACGAAACAGGACGACTTCTTCCCTCTGGCTTATGATAAAGAAACGTATGCTACTGGAATGTTCTATTCAAGGCCTAGTATCAAATATATAGCGAGGGAACTGCATTTATTATTGTTTGTAAGTCGATTTAAGCATTTATTGAGCGGAGCGAAGCGAAGCTCTATCTTAGACGACAAAAGTGTAAATCGATTGTGTGCCAACTCCTCCGAAACGGCTCGACCGATTTTGACCAAATTTGACATGCTGGTCGACATCATACCCGGGAGTGCATATCTCGGAAATCATGAAAATAGAGCCAAAAAAAAATTAAGAAAATTTGCTCCGCTCAACATTTGCAATTAGTAGCATGCATTGCACACCTTGTCTATACTTACTTATATATTTAATACGACAACTTGTCTGTCTGTCCGTCCGTCACGTTTTTCAATTATAATTAATAATACATACGTTTGCATGAAATATTAAAATATCCTTTTTTTTTCTATATATATGAGGCGATACAAAGTTCGCCGGGACAGCTAGTTCTTTTTGTTATGAGTGTTATCTACCACATATTTTGAAATCATTTTACAACTCAACGTTCGTCGTAAATCTTATGATCCCAATATTTATAGATGTCTTGGGCTAGTGGTGTGTTGGTCAGTTGGTAGAACGTTCTTCCTCGAAAGGGATCAGTCACTGGTTCAAGTCCAGCCGAAGAACTAACGATTTTTATATTGTAAATTGTTCGATTGACATGTGGCGTGTACTAAACGAAGCACCTATGACGTCATATATACGAGACGTCTAAATCATGCGAGAAGGCGGTTCTAATCCCTTCTACAAGCTTCTACCAGTTTCCAACTGCGCGTATGCCATAATCCACACCTCCTTATAATTGAACTAGCCAATTAGGTATAAGCAATAAATTATAAGTTCTACAAACGTATAGGTATTTATACTCGTTCTATTGTTTAGATCCACGCCCATCTAAACCTGTTTGTGTCAAGCCGGGAATATACTTGTATCATATAAATACGAATACACTTCGATAATAAATTAATTTAAGTGAATACTGTTACTACAAGCGTTAAAATACACTCCCAACTTCAGATTTAATGGTTTGTGGCTGACCTGTCCTATCCTTAAAGGAGCTGTTTACCTACTATTATATATTTCTACAGATCGCGAAGCAATTGCAGATGTTAGCATACTTGCCAAATAATGATAAATTGTTTGAAGATATTCAATGGATGGCAGGTAAGTTAGAGCTATCTATTAATTGAGCGAGCGATAACCATATCTAGCTATGAACTGGACAATTCTGTTTTCGTCTGTCGTCTGTATGTGTGTTCCGAAACTTGGCACAAAGTGTTCATTGGGATATAATTTTTTTTTTCATCGTGAGCTGTTTTTATTTAGGGGTTTGGGGGCCAAAAAAATACAAGTAATATTTTAACTAAATAACATTAACAAATATAAATTAACGACCATATATTTTAAACAACAAAGTAAATACAGTTTATCAAAATTACTAATTGTAAAATACCGACATTTTGTTTCACAGGCGCCATTTTAGATCACACAATCTTAACTGGCGGTATGCAAAGTTTTGTCACAAAATATTATTTAGAAAAAGCGCATAAAGCTAAGCAAATGACCATGATGATTATTAAGCCTGCCTTTAAGTAAGTATACTTAAGTTAAATATGTACACACACACACATATCACGCTTATATCCCCGAAGAGATAGGCAGAGGTGCATTACACACCCACAATTTGCCAGTATTTTTAGTCCCACGTAATAGCGAGCAAGCCTATTGCCGTCACCGGGCACATTTACAATGAGTTATGTCCAAAATCTATGTGTGTTATGTCCAAAATGTGTGTGTGTAAAGTTTCATGCAAATCGGTTGATAAATATATACGGCCTCAAACATGATCTGACAGAACCCGTAGATGGGTACAGACGAAAGAAATTCTCCCCAGTCTGCAAGTTGAAACGGACGCTTCGCTCCCTCAGTTAATAATGTATATGTTATTTTTATAGTAAACTGCGAGATGCTTCGCCAAAAACCTCATACCATAATTGTCCATTTAACGAAAGCACCTGCTGGACCACCTCTAGTAACAAGTTTTATGTAAGTACGAGTAGGTATTAGCTGACGCCCGCAGATCTTCTCGCGTACATTTGTATTCTAATTAGTAACTTAAACTGCAAACCAAATGAACATACAGACAACAGAATGATATAGTCAATGTGCCCGTCTCAGTACAATACGCGAGTGTCATCCTATATTGTGCGTTGCAATATTTACAAGTTACTGTACGTGTGTATTGAATGCGAAATAACTTATAAAAACGCGGCACGTGCTTGCCACGTATTTCACACACACGTCACTCATAAGTGTCAAACCAAACCACACTTGTGTTGTGACAGTTTGTGACACGACTGTGTCACTTACGTCAATTTTACGTCTGTGGCCATCATGACCACAGATAAGTTATATTTTTCTTTGTGTAACGTCGAGTGTTAAGTTGTGATACAACAATGAAAAAACATATTCTATATTCTTTCTTCTTAATAATAAAAAGACTGTTCCATTCAACCCAGCTTATCCCTTAGTGCTAATACAATTTAGGGTCGACGCCTCGTATGGTGATTAGTAAGGAATCCTAAGGGATAAATTGGACAGTTCAGACCTAACTGTGCGGTCCACAATAACCATATAAAGAGCTACACAACAACTACACTAAATTCGGGTCTTGGGGAACTTACAACCCCCATAAAAGCCTATAAGTAGGTACAGGCTGTGATACACATTAAAATTTGTCCAGCCAATTGAGCATGAGAAATCAAACAAGAAAGACATCAAATTTTCCATTGTTTTATCTTGGACTTTCGCCAAAGTCCAAGATAAAACAATGGAAAATTTGATGTTGAATTTTTAGATAATTGCAATGATTTCGCTAAATAGAAGACATGTGACTAGAACAGCTGTTCTCTTTGAGACAGTCTTGAGAATGTCTCGTGAGTAGGTGAAACATATGTCGACGTTTAACATGTCTTCTATTTAGAGAAATCATTGCAATTATCTAAAAAAATCAACATCAAATTTTCCATTGTTTTATTTATATATTTTCAGATAGTTGTATACAACCCCCTGGCTTGGCCCGTGACTCTACCTATCAGGGTGCCGGTTCAGCGGAAAAAAATTAACTTGTTTGACAATAATGGTAAGTCTAAGTTCGAATCCAGGTCAAGGCCATATATAGTTTTTGTAGTGTCCGACCGAAACTGGTTTTTACGACCGAAACCGAAACCGAATTTCGGCAACGGTCTCGGTTTCGGCCGAAACCGAAACTTTCTTATAAGGATCATGTTTTCAGAGAAAAATAAAGAAAATGTATTATAATCATGGCCGGCGAGTGCCAAAAACTACTACCATATGCCAAAATATTTTATATTTTTTTTTTGCAAATGGATAGTGAACCAATTATAAGTGTTAATTTGTAAAAAAAAAAAACTATTATTACATTGGTACCTACTTAATAATTATTAAATTGAACGCGAATCTCTAAATCCTTAATATTATCACCACTAATGCACTATAGTAAATACCATGTACCTAACTAATGTTTGTTTACATATAGCATTAGCGAAAGAGTTAAATTAACCACAAAATGTTTAGATTTTTATGGTAAACTTGATTCTACTATAATCTAGGTACTCCTTTGTTTTATTAAATTACTTTTCGAGGTACTATTATATTATATCACATGATAAAACTTACCGAATTCAAAACATATCACACGAAAACTCACAAAAAATAAAATGCACTGCAAACAAACAGGTTACGACATGATTACGCACGTGGACGCGGCCAAATGTCATCGTCGCTTGGATGTCATTTACCGTGCCGAACACACCCGAGCACAGCGCGGAAACTCCCGAATGCAGTTTCGGTTTCGGTCGTAGTCTCGGCAGGTTTGCTGCCGAAACCGAAACATAACCGAAACTCGTTTTTTTGCCGAAACTCGACCGAAACCGAAACCGAACATTCGGTCGGACACTAAGTTTTTGTGATTCATATTGTAAAATTATATGAGAAAAAGTTATCATACTTCATCACAATTTTGTACATACTTACCACATACAGTCACGTCTCTTTCCCATTGAGGTAGGCAGAGAGTTTTTTATGTAATTACTTTTGTCATTATATAAACATAACCGCCGGGCACCACTGGAAATACCTACCAGAGAGGCCCGACAATGGACGTAGGAGGGGTCACGGCCCTGGGTCGCGGAAATATTAAAATATACTAGTTATCCAGAAGAACTTTGAATCGCCTCAAAAAAAAAAAGGCAGACAAATTGTCATATTAAATATATAGATAATACATATAATATGTTACGCCAATAATTATGGTCGGATTTGACTAAATTCGAAGTTACACTGGTGTTAAACTGTCACGGTAATAATTTTATTCCGACTACAAATAAATAAATATGTTAGGACAACTCGCACAACGCCATCTAGTCTCAAACTAAGCAGAGCTTGTGATATGAGTAATAGATAAACTGATATAAATACTTCAATACATTTGTTTTTGTAAATACATACCTACATATTATACATAGGAAACGTCCAGACTTCGGTACAAACGTATCTGCCTTCACACAAAGTTTGTTCCGGCCGGGAATCGAATCCGAGACTCCTGCGTCGAGACCGGATGCGCTACCGTCCACGCTTCCGAAGCTATCAAATCTGTAGGATATTTTTACTAGCTCTACTAGGTCCCGGCGGGAATTGAACACGGGACCTCAGGGACGGCAGTCGCATACACATACAGCTGCACCACCGAGACAGTCCGACAATCGAACGAATTAATTATATATTAAGAAAGAAATTATAAATAGATCACAAAAACTGATGTCATCGGCGGGACTCGAACCCACGGCCTTTCCTTAACAGGGGGAGTGCTCTGACCAACTGAGCTACGATGACCACTACCGACATCGAATTTTTGCTTCATATCATATTCATAATTTCTAGATCGCGCTATTAAGGTTAGCGTTGGATCCACCTACCGCAGTTCTACCGAACTGACGGTACCGGTGTATCGTGTTACAACGATATTTAGACACTAAATTTTTAGATGAATTTGAATTTGAATGAAAATTGAAAATTTTGAATCCCGCCGATGACATCAGTTTTTGTAATCTATTTATAATTTCTTACTTAATATGTTAAAAATAGTTTAAGCAAACTCGTTGCTTTGAAATACAAAAATTAATTATATATTTCACAGGTGCCCCAGTAAACCATTCAATAGTATCAGTACCAGATTTCGTCAAGTCCATACCGGTTCGGTCTCAGCCCAGTCACCAACCGGCCCTAGAGGATGAACTTGTCTTCATAGGGGAAAATATCCCACCCATGGGCTATCGGTCATATTACGCTGAAATAAACAATACGCGAAATGCTCGACCGAAACGAAGCATTTTGAAGAAATTGCCAAAAAATAATAAGAGAAAGTATATTACGGGTCCAACTAGTAAAGCCGATGGTAACTTGGTCCATGAATACGATGATGATTATATAGATGAAAATATCACAAATGGACCTATTATTGAGTTTGGTAATGTATCTAAGGTAAGCTCAGAATGCAGAGATTCTATTTAGTGGTATGTAACATCTGTCCTGACTGTTAGAAAGAAAGAAAGAAACATTTATTTAGTACATAGTACCCACACATAACAATACACATAAATTACATTGGGGACCGCAGCATGTTCACTCATTAAGAGTAAACACACTTCCAAACCACAACCACAACTGATGCGCGATTAATAGTGTGACACACAAATGCACCAAATGTGCCAGTTCAAAATGTGCCAGGTAGAATCCTGGCACTGGTTTTCAACTGTAACCCAATTGGTCAGTGACTCACCGATGCCGAGTGTTATGTGTGAATGTAGGACAGTAAAAGTGACAAAAAATTATAAATAGTACATAAGATGATGATTGATACATAACTATACATACATATAAACAATATCCAATAATTTAGTGTGATTACAAGTCAAATCAGCGAAGTATTGACGTTAACGTTATCCAGCCTCCTTTGAGCTTCCATGAGTGACAACCATAAACGTTTCCTAAACGTGGAAATAGTGTTAATGGACCGCAACGGCGTTGGAATTGTAGTTTGCATTACAGAGTGGTTATGGATTGTCTATAGTGTGTGGTAACGGCAATAGGCTTGCCACTTAGTGCGTGGGACGATCGGCTGCAGGCGAGATCCACTAAGCCTTTTCCCAACTCAATTGAGGTCGGTTTTCCAGTCTAACTGCTCGCGGCTGAACTTCGATATCTTCCGTGGAGCGACTGCCATTTGACGTTCATAACTGTTTGTTTCCGGCAATCTGAAACGACTGGACCGCTTTTAACAGGACTTTTACTGATAGCTGACGATATAAGGAGTAACATATGTCACTATTCTTTTAGAATTCTCCGTCATTGTGCGGAAAATTGTGTTGTATGTTTAGAAATGCCTTATTTCCAGGGTAACCACGACCCGTTAGAAGATTATGATTACGTTCTAACACCAAAGTCCAAAACTCTCACGACGAGCAAACCGACACGAGCTTCTTTTATAAAACAAGAATTCGAACTGCCGCCCTTTAACTATTCATCACCCTTTTCACTACCGTGAGTCAAATACAGATTAATCTATATATTTAATACGATAATTTGTCTGTCCGTCCGTCGCCGTTTTCAATTTACATACATTTGCATGAAATATGAAAATATTCTTTTTTTTTATATATACAGAATGATTTTTTCAAGTGGGCTTGTATGGCCAAATCCGGAACTATAAGGAATAGCGAAAAATGCTCAAAGGAGTCACGAGCCCAAATTTGGTGAAACTTGAAACCTCATCATTAGATTTTATAAAAACCTATAATCCTAGCTGGGAATCGAACCCATTGAGTTAAGAAAAAAATCACACCCTTTATTATTACACCGTACGATAGTGTTGCTGTTAAGGATCAAATTCTGAGAAGTAATGATATACGGCAAATTTAAGGAAAACTTAGAATTTTGATAAAATATAAACGAAGACGCGATACTCCTTCTTTTTTTTAAATAGTGGCATGATTAGTTTATAGTCTCGCACAGAAGAACTAGTTATTCCTAACTAGCTCCAGGTGCAGGATAAGAAACGTCTGGAACCCGATTTTTGCGGAGCGCAACCTAAAAAGCCATCAGCTACGCGCTCAGCAAAAATTTAACTCCATAATGACGCCTCTTTTCAGTCCCCATATATGTCAGAGCCTCGTTTCCCTGTCAGCAGATGAATTTAAAAGTGCAAGATTAACAAAAAAAACCTTCACTCTATTCCAGGTCCCGTAGATTATTTCCAAGCCGTACTATAACTGAAACCCCTCAAAATATAAATGACGACTTTGCACATAGATTGTTCCCTCTGAGAACTGATTTACTTGAATATTTCAATACACAAAAGCCATCAATAAAAACCAAACCCCCAACTACACTAACCACTTCAACCACTCCTAACACTATACTAGAAGGATCAACCATTTACACTGAGACCGAAAACGAATCCACCAAAAACGCTGATATAGTCGAAACCACCCATAACACTGAAACAAAAAACAAAACCACCAACACTGACACAGAAACTGATAAAGATATTTACGAGAAATATAAACAACTGCTCAAATTTAACGTTAAAAACATCACCATTCACACAACAACCGAAAACAGTACAATCAAAACCGTTAATATTAGCAACACTGAAACCAAAACCACCATAGTCACTGAACCACCAGACTATGAAGATTATTTAAGAAATATGACAAGTGATACTGATGACGAAGGGTCTCCAGACGAGGTAACTTGGGAGGAGGAGATAGCTCTGAGGAGATTAGAGAAGAGTGGGTACCATAGTGTCGACTCGTCAGATGATTTCATTCGAAATGATGTAAGTTTTTTTATTACATACCTACAAACAACACAAAATCACAGAGGGGTTAATCACGCCCATATTATGCCAGACGTAGGTCCACAGAAAAGGTTGCGAGCCAATTGCTACTGTCTGCTTTGGGTAAATGTTAGAGTCCGTCTGTTAGGAGACGACATAATAATATGTCGACGTATGTCTCCAAAGAGAACAGCTGTTCAGAATACAGAGAGACAGTCTTGAGAATGCCTCGTGAGTAGGTGAAACATATGTCGACGTTTATAATGTCTTCTATTTAGCGAAATTAGTGCAATTATATGAAAAAAAAAACCCATCATATACTCCATTCTTTTATCATGGACTTTCGCCAGGTAACGCCTGACTCCATTCAGTATTTAATAGGAATAAGCCTATTAATTTGGGTCACCACAACATGTATTCTTCTGCTACACAATACTGTCAGACGTCATCCCCTCAGTCACTCTCTTCCTTGTCATATATCTTCTTTCGCGCATTCCTTACATCTTTTTTGGGCATATCTCTGCTTTAGACCCTCTACATTCATAATATCATTATCTACATTAATAATTGCAGTTTTGTGTTTTACTTTTGACGCTATTATTTCAATTACAGTACATAAAAATAAAAGTGGACAGAAATTTAAACAAAGTTACGAGTATAATGTTATCGAATGGGCTATTAATACATATCGACATAAACATGTACTATTATGTGTCAGACGACCCACAGAGAATGGGTACAGAGAAAAAACGACCCGGTGCCTACTTTTTTAGACCCATGGACCCAAATCCGGAGTTAATAACCAAAAATCCGTTATTAAATATCATAAAATCTTCATTATTAGAAGAGATACAGATTAAATTAGCTCCATATGCAGCTGTCAGTCTAAGTTTATATAAAGATCTGCCTTATATAGAACTAGATTGGGTCGTGGGACCAATACCAATTGCAGATACATTGGGGAAAGAAGTTTTCATAAGATATTCAACAGATTTGGAAAACAATGGAGTATTTTATACAGATAGTAATGGGAGGCAAACGATTAAAAGGATCAAGAATATGAGATCGACGTATACACCTATTCTTGTTGATCAAATATCAAGTGAGTATGTTAAATGTATGCTTTATTTACAATAAGAATTACAATTTACATGATAATTTAGAAAAAATATTTACACAACAAAATGTCGTTTCAAAAATCCTCCGCGTCATTGTTGCCTGGGAAGGTTCCCAGAATACTGGCTGTGTTGCCATGTGTTAAATTATTTTACATGTAGTGACCTGGAGTTCTCTTTTTATTATGTTAATTTATTGAAACAACGTCGGTTCTTAAATAATTTCAAATGGCACTCTTAAACACAGGCACAAACCAAAAGGTGTTGAAGAACTAATAATTTTAATGTGACATCATGCGCTTTTAGTGTTTTTACTCACATAAACTATATTAAATACTAGCTGACAGACGACTTTTAAAGACTTTGAATGATTGAATTCCTCATTTTGATTGCAGGCAACTTCTACCCAGTTGTTTCAAAAGTATACATTGAAGATATAGAACAAAATATAAGATTTTCAGTATTTCCCGACCGCAGCGAAGGTTGCACCTCATTGAGCCAAGGGGAACTAGATATAATGTTACATAGAAGAATTTTAACCGATGACACAGGAATAAGTGGCATTATTAACGAGACAGCGTTTGGAAAAGGGCTTGTAGTCAGAGGAAAACATAGACTGTATATATCCAGAGCTGATTACAAGCCGAACAAAGTTTTTGAAAAGAAATTCGCTAAAGAATTAGAACTGCAACCCAAAGTATTCACTTCTGCTCATCCTTACCACGATGCTAATATGAATTTTGGAAACTGGTCGTTATGTAAGAACCAATATTCAGCTTTAAAACGAAAACTACCTATTGGTATACATATATTGTCGTTCGAAAAATGGAACCGTCAACTTTTAATACGTTTAGAAAACTATTTAGAAATAAAAGATGTTGTTAGACAAGGAAGTAAATCAGTTAAATTATTAGGTCTATTTAAAGATTATGTTATCACAAGATGTACAGAGACAATGTTAGGAACACATATATGGAAATCTGATTATATAAAAATGCAATGGCAAAGGGATAAGTTTGTTAAGAATTTTAACGATGTCTATGGTAATTCGAGTAATTTACAGTTCACAGATGATAATTTGAAGGGTTATGAAAAAGTTGATTTGACAGTCGGTATAGAATTAGATCCACAACAAATTAGGACGTTTGTATGTGATTATAAACTTCCAAATCAAATGTCATAAAAAATATGTTCTATAATAGACAAGTACAAATTGGCGCGAAGCAAAAAAATTAAACTAATTGAAATCTGAAATCTCGTTATTGACTATTTATACGAGTACTGTCGATTGACGACGCTTGGTGGAATCTGCTACACATATTGCACAAAAACACATACTTAAGATAGTTTTAATTCACATAAAAAGTAGTACGATATTTTTATGTGAATTAAAACTATGTTTTGTATAAATCTCTGATGATGCCATGAGGTGAAACAGGTCAGTGAAAATAAAATTATAACAGTGGAAAAGTATGTGTTTTTGTGCAATGTCTCGTTTTTGACATTGACGTTTTTGACATTGACATTGACGTTTTTCTTGGCAACCTGTACTATCTGATTCAACAAATTTTTTTTACCAAGAGATGCTTATAAAAGCACTTAGCAGTTAAAAAAACACAAAAATATAAAAAGCAAGATATATATTTATTTCATTCACAACAATATTAAACTTTCACGTTTTTTACATAACTCAATACTAAACGAGACTTAATCGTGATAATTGTAGCCTTTGACATCGAATACGCGGTTTAAGACGTGGTTTACAACCACGTCTTTGCTGCACAGCTGAAAACCAACAGTGTTCAATAGAACGTCATAGAAGGAAATTTTTTAAATCTCTGTTTCAAACAGCGTTTTTAAATCGTATATTTAATACTTCATTCACACCTGTCAAACTTTCGCGCATAGATAATAGAGTTAGGGACTCTCATTAGGGGATTCCCGCATCCAGATTCTTTTGACTGAACGTACTCTCATTGGCTGATTTCGGAATCTGCTGCTTCCTATAAGTGTGTGTGAGGTTTAAATGTAATGAATACCTCTTGAGTCTTGACTATAATCGTTAATACTATCACGACTAAGTCACGTTTATCACAATTATTTATTTGTTATTATACGATAATTTAGAAATATACACGAATATACACGATTTAATATTTTTTGTATCATTTCTATAAAAAAATAATAAAACTACCTTTCTAAGACTACAATACATACTAGACTATATCACAATACATAATATAATAAACATTTTTTGACAAAAAGAAATTCCCGCTGATAGCAATAAGCTTCCTATGACGTGGTAGTAACAGGGTTCTAAGACATTACTAAAGCCTATCCTTTTCGATCTATTCGAGTTTATTTTCATATATTAAGTGTGATATTTCCAAAGCAAGATAGGAATTTTGGTCAACAAACGGACCGTTACTGAGTTACATTGCGATTGCGAGCGATTCCTATCTCTGTCCTTATCACTCGTACCCAGTAATGACGTAAGTTGGTCGACGAGAGCTGTCGTTGCGTGTATCGTGTCGTGGTACAGGTAAACATTTAGTACCGCAGTTGTCAACATTCATAGAATAGATATTTCTGTCATACATACGTCTGATTCGGACTTCTCCAACGAATCATCCATGTCTAATACAGACGACAGCGATTAAGATTGGGAACATTTTTTTTTCTTTTCTAGATGGCGTTACTTGTTATACTATTCATGCATGTAAATATTCATATAAGCCTTCCGTTTGTTTTTACGTAGATATTTATTTATATTTTATTTAAATTCATAATCTACAATAAATGTACGTATCTCTTTCGCTCTAAGTTTAACATTTAAAGAATTAATTACATTATTATTTGTATCAGATGTATCTCCATTCCATCTCCACCTGTTATATTCATCCGCCCAAATGTTAGCGGATAACATGGTCTCTCTTGCATTTTTTATATTAATATATTTAAATATAGATCCCAAATTTAATTCTACATCAGAATTAGAACCTTTATTGTAATAATTTTCAAATCTAACTAATAATTTATCATCCCACGGTTCCAAAGTCAAAAGATGAACGCCATCAGGTAAATCATTGACAATGAAATTAAACTCATTATTTAACTTCAACCAATCATTCAATTCTATATTGTTAGCGTTGGAAAATAATAAATTTGGTGTTAAATGCATTGCTAAAACGTTTTTAGAAAGATTTTCATCAGGTTTTGTTATAAAAACTCGATGCTTCCCTCTCATAACTAAACCTTTGCCCATTGCTGTTTCATTTAATGCTTCGCCTACACCAAATGCGTCATCCCATAGTAATCTCCTATGTACCATTAGCTCAATATCTCCTTCAATCAAAGAAGTGCCTCCCTCAGATCTGTCTGTCAGTACAGTAACTTTAACATCATCATTTTTAATGTATATCTCATTAGTAACAGGATAATAATTACCAGCTATAGGTTCCGCTAAGCTAACATTATATTGTGGTCTGAAGTTTAGTTTCCTTTTCAAAATTTGTCTGCCATTAGAATCTGTATAGAATTCACCGTTATTAATAATATTTGTTTCGTATTTAACAATATATTCTTTCCCTATATCATCTTTAATAGGTATAGGACCTACTACGAATTCATTTTCGATAAAATTTAATCCTTCGTACATTTTTATATTAAAGTAACCAGCCGGATTTAAATCTACACGAAATTCTTTAACAATGTCCCCGTTAACAATACTTGCTCTGATTTTACTGAGTTTTGTAGGGCTTGTGGCGTTGGGCCTAAAGATATAGGCCCCTGAGGCCCTATCTGAAGGGCCAGTGTTATTGCCTATACAGCCAGGATAGTAATACATATTAATTGTAAAGTTAAGACGAGCGCCGTTTGGAAATTCAATGTGACGAATTTGTCCTGATGCTTTGTCTGCGTTGAGTTTGAAGAACTGAAATGAATATTTTGCTGATAAAAATTTGAACAACAGCTAAACAAAAATGCAATGTGTGAATTGGTTGGAACACCTCTAGCGTGATTCAGGATTTGTAGATCACTATTTGATCATTTTCATTGGATTGCATCACAATATTAATCATCATAAATACATACATATATATTATAGATAAATTACACCCTGACATAGACCAAACCATCGTGTTTCCATCCCAAGACCTGCAACTCCAGTGGTAAACATTACGCACAGCCTACCGTAGTAGTTAGTTCCCTCAACTACCGGTAGATGGCGCTGTGGCGATGCCGTAACTCGCGATATTAATATAGTGATTGCAATATAAGATGTCTTCTGCTAGTGGTGAGTTGGTCAGTAAAAATATATACAAATATATTAGATACTAGCTGTTGCCTGCGTGTTATAGTTTTCTTGGTCACCAGTTACTGATTTATTATGTAGCTCCGCCTGCGTGGTACTTTAGATCGACATAACTTTTTTATTTATGAACCGATTGAAATAAAACAAACCTTAAATGTTAAGTTGATTAAACCACAACGCATTACTGTAAACCGCATTCAAATCGGTTAAGCCGTTTCTGAGATTAGCGTGTTCAAACATCCAGAGAAACAGACAAAAATTCTAAAAACCATTGTTTTGAGTTTTATTGCGTTCATAAAGCCTCCCTACAAAAGTTTTTCTATTATATCTTCGATGTACAGACATCCACCACTTGCAATTTTATTATATGTATTGATATTGATTGATGATAAAAAATACGTACCTCATTTTCAAAATCGACATCATCATCAAACCTCTCAATAATTGTTGGTTCGTCTGACAGCATCCTCATTTCATCCTCATTAAGTTTCGGATATTCAACTTTATTTCTCGAATGTACATTTAATTTTTCATTTTTAAACTTCAAAAATCTTTCTAATTCTTTCAAATTTTCATTGTTAGTTTCATCTTTTAATATATCTAAATTAGCATCTTTATATTCGACATTCGGTAAAGATACCGGCGCTTCGGGTATTTTAGTATCTTTTTCTTTTAATACATTTCTTTCTTTATCATTTTCGTGTAAAAGATTGTATTCTGTATATTTCAAGTCATCGTCGAACTTATCTTTTACCGATTCGAAATAATCGTTCACATTATTAAAGTAATCGATGTTGACATCTCTTTTTACTCGATTGTTGTTCTTTTTGACGTAGAAAGATTTGTAACCTAATGCTTTTAGTTCAGTGATAAAAACAAGTTCTTTTGTCGCTACTGACTTTCGAGTAGGTATTTCTTTAACTGCATTCGATATTTTCACAGATTCATACATAATTTTTTTACCTGTATAAAAGAGACAAAAAAAAATATTTATAAGGTTAAAGGGTACTTTTTGTCATGCGTTTTTAGGGTTCCGTACTCAAAGGGTAAAACGGGAACCCTATTACTGAGAGTTCGCCATCCGTCCGTCTCTCTGTCTTCAGCTGTATCTCATGAACCGTGATAATTAAAAAGTTGAACTTTTCACAGATGATGTATTTCTGTTGCCTCTATAACAACAAATACTAAAAAACAGAATATGATAAATATAGAACTCGCACACAAAAGGTGTACTGAACCTTTTGTGTGCGAGTTTCGATCCTCACTGGGCTAGTTTTTTTAACCAGAACGTGCGAATCTCGCCCGCAATGCATGTCGATGTCAACGTCAAATCAGTTCGCGACTAGCCCGTTACAATAGTAACCAGCGTGCTCGCGCATTTCATTATTGTATGAAATTTGCGCTTGGCAGGAAAAGCGCTCTTAGCAGAATCTTTTAGACGTCACATAGCTTACCATCAGGTCCGTAGACATCGTACGAGGTGTCGACAACTGGTATTCTTATGGGCTCCTTGACTTTCCATCCGAGGGGGTTATATACAGTCACCTGTAATCATAGTATAAAATAAAGTCATATAAAATATAATGAAGGCGTTATGTAATTTTGTCCAAAATATATTTTAAAAAAACATTTAAAAAATACTTACAATAAACCGATCACTGTTCTCTGCAACATCACACCGGGACTCGTTAAGGTGACACCTGGTGAACTCAAATTGAGGCGCTTTTGTTGAGTCCTTCTGAGTTAGTTTACTGTAAATGAAAAATGTAAATAATGTATTATTAATTTTTATGTATATTATTATGCACAGTTATTGTACAATGGCGTACTTAATACTACAGGCATTATCTTCCAGTCAACCTCAGGGTGATGCAGATAGATCTAGTAGTAGGTGCTTAGCGGTAGTGTTGAAAAAAAAAATTAACAGTAATACACACAAAATAAAATATTATTAACATTAATTACGCGTGTTTACACACACACAAAGCATATCTTTATCCCCGAAGGGTTAGATAGTCTACTCAATATTCGGTTGGGTAGTTGTCGAGAAACAATTCCACATCGAGTTGCATTGGAATCACCTGATAAGGAGCTCCGCTCGCTTCGCTCAATTAAACAAAAATGTAATATAATCCATAATAAATAATAATATCCTACTACTGCGCCGCGTAGTAATATCGTGTATAGACGAGCCAATATCGATTTATTAATTTATGAAAGGAAAAAAATATTTTGCAAACTCGTAAAACAAAACTTGCTACATATGACCTTCAGAAACGGTATTTGAAAGGTCTGTGGTACTTTTAAAATAACCCTGTATATACACATATATACACTATATACGTTACCTGGTAGATATACACAATAATAAGTATGAGTTACGACTTTTAAAAATTGGTCATACTTATTAGGAATTTATTTAAGTATATTCTGAGATTGGATGAGCAATGGCCCAATGGGTTTCTTCTTTGGAATGGGGTGTGAACGGCATGGGAAGGGATGGATATTCCCTTTAGAAGAAGGGTCGGGTATGTCCTATGGTATGGCATTAGGCCTAAATACAATACTTACTTAAACGCCTGTTCTGCTACAATGAGAGCGTCATCTACGGCTTGTGTTAGTATTCTCTCGTAGTCATGGGTGACATGGTCTTTCTCTGTGCCAGTTATGGCGTCATGGTGTTGCATTATACCTAACAACAGACAGACAGACATACATCACTCCTATATCCCCAAAGACTATGGCAGAGATTGACACACTCACACTATATTATTAATGTTGTTGGTTCCACGTTGGTAGCAATTTATAGGGTGTAACATTGGGACCATCGACCTCCATGATCGGGGCCTCAGTACGGCGGGATAAACCCCAACCTCCAACGACGCGACGCGGGTTTCTCATTCCGACCAAACCCCTGAAGAGGCCACAAAGGTGGCCAGGGAGAGACTGCGGACTCGCGGAATAAAAAAAAAAGGGGTGTGATATGGGTCAGTATGGGAATGTCTGAAACTATAAGACTTACGAAGTTCTGTCCTTAAGAACCATGTTATCGGTTTAATAAAAACTGCATAACCAGATTTAAAAAAAATAACGTTTGGGTATTTTCTATGTATATTATGTATGTATTTAGAAATATATAAGTATGTTTATCAGTTGTCTAGATCTCATAGCACAAGCTTATTATAAAGCACAAGTTTCGGCTAAATGACGTTGTGTGAGAATGTCCAAAAAAAATATTTATTATTTATTTACTTCAAATTACCGAAACGTGACCAAATAATTGTCGGAATTGGACCAAATTGAAATGATAACACTTGGGAAGTAGAAATTCTCAATTAAAAAAAAAAAAAAAAAGAAACAGTCGAATTGAAAACCTTTTTTGGAAGTCGGATGAAAATGAACTTACCCATAGCACCTTTGAGTTCATTTATAACGAACTCATTATGTTTGTCCAAGTCGGCAAGAACTTGTAGTTGTTTCACCATCTGAACAATTATAGAAATTTAGTTAAAGCCCGCGGCTTCGCTCACATTTATAGTACCTACATGCAGGAGGGGTAGGCAGACACAAATTAATTGCCCACTTTTCGCCAATAATTTTGCTACTATTACGTGGAGAAGGACAGAAAAAAAAATTAAACAAAGAAATTAGTGTACGATGGTATATGGGTTCGGTGGCGTGATCGGTAGTGCATCCGCTTTCGACGCCGGAGTTTCGGGTTCGATTCCCGGTCGGGAGAAACTTTATGTGATGACACATACGTTTGTACCGAAATCTGGACATTTCCTATGTATAATATGTATGTATTTACAAAACAAATGTATTGAAGTATTTATATCAGTTTATCTAGTACCTACTCATATCACAAGCTCTGCTTAGTTTGAGACTAGATGGCGTAGTGCGAGTTGTCCTAACATATTTATTATTATATATTTATATTATTTACTAGTGGTCCCGGCAAACTACGTACCGCCTGAAATTTTACTTTTAAACCTTCCCTGGACTTCCAGGAATATTTCTAGACTACCCGTTCCCGAGTTTTAGCGAGACTAACGAACGCAATTGATTTTTATATATACAGAATGAATTTTTCAAGTGGGCTTGGATGGCCAAATCCGGAACTATAAGGAATAACGAAAAATGCTCAAAGGAGTCACGAGCCCGATTTTGATGAAACTTAAAACCTCATCATTAGATTTTTTAAAAACCTGTAATCCTAGCTGGGAATCGAACCCATTGATTTAGAAAAAAAATCACACCCTTTATTATTACACCATACGATAGTGTTGCTGTTAAGGATCAAATTCTGGGAAGTAATGATATACGGCAAATTTCACCCTGTATAGATAGAAGATTGAATTTTTTTTTTAGGTTACATGCGTTTAGAGAAAAACTTTTAATTTGTAATCTAACAAATAAACACTACAATTTTATTCAATTGCATAGATCTACTCGTACATACAAGAAAAGAGTGACCGTATTTTTTTATTGCCAGATTCTTTTCTCACAGGCTCTAACTATTGCCATACGAATCTGACATTACATGTGTATCCGACGTTCATAAGTAGTGTTACTGTGACCTACATGAATAAATACCATATACTTAGAAGTCTTCGTAGTATGGGATACCATAATATGCTAATATTTATTGTTAATATTTGTTGTTTTTTCAATTTCAACTTTCTAACTATCACGGTTCATGAGATAAAGCTCAAGACAGACGGACAGCGAAGTCTCAGTAATAGGGTTTTAGACTTTGACTTTGACCAGGTATACATTTATAGGTTTTGCGTTAATGTCACTTCCGGGACTGAAACCTGCACCTTAACAAGCATTTACCTGTAAATAATTGTTAGACTCTCTCTCAAAATATTTAGTTGTAGGTCTGGAAGTGAAATATCCAGTCCAAAAAGCAGTGGGATCGCTTGAGTAAGGGAAGAAATCATCTTGTTTCGTAGGCAAAGTCGGGCTGAAAAGATAGTACATTAAAATATTAAGACAGACACACACATATCACGCCTATATCCCCGAAGCGGTAGGCAGAGGTCCATCACACACCCACAATTTGCCAGTATTTAATCCCATAGGGGACAAGCCTATTGACAACACCGGGCACACATATAATGGGTTATTTCCGAATGAATTTAATAAAAAGTAGCAGCTATATTGTAATTTTGAAAAAAAAATTTGAAACCCTTGCGATGTAATGTTGATGAAAGGCAACAAAATCTTACGTGACAAACGCTGTGGCACAGACAATTAAAGTCCTGAGCGTCTCGGACTGCAAATAAAGGACTCTAACCTTTGGCCCTAACAAGGCGAAGACTCTGATCATTGAGCTACGATGACCAATACCGACATCATACAATCTTTGCTTCATATTATAATTTCTAGATCGCGCTAATTGACGCCGCTCGCCTGATGGTAAGTCGTGACGACGTCTAGCGATTGTGGGCCACTCTCACAGCACACAATATATTATAGAGAGTGGCCCTCAACTTGACGACCTACTGATGTGCCTCATCACGCTCCATTTAAAGAACCCAGGCTTATATGTGTGAGGAAACAACATTCAAAACAAAACAGTATTGTAGATGAATCTACGTCACTATGACGTCACCAACATGGCCACCAATTCCATTGTCATCTTGCGCGGTTAACAAGATGAAAAATACGCTTAAACGACTCTGCCTACCCCTTAGAAGACAAAGCCGTGAAATATATATATACTTACTTAGAGTCTTTAATTGCTTTTAAATAACAATTCGGTGTTGAATAAAACAATGTAATGTTCAATCCATCTTTAGCCGATATTAAATTTGTGTATCTGTAATTTAAAAAAAAAATACTTTTATAAATATGTATCTATTAAAAATAATATTTAAAAAAAAACATGCATTAAATAGTTTAACATGCTCACATGCATATGTCGCAGGTTTATGGTCATAGCACAAGCTTAAGGTTAAACGATGAAAACCATTAAACCATATGGTTTTCGCAACCATCATTTGTCAGAAATGATGGTTGCACATGGTACCATTGACGATGCTACCGTTAGGAACACATGGCCATAGATAATACACATTGTGAATAGCTTTACCATAGAGTAAAAAGGATAGTTTCCCGAAATTTCGTTCACTTTAAACTCCGAATTAAATACATTTCATGCCCATGTCCCCGCTGGGGTAGGCAGAGGTGCATTACACACCCCAATTTGGCAGTATTTTTAGTCCCACGTAATAGGGGACAAGCCTATTGCCGTCACCGGGCACACATAATGGGTATGTCCAAAATGGCCGAATTAATTTATAAAAAGTCTAGGCGGCTCGGACTTATATCCGAAATGCATTAAACAAAATTACAAAGTTATCTGTGATTCTGAAAATATATCTCAACTATATAGTATCTGTGGATCTCAATCTATTTGGAAATCCAAAATGTTTCGACAACCATCAAAAATGGGAGATTGGTCCGTCAATTTTGACAAATGATAGTTGCGAAAACCAAATGGTTTCATAGTACCAAATGGTTTCATAGTACCTTTATATTAACTTAATTTGAGCTAGATGACGTGTGAGAATATTTACTATAAAAATACTGTCAAAAATGGACACAACAACCGACTCCAAATTAGCGAAATGGGACCTTTCAATTAATTTTATTTTTTTAATCGTTTCTCTCAGTCCAAAGACATGAGGTAATAAATAAAAAAAACAGTCGAATTGAGAACCTCCTCTTTTGGAAGTCACTAATACTAGCAATCGCAAATATACTAATTGACCGAGCGAGTGAAGCGTCTATATTTCGAGATTAGACAAAATTTTGCTTTCGTCCGTCTGTCTGTTTTTATCGGATCTTTACGAAACTTGGCACAATGACGATACCCCATTTCGCGTGGTATATCGTTTTACCCGCGCAAAGCCAGGGTGAAACAATAGTTTATAGATATTCCGATAATACACTCCCTTTCTTTAGGTACTTCTTCTTTCTTTAAAAACGTGGTTCCATCGATATTGATCGATGATTCGCCAATGTCAAGGCAATGCTTGATTAGTTGATAGTCCCGCACAGAAGAACTAGTTATTCCTAACTAGCTCCAGGTGCAGGACAAGAAACGTTGTTCGGTATGTAATGAGAGAGTCTGGAAACCCGATTTTTGCGGAGCGCCAGAGGTAACCTAAAAAGCCACCTGCCACGCGCTCAGCAAAAATCGAACTCCCTTTAGGTACTTAACTAGAGGTGACAAAAATGGCGGTTTACGTGCTTTTGGCAGCTGTCACGAATGACACCTGGAAACCCGACCAAGAGAAATGTCAGACAAAAGTTCCTCCGAGCTATCGAACGGGAGTTCGATTTTTGCTGAGCGCGTGACAGGTCGCTTTATAGGTTACCTCTGGCGCTCATAACTAGTTCTTCTGACTATCAACTAATCAAGCATTACCTTGACATTGGCGAAATCATCGATGAACATCGATGGAGCCACGTTTTTAAAAAAGAAGAAGCAGAAGAAGAGCTATCGAACAGTCTTACTTTTAAATTTAGAAGAGTTACATGTCATTGGAGTAAACAAATAAAAATGGCGATTGACGTGCTTTTGACAACTGTCACAAATGACACCTGGAAACCCGACCATGAGAAATGTCAGTCAAAACAGCAGCCAAGCTGTACAGTATTACTTTTAAATTTAGAATAGTTACATGTCATTGGAGTAAACAAATAAAAATGGCGATTGACGTGCTTTTGACAACTGTCACAAATGACACCTGGAAACCCGACCATGAGAAATGTCAGTCAAAACAGCAGCCAAGCTGTACAGTATTACTTTTAAATTTAGAATAGTTACATGTCATTGGAGTAAACAAATAAAAATGGCGATTGACGTGCTTTTGACATCTGTCACAAATGACACCTGGAAACCCGACCATGAGAAATGTCAGTCAAAACAGCAGCCAAGCTGTACAGTATTACTTTTAAATTTAGAATAGTTACATGTCATTGGAGTAAACAAATAAAAATGGCGATTGACGTGCTTTTGACAACTGTCACAAATGTCACCAGGAAACCTGAATAAGTGATATGTCAGTCAAAAGAGCCGCCGATTATTACTTTTGGATTTAGTAGCGTTATGTGTTAAGTTGATCAATATTACTCACTTTATAAGTTTATCTAGGTTTGTATACCACATGTTGGCGTCTTGGTATGTGAAATCACCGCCCATAGTGATAATTACATTAGAAGTTCGAAATTTTGTAGCTTGTGTTTTAGAGTATCCAATGAAACGTCGGATCTGTAAAGAGATTTATTTATTTACTTGTGGGGTTTTTTAATATAGGTTTCACATACATACTGCCTATACACCTGATGTCGGAGATGCACAATACCATTTTTACTGAGAAATCTTTCACTGTTAAAGCTATACGACTGTGGAATGCACTACCCTTGGATATTAAACGGGCTCAAACCATAAACTCTTTTAGAACGAAAGTGAAAGATCATTATTTGTCATCTACCGCTGAATAGGATGTTTTTGTTTACTGTATTATGTACAATTTCCTTTTTACTTACGAGTATACTTGTACTCAATTTACCCTTGTAATTGCACCATCATCGACGTTATTATTTTATTATTATTATTATATATTAATGCACTAACAGATCATTGATCTGATGCGTGCATATCACTGCACTTGTGTTTTTTGGTATTATGTTTTTAGTAAATCAAGTCTATTTTTGAAACTGTTCACTGTTTGTGCACTAATTACAGTCTCAGGTAAACTGTTCCACATAGTCACTACGCGATTTGGCAAAAAGTGTCTTCTAGGGTTGCTAACAGAAGAAGACCTATTGAGCTTCAATGAGTGGCCTCTCAAATGGGTATTTGAATTTAAGCTGTAGATGTTTCCAATGTCCTTAACATTATAGTGCCCGGTTAATAGTTTGTATGTCTCTATCAGGTCACCCCTCTGTCTTCGTTGTTCCAATGTGGTCAAGTTGAGTTCAATAAGACGATTTTCATATGTGTTGTGCTTTAGTGAAATGACCATTTTTGTAGCTCTACGTTGTACCCCTTCGAGTATGTCTTTCTTGAAATAAGGGTTCCATATCTGAAACGCATATTCCAAAAGTGGGCGAACATATGTCTTGTAGATTTTCAGAAACAAGTCCTTAGTGAGGGTGTTAAATGCTTTTCGTATAACATACAACATGGAGTTGTATGTGCCTAACCTCATTCTAGTCCATCCAAAGGTTGCCTGGAAGAGATCGATTTAAGCGATAAGGCCGCCCATTGTACATGTAATTGCTATAATCAATATTAACTTTGTTTGATTACTATTATGTTGGTGTACAATAATCTTCGAGAGGGTAGGCAGGGGTGTACCAGCCACATTTTCGAGAAGTCGTTTTGTTTGCGAAGGCAACTAAATTCTTATTATCTACATGTATTGAAGGTATATAAATTTCTTGTATCACAGTGTTTGTTTCCAAACACCTCCGAGACGCCTTGACCGATTCTTATGAAACTTTTGTACATATTTGGTATGTCTAAGAATCAATCGTAAACTATTTTTTAAACCCGAGAATTTTTTTTTTTTGTAAAACCAAATATTATTTTTCTATCTTCTATTGTCAAATATTAGTAAACTACGCACCATAAAAACTCGCAAATAGTTTTTCATACGATTTATGACGTCATATGCGTCAATTGCGCCTTTATGAAGGCGTTCCTACATGCTGTGTGACTGAGATGCTAAAAATTACGCGACATGGACCGAGATAGGTAGAGAGTAAAGGCATAAACACACTGAACCCACGTACGTGCCGTATACAACGCATTATGACATCTGAACATGAGCTGAACTCAGAAAGGAGAAGTAGTCGTTTCTTTATTAAAAACCTAAATAAAAAGTGTATGGCTACCTAAATTGATAAATCATAAAATATTTTTTTAACAATCTTTTAATTCACTCGAACAAAATCGTATGTGGCGTTTAAACTTTGATATAATTCGTGGTGTAAACGTTTTTAATTGTCTTCTTGCACTATGTCGGAACGGATGTCATGATTCGAATTTTACGATCCTGGATTAATCCAGAAACGGTTAGTCCCTATATCTTATTCAATTAAGTTTTGTATTCAATACTTGTAACATATTTGAAATGTATGTGTAAGAGTAAATTAGTATATTATGTTATATTCCACAATATTGAATAGATAATGTTATGCTGAGATGTCATGGCCCAAGATTTTTGGCATCATAATTACCATGCATTAGAGTTATAATATAAACATTGATGTGTAGGTATCTAGGTAGGTATTACATTTTCAGGGTTATTTATAAGTGTGTTGGAACTATTACTTCTATCTTATTTGAATTAAATCCATGTTCATCCATGTAACAATTAACACCTTTTAGACAAAATTGATTCGACGGATAGATGGACATTTGCTTCAAAACTAACCTCTAATTTTAACGGCAAAACAAAGAATGAGAGAAAACCCAACAAAATAACATGTTTTTTTATTTCCTATGAAAGTACGATATCAATCCAATTTAATATTCGATTTTCGCTGTCATACAAAATTATTTGTTACGAAGCGGCGGTCCATTGAAAAGTGGGCAATGTCCTTTGTTCGCTAAAACACGCTTGTTATTCGCAACGCTGTCGTACGCGTCCCAGAGCCAAATTCGCATGTTCCTACTTCACGCGTACGACAAGTGTTATACGTCAGACACAAGTCAAACACAAGTCATGTATAAAAAACCACCTCCTGAGAAATCAGACTGCAGTTTATATTTAGTGGTATGTAACGTCTGTCCTGGCTGTGGGAAATTTGGTTTGAATTACAGAGAATATTGAATATTCTATAGTATAGGGGCTCGTGGTCTAATGGTAACCGACAATGTTAACACATTGCAAAGGTTAAGCAACATCGAGTGACCATTTCTTAAGACACTGAGACCCCTCCGTGTCTCGGAGAGCAAGTTGTCGATTCGGTCCCGGTTGTCATACGAACATCTATGGCAGTCGTTAGGGGTACTTGGAGCCCTAAATCAAAAATCCTCGCGGTCTAACCACAGAACTGCGATATCGCCCATGGGTTGTGGAGGTCAGATGGCAGTCGCTTCACGGAAAATATCGAAGTTCAGCCGGATCGTAGTTGGACTGAAAAGCCGACCCTAACTCAGTTGGGAAAAGGCTCGGTGAATGATGATTAAATATTCTATAGTGGCCGGTACTGTTACGTAGGACCGACAAAATCATTGGCAAAGTGTAGGTTTGTAATGCACCTCTGCCTACCACGTCGTGGATATAGACGTGATGTATATATGTCTGTCTGTCGATTTCCTAAGAAATGTCAGCAGTGCCTGATGTCAATACGTCGTATACGTGGTACAAGTGTACACCTCTCCTACGTTGCAGTGTATAAGCTGCGTACGTGGGATCAGTGTGTATTTACCTTTATGGTAACCCATTACATGTAAGAATTTGTCAGCTTGGTCGGTTTTACATAAGCGGAGTCCGGAGTCTCAGGTTCGATTCCCGGCTCGAGACAGACTTTGCGTTGTGTTCTAACATAATTATTTATATTTGTTTGGCGACCATGACCGTGCCTTTATTAACTAAGTACATAGTATTTGCGACTGCTAGTACATTTTATAAGGTATTCATTTTAAAATATTAAGATAGAAATTATAAACAGATCACATTTTGCAGTTGCGTAAAGAACTTCGTTCCTGACCGCACATGAAACAGTGTTGTTAATACGGTTGCCGTGCTTTTCACACTGTCACGAATGACACATGGAAACCCGAGGAAGAGAAAATGTTAATCAAAAGTCTCGCTGAGCTATCGAGCAATGTTACTTTTAAGTTTAGTAGGGACTTGGGTTTTTTGCGGATCGCGTGGCTGGTTGCATTTTAGGTTACCTGTAGCACTGGGCAAAAATCCAGGCCCAAACGCTCAATTGCAATACCAAACAACGTTTCCTTGTCCCGCACCGCGAACTAGTTCAGAGTAAGTAGTTCTTCTGTGCGGGAAAACTCAAGCATTACCCTGACATTGGCGAAATTATCGATGAATATCGATGGAGCCACATTTAAAAAAAAAAAGAAGTTTAGTAGTAGAGTTATACGTGACAGTGTCAAGAGCAGGTAAACCGCCATTTTTGTTGTTAACCTTTAGTTAAACACACCGAATGAACTAGTTAGTAAGAATTACTTACTCGATAAGTTTATCTAAATTCCGATACCACATATTAGCCTCTTGGTATTGAAAGTCATCGCCCATGGTCAGCAAAATATTATTTGATTGATATGATTTAGAATATTTCGAGCAGATATTTATGAATGTGGCAATCTTGAAAAAAGAAACGAGTGTGCTTTAGGACACACCACTGAAGTAAAACTTCTTGAGAGAAAAACACGTCTCAAAAATTACCGAAATGGGACCAAATTGAAATGACCACTAGGAATGTAGTAGCTATCAAAAATTCAAAATCGGTTCACCCATTCCAAAGGTATGAGGTAACAAACAATAAAAAAAACATACTATCGAATTGAGAACCTCGTCCTTTTTTGGATGTCGGTTATAAATCTGTAACTCTCTCTCTCTCTTTCTATCTTCACTAACTTAATATAAATTAACATGCTTTAAAAATATTCTAAATAGAATTATGCACCCTTTTACCTTAAAAAAAATCTAGTACATTCCAACCTCCTAAACGACTTACTGTATCAATTTGTCGAGATTATGAAACCACATTGCAGCGTCTTGATAATGGAAATCTTCCCCCATTGTGATAAGGATGTTTTTCGTTTGATAATCGCGAGAATATTTCATACATAGATCCACAAATGTTGCTATCTTAATAAATAAATTAAAATAAATCAGACGCTAGCAACACTAGAGGTATTACACGCAAACAGGTCAAAGAAAGACAAAATGACTTTTTCCGGATATATATATATATATCATAAAGTGGCCAATTCTGTAAAAGCCTAATAGAAAGAACAATGTTTTAACTAAAGTAATTCCTTGAATTTCCAATTTTCTCAATGGACGATTTTCCTTGCTGCTCCGCTCCTATTAGGCATAGCGTGATGTTATATAGCCTATAATCTTCCTCGGTAAGTCCGCTATCAAACACTAAAATATATTTTCGAACAAGTAGTTCCTGAGATAAGCGCGTCCAACCAAAAAAAAAACGAGTGAGTGAAAACCGGCGAAGTACGAGTCGGAATCGCGCACAAAGGGTTCCGTACCAAAACAGCAAAAAAATAAATCACGTTTGTTGCATGGGAGCCCCCTTAAATTCTGTTTTTTTAGTATTTGTTGTTATAGAGGCAACAGAAATCTGTGAAAATTTTCAACTTTCTAATTATCACGGTTCATGAGATACAGCCCAAGCCAGACGGACAGCGAAGTCTCAGTAATAGGGTTCCTGTTTTACCCTTTAGGTACGGAACCCTAAAAAGTAAAGTTGAATCTTACCTTGCTTTCAACGTTGTTTAAAGGTGAACTCGGATCGTCAATGATTGGTTCATCACTACATAAAACATCGAAACAAAACCCGGGCGGAGGAGAATATGTATTGTATAGAAATCCCGTAAATATATCTGACGATTTACCTGTGAACAAACACATATGTTCAACATTATAATATGTACAACATTGGAAGAAGAAGAATATCCTGGCTAAAGAATCTACGCCAGTATTACAACAAGAGCACCCGGTCCCTCTTCAGAGCTGCTGTGTCAAAGGTCCAAATTGCCAGGAAGATCGCGGACCTTCATTCAGAACAAGAAGAAGAATAATGTTGAACAAGGTTTAGCGTTGAATAGATTTACTCGTATCATTCCCGATTCCCACGGAGCACATTACCGGGATAAAATTGTAGCCTATGTCAGTCAGGGATAATGTAGCTATATATCAGTACAAGATTTTTTTAAATCGGTTTAGTGGTTTCCTAGCCAATTCAATGCAAAAAAAAAACAAACAATCAAAACTTTCCTCATTATAATTTTAGTATTAACTAGCTAAAGAACGCGGTTCCACGTTGGATACTTTCTAATTTCCACGGGAACATTACCGAGATAAAATGTAGCCTATACTTAACCACTTAAGAACGATTTAGTTACTTTATACCCGTAAGTTGGGTTGGACAAAAATAGTACAATATTGAAACAGTGGCGGTGCTGAGGAAAATCCAAAAGATAGTCTATGGCACAGCCACACACCAAAAGGTGGTATGAATCCTAAAATGTTCATTGGACGTCATACATTTTTACTTACAACTGGCGAACACCCGCGGTTTCACCTTCATTGACTAGTTTCCTAGTTTCCAATTCCCATGGGAACACATTCTCGGTTACAAAAATATGATTCAGTTTTATTTATCTGTACGGGTTATTTAATGGGTCACGATTGTTGCAGTCAATATGTTATTTGATGTTAGAAATTCTATATAATTTAAAAACCGTGACTGGTTCGATTCCCGATGTTTGTTTCGGAATTGGGGTGTTTTTTATGTACATATATCAGTTACCTAGATCACATAAGCTTATTTCCATTATTTTGGATTAGATGAATGTATAAAAATGTCCTTAAATATTTGCTTATTGCTAGTAATTTTTCCTTACCCAAGTCATCATCACCTCGCCAAAGTAGCTCCATACTCTTATCCCTAAGTCTGACGTCTTTATCCTGATAATCAATCCTGCCCAGAAATAATCCATCGTAGCCCATCATGGCCAGAAGTGAGGCGAACTCTCTGGAATGGCCGAACGGATCTATTTGCCATCCTACTCTGGGTAAACCGCAGACGCCGAAAGTTTTGTTTAATTTGCTGGAATATAAAAAAATAACATGTCAAACATTGACACAACAAAAACCGACTACCGGAATGGGACCAAATTCAAATGGTATCACTTGAGATGTAGTAGCCTTAAATTAAAAAAAAAACATTAAAAAAAAACCTTTTTTTAGAAGTCGTTTGAAAAGAGTAGCCATGAGATTACTTGCCTTAATGTTGCATCATCATCATTATTATCGACGGTCATAATATCAGTTTATTAAACTTTCTGGTTTTTAAGGAAACGAGTCTTAGCGGGTTTTTTTATAGTATCCTACGAGTGTTATAATACCTAGATATGTGCAGTTTCTTACACTACTTTAAGTAATCTCATACGTTTAGTCATTTTGACAACACAGACTTGAAGTACTTATCGACAATATAGTGGCAAAACTCGACAAGGCGGTATGGTCGACAGACCTAGCCTGTTACTGCGAGTAGAATTTTATCATAACGTACTATGATTCTATCCAACTGTGTTTACAAATTTACTTTTTTTTTTTTTTTTATTTATTTATTATTACATTTATACATTTTACAGCCAATAAATTTATCCTGTAAACATACATAGGTTTGTGTAGGATAAACCGTTCTCTTCTCGTTAACTTCTTCACGAAGGTAGGTAGTTCATACTTAAATACTTACTACATACAAATTAACATTGTGTAACAGTGAGTGTTGAATTTACAACTAAACAGTTTAAAAGTACCCATCATTAGTTAAAAGTACCTATATATTATGTAGGTACTAGTAAAAATCTAATAACGATAAAACCAAGCAAACGCGCTCGATGCACCCAGCCCGGCCAAAAGGCAAAAAACACCAGCCGTAAGCCACGCCCGCGCCCCGACTATACAGGTTGTTCCAATCTAAGTCGCTAGCTATAATATTTTTTAATGACAGCCTTAAGATTACGTGCAGTTATATTACTTTTTATTTCGGGTGGTAGCTTATTTATCAATTTGGGCAGTATGTACTCCGAGGTTCTTTTACCGTAGAAGTTCCGAAATCTGGGCATAGTTAGACGCTTATTAGCAATACTTCTTGTAACTATGGTCGTATTATTTGTTTTAGGTATTTGAATTTCCTTTCTGAAGTACTGCTCCACTAAAATACTAAATTCCACTTTTTTATGTATTGGCATGACATCGCAAAACTTAAACAGTCCCAGAGGATCATCTTTATATTTTAGTTTTATTTTGTGTGGTACAATCAATTTCAGCAACCTATACTGTAAGTTAAAGATTTGGTCCAAGTACGTCTTGTTTGTCCTTCCATAGCTGCTCAAACCATACGATACAATGCTTTCCACCAAAGCTTTGTACATAGTCAATAACACATCAAAAGGTATTCTATTTTTAATAATATAAAATTTAGCCAAAATCGCACGCAATTTACTACCTACCCTATCAATATGTCTAGCCCAACTGAACCTATTATCTATTACCAGACCAAGGTAGGTCACATCAGTCACCTTCTCCAGGTAGTGACACTCTGCTGTGCAACCGTTGTTGTGCAGACAGTCGTGACTGTGAGCTGCGACCTTAACACTAACCTCACTCGGATTACGATTGTGACTTGAGTGGATATGAATGAGTTTTGTCTTTTCAGCGTTCAAGACTAGACCTGCATCGTGCGACCATTTACAGATGGTTGTAAAATCTTTTTGTATATGTTCATTCGCAACGTTTAGGTCACTATTAGCAGCTATCAGACAAGTATCATCTGCAAATTGAAACACAGTGCAGTGCTCAACCACATTTTTGAGGTCATTTACATAGGCTAAGTAGTGCAAAGGACCAAGTACCGATCCCTGAGCTGTGCCTTCTGTGACCCCAACACTATCACTGTGCGCCTTGCCGACTCTTACCTGATAACAGCGGTTGTCGAGGTAGTCTTTACACCATTCAAGAAGAGGGCCACGAACACCACTGATATCTAGTCGCTGGACTAACTGATCGTGTCTCAAAGTATCGAACGCTTTGCTATAATCAATGAAAACTAGTAGTACGTGTTTCTTGTCGTTTAAGCAACTATTTACTGTATCAGTGAAACGAGATAACAAAAGTGTTGTACTTTTTTTAGGTTGAAATCCGAACTGTTGAGAACATAGGACGTTGTTCGCCGCATAGAATTGTTGAATGACCTCACACACGTACTTTTCAACGATTTTATCGAGCACGGGCAGTATTGTGATAGGGCGGTACTTAGAGTAGTCCTGTGCATTGCCACCTTTATGAATCGGTCTGACAATACCTCTCTTCAGATCTTTTGGATAGCATCCCGTTTCTATAGTGGTATTTATTAGGCGCGCCATTGCATCACTTATTTTGTCCGACAAATGTACAACATCTGTTGCCCTTATACCGTCAGCACCTGGGGCCTTGTGAGGATTCACCTTGTTGAGTATCTTTATGACATCATTTCTACATGCCTTTCTAAGAAAGATCGATTTGTCGAGTGGGTTGGTAAAGTCAGGTTCATTTAATAGTTTATTGTTACATTTAGGTATAATTGATTTAACATTGATCTGGAATTGACGGGCAAAATTATCTGCAATTGATTTATCGCTACCAACAGAGCCAAACGCGTTAAGAATTACTTCATCGATTGAATTTGTGATTCGTCCGGCCATATTATTTATGATTTGCCACAGCTTTTTTGTGTCGGTTCTATATTTATTTATTTCTGATTTATAATACTTATTCCTATTATTATGTACTATTTTATTTGTTTTATTTCTTATTTTATTATATTTTAATCTCAATTCTTTGTTACTTGTATCTTTTAACCAATCACAATACAAGCGGTCACGATAATGGCACAGGTTTTTAATGCTTTGGTCCACCCAGGGATAGGAGTTTCGTTTCGACCCGCTTAGCTGTTTTTTATACTGAGCTTGTTTGTAACAAACATTAAAATGTTTTTCTATGTATGAATAAATATGTTCTGGATGGACTTTACGATACAGATTGTAGAAAATCTCATACAAAATCTGTATCATAAAATAACTTTTTAATTTTTATATAGTACCGCTGTCATAATCAAACCAAAATGTCAACTTTTGAAATTATAGTTCGAATTTGTCGACATGAGATTAGATACAGTAGTGCATAAAATTGCACCTAACTAGATATTAGAACTAGACTATAAAGAAATTCCCCAAGGCTCGTTTCTTTAAAACTAGTACGGTGTCTTGCACGGTGCTTCGCGCCGCACCACGCCATAGGTTTTGGCCTATAACTTTTGACCTCTTAGGGCTAGGCTAAATTTTCGATTTTTTGTCTTGCCTCCAGATCGAGGGCTATCCATAGAAGGGTCAACCATCATTGTAGCATAAGCAGTTCTCGAGAGCTAAGGGGGGACAAAAATTACATTCTCATTTCTATATATAGATCTACTCGTGTACTAATAAACTAGTATAAATTTGAAGAGATTAAGAATACTCACCCCAAACCATAGGTAAACTGATCTATGGTACTCTGGTAATGGACTGCCGCTTCGTCATTCATACTCCAAGCCCCCCCTGCGAATTCTAGCCGCCCTTGTCTCACCAGGGTCTGAACCTTCTGCTGTACGGCATCCGATTGACGGACCCACCACTTCCAGAAGAATGATGTCTCGACATATACGAATCTGGGACATGAAGTATAGACTTGAGTTATGAGAGTTTTAAAATAGGTACCGATTGTCATAAAGGAAAGGGACACAATCTGTGCTCTTGTATACCTGACAGAGACAGAAGATTCTCTTGAGCTCTTCTCTCTAATATTTTTGGACATTCTAACACGACGCCATCTAAGCTGATATAGGCTTGTGCTATGGGATCTAGACGACTGATAAACATACTTATGTATTTCTAAATACATACTTATTACACATAGAAAACACCCAGACTCCGAAACAAACATTTGTGGATCACACAAATAATTTGATTCGACCCTGAATCGAACCTGGGACGTCAGTGACGGCAGTCGGCACTCATACCACTGCGTCACCGAGGCAGTCAAATAGGTGTCCGTTATGTTAGCGTACACAAGAGCTATATCGAGTTGGTTACTATGCCACTAAACTCTGTGTAAATACTGCCTAATTAGTGTAAAAATAAAAAAATCTCTTCCTCTTTAATCTAGGAAATAAACACTAATTTCACTGTGTACGCTGGCGTCACGATCAAGCTAGCGTACACATGGCCGTACTCCAAAACGGCTAATTGTAAAGCAACAGAGTTTACACAAAAAAATAGTGCTCTAATACTGCGCTATACAACTACTGTGCTAAATAGTGCTTCTAATAATAGCGGGAGAAGTCCCACTATGCAAAATTTCATAACGATTGCTCTTGTAGGAAGAGAGATATTGAAGAACAAGACTTTTCAATGACATTCGGAGCTGGCGTTATGGCAGCGTACACATAATAGTTCTTATAGAAAGGGAACTTTTCTTTTAATAAATGCTTTATGTATAAATAGTGCGTGAAATTCTGGCAGTGAAATAATTAAAAAATCCATGTCAATTTCTGTTCATAGTACAATAGGCTCAAAAGAGGGGCTCGTGGTCTAGTGGTAACCGACAATGTTAACACATTGCAAAGGTTAAGCAACATCGACTCAGGCCGGTCTTAGGATGGGTGACCATTTCTTAAGACACTGAGACCCCTCCGTGCCTCGGAGAGCACGTTAAGCCGTCGGTCCCGGTTGTCATACTAACATCTATGGCCGTCGTTAGGGGTAGTTGGAGCCCTAAATCAAAAATCCGACCGGTCTAACCACAGAATTTCGATATCGCCCATGGGTTGTGAAGGTCAGATGGCAGTCGCTTCACGGAAAATATCGAAGTTCAGCCGAATCGCACTTAGACTGGAAATCCGACCCCAACTGAGTTGGGAAAAGGCTCGGGGAATGATGAGTACAGGCTCAAAAGTGATTTGTCAAGTTTTTTAAAATACAGAACTAAAACTGAAACGTGATGAAATACTGAACTAGGAGGATATTCACTTCATTAATTTGTAGTTATAGTTCTGAGTGAAAATGAAATAATTGGAAAAATTCAAATAAATAGCTTTATCAGAAAAATTACATTTATTTTGCCAAAAACAATTATTTTTTATCACAGTATAACCATATTATTACCGTTTTGTTATAATAATGACGCGCGTTATAATAATCATAATCCATTCCACGCAAATCTACTTTTTACAGTCAAGCACCTAAATAGGTAATCATTTTAATTTTATTTATATCAAAACACATCATGCTAACTTATATTAGAAAATAACCCTATTTCTCTGTTTATAATTTCACAAATAATTCATTTTGTTTGCGACTATACGTCAATACATTTGTGTCCTAGAACTTAACAAAAATTTTGGATTATTCCACCATGAATTCGCATAAAGCATTTACACTAATAGAGGCAGAATTTCACGCACTATTTATACATATAACATCGGGGGTTTGGTCTGGATGAGGATCCCGCGTCGTTGGGGTAGGGTTTTATCCTGCGTCAGTGAGTGAATCTGGTTGCGTGCTGCGTGGCCTTTGCCCCATAGCCTTCTAGCCTGCTTCTGTAAGGACGACGGGTGGCGATCCCGCCGTCCTCAGGCCCCGATCATGGAGGTCGATGGTCTTGGGCGTAGATGAGTCTGCGGCGCCCTCGCCGCTGACTACGGAACTCGGCGGGGAGGGTACGCTCCCACTCCCTCTCGGCCGCCTCCTTCGCGAGCATGACTTGCTCGCAGAAGGACACGGCCGCGTTCCACCTACTCCCGCTGGAGACCATGGCTTGAAGTATGGTCTCCAGCGAGAGGGTATTCACGCCCAGACCCACTACGAGGTCCCGGCGCTGACTCGCCCACGCAGAGCACTCCACCAACGTGTGGAGTGCGGTGTCGTCGTCGGAAACCTCGCAGTGTTGACACCGGGGTGTGACCTCACGATGGATGCGAAACAGATAGCTAACGAAGCATCCATGCCCGGTAACGATCTGCGTCGCACGATACGTGAGGTCACCATGCTGCCTCTGCAGCCAATCGTCTATGATCGGTATCACCGCCGCGATGATGGTGGTACCCCACTTGGGTTGCTCAAGTCGCACCCTCCATGACTCCATGAGATCCTGGCGGAGTTGGGACCGCTGGTCCTCGATTTCTCGAGACGCAGGCCTGTGGTCACGCTCCAGCGCCTCCTTGTGCCATTGGAACAATGATTTTATATGTACGCTGCCATAACGCGAGGTTCTAATGTCATTGAAAAGTCTTGTTCAATATCTCTGTTCCTACAAGAGCAATCGTTATGAAATTTTGCATAGAGGGAGAAGTATTAGAGCACTATTTTTGTGTGTAAACTCTGTTGCTTTACAATTAGCAGTTTTCGAGTACGGCCATGTGTACGCTAGCTTGATCGTGACGCCAGCGTACACAATGAAATTGGTGTTTATTTCCTAGACTAAAGAGGAAGAGTTTTTTTTATTTTTACACTAATTAGGCAGTATTTACACAGAGTTTAGTGGCATAGTAACCAACTCGATATAGCTCTTGTGTACGCTAACATAACGCACACGTCATATAGCTTTTCATTATGAATAAGGGGGTTAGTGATTTAGACTTTACATATCGGAGTTAGTTCCTACTAGTTAGCGAGTCGAACTCGCGCACGTGGGGTTCCGTAGGATTATCTATAAAAACGGCAAGAAAAAAAACATGTTTGTTGTATGGGAGCCCCTTAAATATTTATTATATTCTATTTTTTTGTATTTTATAGAGGAAACAGAAATACATCATTCTGTGAACATTTCAACTTTCTATTTATCATGGTTCATGAGATACAGCTCAAGACAGACGGACGGCGGGACTTAGTAATAGGGTTCCGTTTTACCCTTTAGGTACGGAACTCTTTGAGAGAAAGAACATGTGTGCTCTCACCTCTCTCTCTTGCCGCTACAGTAATATACGAAACGTAACTCTCTCACACTTGTACTTTCGTAACAATCACATTTTTGGTAACGCATTCACCAGCTTACTACCCAATTCAAGTGTTCGTAAAGAAGTTTTACGTTCAAAAAAATAATGTACCTATCTAAAATGTCATAAATATTATACTAACCTTCTTTTTGGATCTTCCCATAGTTCTTTAACGACAGAGTCTAAAATGTATTGGACACCAGCTTTCTGTATGTTATTCCGACCTGTAAATGTACATTCACAGGGCGTTTTTACATTGCACGATAACAACACACGATATCGTAAGTAAAAAGTTGATGATCATAATATTTAACTTATCCCCGAAGGGTTACACAGATGTGTTAATTTCGCTAATTAATTAACAGCCACGTAATAGGTGTCGATCCTATTGCCGTACCGAGGAGTATAATAGCCCTCCCATCGTCCGTTTGATAGCAGGTTCACTGCGGGCAAATGTAGGACTTGGGCTCGATGTTGGGAGGTCCCAAAATTGGTAGTGAATAAAGTAAGACTTACTGCCATAGTAGTATTGGTCTACAGTCTTCAGCCAACCAACGTCGTCATGAGTATGTGGTACAATATGTACGTTTAGACCGTTTGGATTCACTTTTGGACAACTCTGAAACAAAATATAATTAATTAGCTGCTGATAACAGCAATCGATATTCTACCGTATTATATTATTAAATACTAGTATGGTGTCTTGCGCGGTGCTTCGCGCCGCATCACGCCATGGTTCCCTTAGGGCTAGGTAAAATTTTCGATTTTTTTGGCTTGCCTCCAGATCGGGCTATCCATAGAGGGGTCAACCATCATTGGAGCACAAGCAGTTCTCGAGAGGTAAGGGGGGACAAAAATTTTAATTTCCCATTTCTATATATAGATAGATCTTAGTACAGATGATATTATATCAATTTGACTTTCTACAAAGGTCAATTACTTAAGTAGGTATATAATATATACAAAGTCTTGACACAAAGTTCAAGATTTATCGCTTACTTATTAATAAATAACATTATTTATTTAGTTATACATATATTTGTCAAGACATTGACGATTCCTTGGACCGTTATCAACTTGATAACTTAATAATGTTTATAAACATCTTAGTTACTTGTAACAGCTTTTATCCGACTTATCTAAAAGGCGCCGTAATGTTTTTCCGCGCCTATTTTCTTTAATATTATAGAATATAGAAGCCCACCCAGGACTATAATTGTCTGTGGCACAGCGGCTGGCACGTAAGATTTTGTTGCGTTTCATCAACATTTCATCGCAAGGCAACGGGTTTCAAATATTTCTCAAAATTACAATATAGCTGCTACTTTTTATTAAATTAATTCGGCCATTTTGGACATAACTCATTATAAATGTGCCCGGTGACGGCAATAGGTTTGCCTCCTATTACGTGGGACTCAAAATACTGCCAAATTGTGAGTGTGTAATGCCACCTCTGCTTACCGCTTCGGGGATATAGGCTCCGAAAACCTTCCGGGCTGTTTGAAACTCTGCCGTAACACCTATTAATTAATACGACTTAATATCTAAAAAGACAATTGTCACAAGGGATTAAACCCGAATGGCCTTACTACCAAAACGAGCGATTCCCAATACGTACTATGTCAATAAGATCCTATAGACCGAGTCCCATATCAACCTTTTCCCATAACTCAGTTATTAGTACATCGGGATGATTAAAAATTTAACTTATGGTCGACTGCCGTCTCTGAGGTCCCAGGTTCGATTCCGGGTCGAATCAAATTATTTGTGTGATCCACAAATGTTTGTTTCGGAGTGTAGGTGTTTTCTATGTATAATATGTATGTATTTAGTAATATATACGTATGTTTATCAGTTATCTAGATCCGTTAGTACAAGCTTATAGCTTAGTTTGATTTTTTTTTGATTCGACTCGGAAATCGAACCCGAGACTCCGGAGTCGAAAGCCGATGCACTACCGACCACGCCATCGAAGCAGTATAGTCACATTATACCTGATTGCTATAGTATAGTCATCATACTCATACCAAAAATGTATATGCATGCTCAAGAGCATGTGTTCTATATGTACTTACCTCATATCCACATGTCTCGGAAGATCTTGGAGTGATGTCATCTTGGAGTGGAATACCAGACGCTGAGAGAACCGCGATGGTTAGCAGGAGGTAAGTCTGCATCGTGACCTGTAACAGAAATCTTTATTTAAGACATTTTTAGCTCGGACTGCGGATAATTCTATTTAGTGGAACCCTATTCCGTGCTGGCATCAGAATTGTGGTTAGAATTACAGAGTGGCAATATGCTTGCCCTATCTACACGGAACCAGCAAAATTACTAAGTGTGGGTGTGTGATGAACCTCTGAATACCGCTTCGGGGAAAATTATAGGCGTGATGATATGATGTATGTATGTATAGATTCAAAGTGACTTTAATACCGGCATTATTAATAGAATAGAATAGAATAGTCATTTATTTGCATAGAATGTAGGTACATTTTAAAGAGATAGTAGATACAATTATTAGTAGTAGATAAAAAAGACATTCTTTACACCGGACCAGAGGTGTCTGCTGTACAAGACGCAGATTAGACCCTGCGTCGAATACTGCTCTCACCTCTGGGACGGCTCCGCGAAGTATCTGCTGGACGCTCTCGCTCGACGCTATGCAGCGACGGGCTATCCGTATTATAGGTTGTCCGGAGGTAACGGGAAGCCTTGAGCCGCTAGCTCATCGCCGAACAATAGCTTCCTTGGCCGCATTCTACCGTATTTACCACGGCGAGTGTTCTGAAGAGCTCTTCAATCTGATCCCACCCTCTTCCTTCCGATCCTGAACAACGCGTGCCGGGCAGAGATGCCACTCTCACACAGTGGATAGCATGTTCGCGAGAACCGAGCGTTTTAAACGTTCGTTTCTCTGCCGAACGATAGTGGCCTGGAACGTCCTGCCTGTGCACGTGTTTCCTCCCACATATAATCCTGGGTTCTATGAGCGGAGCGTGAAGAGGCACATCAGTAGGTCGTCAAGTTGAGGGCCACTCTCTATAGTATTGTGTGCTGTGAGAGTGGCCCACATTCGCTAGACGTCGTCACGACTTACCACCAGGCGGGCGGCGTCAATTTGGCGAAACCAATACAAAAAAAAAGTTTCCAGATACATTCTGCCTTTAGCATACAAATATTTCGTCCGAGTATAAATTTAAATCATGTCATCAAATCTTTAAATCAAAATTAAGTCAATTACTAATTCCCATTCATGTCAAACGATAATTCCAATTTAACAATTAATAATGTCTATTCAACAATCAATAATTCCAATTAGAAGCATATATATTTATGAGACTTTAGTTGTAACCTAGTATTCGTTGCTGACGGTACTCTAAATACAACCGGATATTCGCTTCGTCAACTGGACAAAGAAACAGTTCAACTAAACACACCTTCGTTTTTGGAGTTCCGTACCCAAAGGGTTAAACGTTACGTAAAGTAAAATAACTATTTATTTTTTAATAAGTACATATTATTGCTTATAATGTAATACTATGTCCCACAAAACTGTTTTCACAGTTTGTCTGTGGGAACGTGTTACATACAATTATACATATCAATAATTACCAAAATTTCATTAACAACTAGGTCGCCGCAGTGGCGAAACGTACCGTTACGCTGCAGCATATATTTGAGCGAAGCGAGTTTAAATTCAAAATTCTGGCATCGTAATAACCTGGGTAATTCTGTAAGCTATTGATGAGTGCAAGAAAATCGGCCGAAATCGGCCGAGTATTCGCCGAGAAACAATTTAACATAAATCGTTTGAAAAATAATTTGAGTCACCCGTTGAGAGCTCCGCTCGCCTTCGGCTCGCTTCGCTCAATAAATACAATATTATACTACACTAGCTGATCGCAGCAGCTCCGCCCGCGTGATTTAGTTTACTCGTTCCCGGTTCCCGTGGGAACACATTCCCGGGATAAAAAGTAACCTATGTTACTCAGGGTGAATGTAGCTTTCCAATGGTGAAAGAATTTTTTCAAATCGGCACAGTAGTTTTGGAGTTTATTCATTACAAACATACAAATCTTTCCTCTTTATAATAGTAGTATAGATATAGATAGAAGTATAGATTAACTACATTGTGTCCGTCGGTCTGTCTGTCTGCCTGTACTCTTAAACCAACCCCAGCAGGACTTAGCTGGCAGATGCATTATATCTACAAGTCTTCATCCGAAACAGCCCTATTATTTAGTCATCATCATCATCATTCACCGAGCCTTTTCCCAACTCACTTGGGGTCAGCTTTCCAGTCTAACTGCGATTCGGCTGAACTTCGATATTTTCCGTGAAGCGACTGCCATCTGACCTTCACAATCCATGGGCGATATCGAAGTTCTGTAGTTAGACCGCGAGGATTTTTGATTTAGGGCTCCAACTACCCCTAACGACTGCCATAGATGTTAGTATGACAACCGGGACCGACGCGACAACGTGCTCTCCGAGGCACGGAGGGGTCTCGAAATGGTCACCCATCCTAAGACCGGCCTGAGTCGATGTTGCTTAACCTTTACAATGTGAGATTATTAGATATTAGATCATTAGAATAGTAAGTATATATTATCACTCATCACTAAGGGAGAGGTAAAATACATTGGCACAATCATTATTAGTTACATTATTATGTAGGTACATGCTAAGTAGATAAATATACACACACTACTGACACTAAGGCTGGTTTACATTGGTCAAGTGTTTAGCAAAGTAGTCAAGTACAGTGAACAAGGACAGTGGTGTAAACTAATCAGAGAGTAGCGAGTCAACTTGGATTGCAACCTGGCTTGCAAGTGGATCCGAATAGAAGGGCTTTCTATTTTTTTAACAGTGATCCCCCCCGCCCGACACTTGACTCGCCACTGGCGTAGTGTAAACAGTAAAATTTACTACAGTGCATAAGTGAGCGGCTTCAAGATGTGTTGTTTAATTCATAGATTGTTCCTTTTTCCAAAGAAATGGCGGGAAAATGGTCCGAAGTCACCACAATGCAGTTCGTACACGAAGACGTCAGCCATGAATGTTTGTGGAACTGTAAAAGCCCATTATATAAAATGAAAAATGCCAGGGAGAGCTTATAACCGAATAAAAGAAATCATGGGCATACCTGATTTTGGTCCCAAAGAAATAAAAGCAAAAGAAAGTGCTTGTAAGCCAGAGAAAAGACACTTGACTGGCCGTAGTGTAAACAGTCACTGTCCAGACTCGAAATACTCGCCACTGTACCTGCACTCGCCACTTTGCTAGAAGCTTGACCAATGTAAACCGGGCTTAAGACGCTTTCCGCCCGTCTGTCACCAGGCTGTACCTCATGAACTGTGATAGTTAGACAGTGGCACCCTTCCTGCACGAGTCCGATTCTCACTTGGCGGGTTTTTTTTAGTAATTAGCGGAGTCGGTCACAGAGACGGTAGTGTCAATTAAAAGAAAGTCGCCTTAGAATTACACATTTGAGTTCATAGGTGTCTATGTCGGTAGTTTTTACCCTATAATCTATATATTTAATACGACAATTTGTCTGTCTGTCTGTCCGTCCGTCGCGTTTTTCAATTTACATACATTTGCTTGAATTGTTTTTTTTGAGGCGATACCAAGTTCGTCGGGATAAAGTCTGTTTAATTACTAGCGGTCCACGCGCCAGCATCGCCGCCGCCCGACTAAGCCGTCCGTTTTTGCAATCTTTACATCTATTCTACTCCTTAAGGGCCCCATATACGGTACGATTTATCGTTACGATCCGTCGCTTCAGCACGATCGAAACGACTGATCTGTAGTGTTGCCGCTCATACACGAAGCGATTGGTCGTTACGATCGATCATTTATACATTGGAAATGGAGCGATAAAGACGTGCTCAAAAATGGAAAACGAACTACTTTTCTCGTCTGTGGCGGTAACTTTGATTATGTTACACATTGAGGTATAATGTACTACGTACTAGAGAAGCCATCGTGAACAAAATCTGTGCTCCGTTTTGTTAAAGGTTAAAACTAAACAGCGCTGCAGCAATAATTTGACCGTCTGATTAACTTTGACAAACTAATAAAATAATAAACACGCAGCCACAACGCAGCGCTGCATTGCTTTTTGCGACAGTTTTCCCGAGCGTCTATTGGTTGTTCAAAGTTCTATTAATAGCGTACGTTTACATAGAATAAGTAATCTGCCGAACTCAGAACAGACATTAAGTATTATACCTAAATTATTAAATAAATTTTATTATTAGGTGTAGCATTATACAATGTGGATATCGTCGAGTGGCATTTATTTATACTAGTTATCACGGCGAACTTTGTATCGCCTCAAATATAAAAAAAAAAGAATATTTTAATATTTCATGCAAATGTATGTATTATTAATTATAATTGAAAACCGCGACGGATGGACAGACAAATTGTCGTATTAAATATATAGAGATAATTAAAAGAAATCAAATCAAATAAAATATTTATTTACTATCACCTATATTTATAACACCTTTAAATCCAAATAATAATAAAAAATATTAACATTATTCAAAATATTATTAGTGATGCAACGAATAAAAACGGTAAATGTAAATGTAAATCTTAGTAAAAAAATATACGTCGATAGTGTCATCTCTGCGCGCACAAAATGTTTTACTCTTTGACATTGTCAAAAATGGTCGTCGCCGCTCTGTGACGCGTCGTCACAAGTAACAATTTAAAATATAATTAAATAAAGCATGCATTAAAGACAATGTTAATTGAACTTAGTGGTGAAAGGTCACTCCTTAATTTTTACTTATGTTTCTAGAGTTGTTAGAACAGTATCTCAATGCACACGTAGGCATATTTAAAAGAAAAACTTCGCACTCAAAATACTCAAATGTGTCACGTTCCGGAAAGCGCTCGGGACAGACTAAGTGAGTTAGAGCGCGCGGACTCTAACTCGTGTTACAATCAATTTAGTTGAGGCGTCTTCTCTAGTACGTAGTACATTATACCTCAATGATGTTACAGAAGAAAACAAGAAGACCTAGAAAAGTGTGGGTTTAGATATGGCTATTAAAGCGAAATCAGTATTCGCATGTAAATATTTTAAATGAATTAAGATTCCACCCAAAAGATTGGCACAACTATTTATATGAGGATGACGGAATCTACGTACCTAAAATTATTGAAAATAGTATCACCTAAAATACAGAAACTATCGATTCATCGTTACGATATTCATGATTGCATGGGTTTTTGTTGCGATCTCCGATGTCGTCTGCGATCAAGTAAATTGTTAACGATCGTAACATACATTACAGATCCGTCGTTTCGATCGGTCTGAAGCGACGGATCGTAACGATGAATCGTACCGTATATGGGGCCCTTTAGATCAAAAATACTATAGATATCGGATTCAGTACAAATACAACGCGGAATTTTGGAACTCGAATACTATATAGGTAATTATTACAAATACCATCAATAAAATAAACAAGATTAATATAAAACAAACTAAATATAAATATTTTTGGACATTCTCACACAACGTCATCTAGCCCAAATTAAGGTAATATAAGCTTGTGCTGTGGGATCTAGACAACTGATAAACATACTTATATATTTCTAAATACATACATAATATACATAGAAAATACCCAAACTCCGAAACAAACATTTGTGGATCACACAAATAATTCGATTCGACCCGGAATCGAACCTGGGACCTCAGGGGCGGCAGTCGCATACTCGTACCACCGAGGCAGTCAATGATTGTACATTATTGCTTGACATAGAAATAATTCGTAATAATAAATACAGGCGCATCAATGTACAGCGCCGTTGTCGCATCCCTCGAGAGTCAGCAAGAGCAATAGGAACTTAGTACGGCGCGCGGTTGAAGCGCGCAGGTGTGCAATGTACAGCGCCGTTGTCGCATCCCTCGAGAGTCAGCAAGCGGAATAGGAACTTAGTACGGCGCGCGGTTGAAGCGCGCAGGTGTGCAATGTACAGCGCCGTTGTCGCATCCCTCGAGAGTCAGCAAGAGCAATAGGAACTTAGTACGGCGCGCGGTTGAAGCGCGCAGGTGTGCAATGTACAGCGCCGTTGTCGCATCCCTCGAGAGTCAGCAAGCGCAATAGGAACTTAGCACGGCGCGCGGTTGAAGCGCGCAGGTGTGCAATGTACAGCGCCGTTGTCGCATCCCTCGAGAGTCAGCAAGCGCAATATGAACTTAGTACGGCGCGCGGTTGAAGCGCGCAGGTGTGCAATGTACAGCGCCGTTGTCGCATCCCTCGAGAGTCAGCAAGCGCAATAGGAACTTAGTACGGCGCGCGGTTGAAGCGTGCAGGTGTGCAATGTACAGCGCCGTTGTCGCATCCCTCGAGAGTCAGCACGCGCAATAGGAACTTAGTACGGCGCGCGGTTGAAGCGCGCAGGTGTGCAATGTACAGCGCCGTTGTCGCATCCCTCGAGAGTCAGCAAGCGCAATAGGAACTTAGTACGGCGCGCGGTTGAAGCGCGCAGGTGTGCAATGTACAGCGCCGTTGTCGCATCCCTCGAGAGTCAGCAAGCGCAATAGGAACTTAGTACGGCGCGCGGTTGACCGAGGTGAAGTGGTGCCGTTTTTAAAGCACTGATCGGTAACCTAGGTATTTTTGATCTCAGATTCTACTTCCTATAAGCACTTATGCTTTTTCCTTCATGGATATAGGCATGATTTCGATTTTGAATTGAGCGAGCGAAGAGTCTACATTTCGAGACTGGGCAATTTTGCTTTCGTCTAATATGTGTGTGTTTCGGGCTAGCGGACACATTTTATATCTGATCTTCACTTAACTTGGCACAAGTGTTCCTTAGTTCATTTCTTTTTTTTTATTCTTTTGTACATAGATAAAGCAAATACATGCTATGAAGTTTTATACAAACAACATGCACGAAGGCGTCTAAGTCAATGTGACTTATCTGCCAGCAGACCTTAGAGTTGTAGAGGAAACCAGGTTATATTCAGGGGAAGTGTTTACCGTGTTTTTAATATACTTACATATATATATATATGTACCTATTTACTCTGTGTGTTATATATATATATATATAGCCACAAAAGAAACAAAACATTATAACTTACATTTAAAACATAATACTTACTTAATAGGTTTATTTTTACTTTTTGCACAGTTACACACTATCGATTCATCGTTACGACATTCATGATTGCATGGGTTTTTGTTGCGATCTCCGATGTCGTCTGCGATCAAGTAAATCGTTAACGATCGTAACATACATTACAGATCCGTCGTTTCGATCGGTCTAAATCGATGGATCGTAGTTAATACTTTAAATATATACAAACGTAGGTATATAATTTATTACAGTGAGCTTTTTTGATTGGAGGGTAAAATGGCGGGAAAAGCCCAAATAATAAAGAAAATAAATAAAAAACAAGCTTCTTCGATCATTCCTTTACTGTTGCAGCTATTCGCTTGTGGAATAAATTACCTGTAGAGATAAGACGAGCCGAGACATCACACAAATTTAAATCTTTGGTTAGGGACCACTACAGACTACCACTGTGTACCTTGACACTATGTACCTACCTAAGCTCTGTGTCATCATTCACCGAACCTTTTCCCAATTCAGTTGGGGTCGTCTTTCCAATCTAACTTCGATTCGGCTGAACTTCGATATTTTCCGTGAAGCGACTGCCATCTGACCTCCACAACCCATGGGAGATATCGAAGTTCTGTAGTTAGACAGCGAGGATGTTTGATTTAAGGCTCCAACTACCCCTAACGACTGCCATAGATATTCGTATGACAACCGGGACCGACGGCTTAACGTGCTCTCCGAGGCACGGGGGGGTCTCAGTGTCTTAAGAAATGGTCACCAATCCTAAGACCGGCCTGACTTGATGTTGCTTAACCTTTACAATGTGTTAACATTGTCGCCACGAGCCACGAGCCCCTAAGCCGACCTAAGCTCTGTGTGTGTAGATATATTAATAATGTATTGGCGTACAATAAAGCGTATATAAATATAATGTTTTTAACGTTTGCGAGGTCTGGTTGACCATCGGCGACTACTAGCACGTTGTATGTATGTTTTCTACGAGAAAAAATTTAATCCACAGCAAAATCTAATCGCCCCTCAATTTATAAGCATCAGATAAACATTTTTAACAGCAAATTTCTTTTTTCTCTGCAAATAAACCAATTGTTTAACATACTACAAGAAATAAGTTAAAAATATACATTATGTAAGTATTGTATTAATTCTTCAAATAATTTAAAAATAGAAATAGTGTGTTGTATTTTTCCTTCAAATGCGTCAAAAAAATATATTTAACGTACAAAAAATATGATTTGCATATCAAAATACGAGTGATTGCACGACAAAACCTCTTAATCCAACTTGGATAGAGTTGGATAGTCTGGTTTTTTTTTTAATACCCAAAAATTGTCTTAGGTTAATCCAACTTGGATAGGTCAGGTTAACTTAGTATTTTTAAATAAATAGCTACGCGTCACAAACTTAAATTGCTACTAAAATTAATATATTTGAGGTATTTGCTGTGCAATCAGTATTTTTGCTTAGGAAAGGGATTTTTTTAAAGGGATCGTTTTCTATTAATCACACTTACCGCAAAATATATAACTTTTAAATTACGAGTACAATGTCGTGTCTTCGTGTCTCTGCTCACGATGTATTTGCAACTAATGATCAATACAATATTATATTTCTTTTTATATCAAGATATTGTAAATATCTCTTAAGATAACATATTTATGACAAGCTATTGCTAGCGGCTCCACCCGTATTACATAGTTTATTCGTCTACTATTTAAAAAGAAAAAATACAAATAAAATTGGATGTTAAGGCGAATATAAAAAAGAAAAAAGGGTCTACAACTACCACTGCGCCGGGGCCCTTGTTATCCTTTCGACTGTACCCGGGGCGCCCGGCAATGGACACAAGGTCGGCTAAATAAATGGGGTTCCGTGGAAGCTTTTAAACTATTGCGTTTCATAACTTATATCATATTGTACGGATTATCTCAAAGACGTTTATAGGAGCGAGCTCAAGCACGGAGGGGGCTCGTGGTCTAGTGGTAAACGACAATGTTAAGACATTGCAAAGGTTAAGCAACATCTAGTCAGGCGGGTCTTAGGATGGGTGACCATTTCTTAAGACACCGAAACCCCTCCGTGCCTCGGAGAGCACGTTGTCGCGTTTGTCCCGGTTGTCATACGAACATCTATGGCAGTCGTTAGGGGTAGTTGGAGCCCTAAATCAAAAACCCTCGCGGTCTTACTCCAGAACTTCGTTATCACCCATGGATTGTGAAGGTCAGATGGCAGTCACTTCACGGAAAATATCAAAGTTCAGCCAAATCGCAGTTAGACTGGAAAGCTGACCCCAACTAAGTTGGGAAAAGGCTCGGTGAATGATATCTCAAAGACGTTAACAGCTTCACACACAAATAGTCAGACTGTGATCACGGTCAGTGTAATTGGTCGCAACGTCAGGCAATATAAAAGTTATGCATGGATAGTGCATAACTTTTATATTGCCTGACGTTTCGACCAATCACACTGGCCTGTAATTGGACGTTTATATGAACGTCCAATTACATCCGTATACCTTGTCCAATTTTATGAATTATTTTTTATCAGCACGGTTTGAAATAGAACAGAATTCGCTTTGATAACAAGAAATATTTATTCTGAAGTAAGTACATATTAAAAAATATTATAATAGTCGAACTCGGAACCTCTTAGTTTTTTTAAAGTCAAACATAAAAACATAAAAACATTTTTTGGGATTTGATTTAAAAGCTACTTAGCACCGATTGAGATTTTTTTCGCGATAACAATTATTATGCAATAATAATTGTTATCGCGCGATAAATCAATATATCTTTAAGTGGATATCACTTTATAGCAATGTTTGTTAATATTTGAAGTGGTGTTAATGACATACATAGTGAATAGATATATTCGATGTCAAAAGTCTCTCGATATTTTTGAATAGTTAAGTAGGTATAGATTGTTTTGAAAAATATCTGCTCAGATATTAATGAACTAATATTATACTGCTTCGGTGGTGTGGTTGGTAGTGCATCGGCTTTCGACTCTGGAGTCTCGGGTTCGATTCCCGGGTCGAATCTAATATTTGTGTAATCCACAAATGTTTGTTACGGAGTTTGGGTGTTTCTATATTATGTATGTATTTAGAAATATATAAGTATGTTTATTAGTCGTCTAGCACAAGCTTAAAGCTTAGTTTGAAACGTGGTGTGAGAATGTAAAAAAAAAATATAGTTACACCAGCGGTCGCCCGCGATTCGTCCGCGTGATAATTTGGATGTTATCCCGTTCCCGTCGCGTCGCTTGTAATCATTGTTCCCGTCGCGTCATCCGTAATAACATCTAGCTTTGCGACTAATTACTTTAGAACTAATTTCATTTCCATAAAATATGTTATAGTGAGTTAACCTTAAAAGATAGATATATGCTTCTGCGAACTTTTTTTTAGAACTTTTAAAGAGGAAAAATTTTTTAGAACCTTATTTTAAAATAACCTTAACCGTTAGACCAGCGCACGCAACGAAAGTTTATAAAAAAAATATTTTTTCTTGTTTTTGAAACATATTTTACTGCTGCTCTGCTCCTATTCATCGTAGCGTGATGTTATATACCATATAGCGATCCTCGATAAATGCACTTCTCAACAAAAATAGAATTTTTCAAATCGAACCAGTACTTCCTGAGATTAGCGCGCTCAAACAAACTCTTCTGCTTTATAATTTTTAGTATAGATTTTAATGGTAACCACAGCATAGATTGGTATGTAACATTGGTCCTGACTGGTGTAGAAATGCGAACGCAGCCGAGGAAATCCGTAATTCATCAATAATCATTATTACTTAGAAGAAAAGTACCAATGTAACAGATCATACTAGGAGACTCCACAGTTAAATGACACACTTTTTTTTTTAAATTCCATTCCTTAGACCACGGCTCACATACTTCGTAATGCCTAGTCCAACATCTTTTTATACTCTGCGAATGTTGTTCGCGGGAATTGTCAAGTGGGTCGTATGCCCTATAGGTAGGACTACTTTTTTTTTTTAATTACCGACCTTAAAATAGGAGGTTTTCAATTTAGCTGTCGCTATGTTTTTTTTATGTTACCTCATAATAACTTTGGTTTTGGTGAACCGATATTAAAAAAGCTTTTTAGGGTTCCGTATTCAAAGGGTAAAACGGGAACCCTATTACTGAGACTTCGCTGTCCGTCCGTCCGTCTGTCTTGGGCTTTATCTCATGAACCGTGATAGTTAGAAAGCTGAAATTTTCACAGATGATGTATTTCTGTTGCCTCTATAACAACAAATACTAAAAAACAGAATAAAATAAATATTTAAGGGGGTTCCATACAACAAACTTGATTTTTTTGCCGTTTTGGCACGAAACGCTTTGTGCGCGAGTCCGACTTTCAATTAGCCGGCTATTTTTATTTATAAACTAACCAACGCCTGCGTATTGTCCGCGAGAAATAATTTTCCAATTTCCAATTCTCATAGGAATACGTTCAACATAAAACGTAACCTAAATTAGAAAGAAGAAAGAAGAAAACGTTTAATTCGAACACAGAATGACACAATACAAGGTGGGTACACAATTCCGCACATAAAAACATTTTTAAATTTTTAATTATTTTTTTTATTTCATGCTTTTTATAGGGGTAACTATAACAGTATAATATGTAACTAATTCATTATTTAATATAAACATATGTGTCAACAATTATTCAGAGCTAATGCGAATTGCGCGGAGTGAGGTTACAGAATTAGAAATACATTCCACTCCTCATATCTTTCGAATGGCTAAACCGATTTTCATAAAACTTGCGGTATCGTGATGTATAAGTTATGACCTTTCATTTGATACCCAACACGGGTATATTTGAACACATTCAGTTTTTTATCACCACTTTCACCCCTCATATCTTTGAAATGGCTTAACCGATTTTTATAAAACATAGCTAATAACACTTTCCCAAATAATGTGGGTAGATTTGATTTTTAGAACTAAATGGATCAGTGTTAGGGCGACTACTTTTCAATCCACCCTCGTAACATCAGCTATCTACCATTGAAAGTCCCGTTAACATAGGTCCAGTCGTTTTAGAGATTACCGTCTTATTGTAGATATAGGTATATACTTGTTTTTCGGAAGCCCTTCGATTTAACAAAATATATTAAAAACCGATTAAAAAATGTTATCTGGCGGCCATGATAACATATGTACTAGAAACAGTAAAATGTTAATGGTTTTAAAACTCATTAAGATAATATGTCACAAATAACTACTACCATTGTCCATTAAGGATAATCCTACATCGTGTAATCTACATAATACTAGTATTTACAACGCTTTTATTAGCTTCACTTGTATGTATGTATGTTTGTAACCGACTCTTTTGGGTTCGATTTTGCCCTACTTTGAACGATCAGATTTAATTCAAACTTTGCACACCTGTCAATGACCGATGACAATGCAATAATTCGATTGAAAATTAAAAATAAAAACTAAAATAACACGGTTTTATAGAGAATCCAATTAAAAAGTAGAAAATAAATTTTAATAAGTTTGAATTAAGTATAGAGTAAATAAGAAATTAATGTATATTATTGTAAAAAAAAAGCGTGAGGTGCATTTTAAGATATTATCAAAATGATAATTCTTTTACTCATATCTGTCAATAAAATATTTATAACTATTGACACCATAGAGATATTATAAGAGTAGAGATGGTGTAATACAATTTTCCTATTAGACAAAGTGTGACTCTTCGCGGGTGTGAAGGAGTGGTGAGGAGGGGTATAAGGAACATTAGTCCCGCCCACTTCTTTATTTTCCATCTCGCGGTCGAAAGCAAAACTACTTACTTCATTAAATGTCAGTTTACTATGTAGTTTTAACTATCTCACACTCGTAACAGGGTCGTACTCAGATTTTTGGTACAAAGGAGTTTTATATTTTTTGAATTGCAAATATACCTATCTCAAACTGAACTGTCGAAATTTGCCGTAGGGGTTATATCTACGTCTAAAGTATAATGGGGCCCTATACGGGGCTCCCCTATACGGGGCCCTATACGTGGCGGGTAGATTGACGACCAAAACGTGTCTATTTTAAATAGACCGTTGATAACCTTGGCTTCATTATGTATCTGTTTCGCATCCATCGTGAGGTAACATCCTAGTGTCAACACTGCGAGGCCTCCGACGAAGACACTGCACTCCACACGTTCGTGGAGTTCTGACCGTGGGCGAGTTAGCGCCGGGACCTCATAGTGGGTCTGGGCGTGGATACCCTCTCGCTAGAGTCCATACCTCAAGCCATGGTCTACAGCAGGAGTAGGTGGAACGCGGCCGTGTCCTTCTGCGAGCAGGTCATGCTCGCGAAGGAGGCGGCCGAGAGAGTGAGGAAACTTAACCTCCCCACTGAGTTCCGTAGTCAACGGCCAGGGCGCCGCAGACTTATTTACGCCCAGGACCAACGATACCTCCGTGATCGGGGCCTGAGGACGGCGGGATAGCCACCCACCGTCATAACACTTTTCCCTTAAGCGCTCGGCAATGGACGTATGAGAGGCTGCGGCTTTTGGTCGCGGAATTAAAAATGGATGGTCTCAAAATATACTATTTTCTCGTTTTTGTACATATTTCGTTGCTGCTCCGCTCATATCATTTTTAGCGTAATGTTATATAGTCTATAACTTTCCTGACGTGGAGGTACCGTATTACAAGTATCAGTTCTTGAATTAAATTTAATATTTAGCTATACTTTGAATAATAATATTCAATTGTACAGCCCATTATGAAACAGTCGTAGGAAACTTGTCTGGTGAAATTATCCGTTTCTAATTGCGGCCCTCTATTTTTGAAGTTTTATGTTTATTGTTGCCAGTTGTCAATAGATGGCGACTTAGACGCGGACGGCTCTATAAAAACTACAGAGAAATATTTTTGCAATTAAAAATCACTTATGAGTTAACGTTGAACGAATTCCTGTATGTTTAATTAGTTTAAAATGTTAATAGTAAAATATAAGTAGCTATTTAAATTACGTGTTCGTGAAACAAAACGCCGCCATCTATCTTCGAGTAGTAATATATTTAAAAATGTCAAAAAGGTCAAAAGTGAGAGATTTTTCTAAAACAATTTAAAAAAAAAATACAATTAAAATTACTTACGCATGAAATGTGATGCGATTCTTAGCATCAGAACGTCTATCTGAATATTTTTTACATGATAGAACACAACACTTCATTTTTATCTTCTTTTATCCTTTTATTTCCACAAAAATTACTGAACTGTCACAGAATATACATGTACGAAAGCTGATAGTACACTGATAAGCCACGCCCACTTTTTTAAATCACGCGCAAATTTTATGACGTCAGTGCTCACTTAAAGGTTGCACTGTGCACAGTTGCTTATGGCATGTCCTCTCTTATAATACGTCCATTATTGACACTAGGCACCTCACGCTTGTTTTACAATAATATACATTTATTTCTTATTTACACTATTCTTAATTCAAACTTATTAAAATTTCTTTTCTACCTTTTAGTTGGATTCTCTATAAAAGCGGGTTTTTTTAGTTTTTTGTTTTTTGAAAGGTTCTGCAGAGGTTGTCGACCCGAAATTTGGCAGTAATTTTGTTGTTTGTCTCACGTCATCCACCGAGCCTTTTCCCATCTCAGTTGGGGTCGACTTTCCAGTCTAACTGCAATTCGGTTGAACTTAAATTTTCCGTGAAACGACTGCCATCTGACCTTCACAACCCATGGGCGATATCGAAGTTCTGTAGTTAGACCGCGAGGATTTTTGATTTAGGGCTCCAACTACCCCTAACGACAGCCATAGATGTTTGTATGACAACCGGGACCGACGCGACAACGTGCTCTCCGAGGCACGGAGGGGTCTCAATGTTTTAAGAAATGGTCACCCATCCTGACTCGATGTTGCTTAACCTTTGCAATGTGCTAACATTGTCGGTTACCACTAGACCACGAGCCCCGTTGGTTGTCTCACGTAATAGGTGGCAAACCAATTGCCGTTACCGGACCGGACACTATATACAATCCATAACCACTATAATTCAAACCACAATTAAAGGGTTATTTAAAAAAAACAATACAATTTGCAGAAAATTTAAAAAAAACCTTAATTCATTTTGCAATACTCATTTAATTTATTCAAAACGAAACAGAATATAAATTTGTAATTATATAATATTTATATCTTAACGATTTACAGTCGCTTCACGGAAAATATCGAAGTTGAGCCTTACCGAGGGAAAGTTTAAAACTACTATCTATCTATATATAGAAAAATGGTGAATGTAATTTTTGTCCCCCCTTAGCTCTCGAGAACTGCTTATGTTCAAATGATGGTTGACCCCTCTATGGATAGCCCTCGATCCGGAGGCAATCCAAAAAAAATTTAACCTATCCCCTAAGGGGTCAAAAGTTATAGGCCAAAACCTATGGCGTGGTGCGGCGCGAAGCACAAGCCAGACACCGTACTAGTTAAAAATAATAGTTTAAAAAAACACACAAAATTTATTATTTACACTATTCTTAATTCAAACTTATTAAAAAAAAAAACAACTTTTTAGTTGGATTCTCTATAAAAGCGTGTTTTGTTAGTTTTTTTTTATTATTTATTTTTCATTATTTAGTTTTTATTTAAATTTTTTTTTTAGTTTTCAATCGAATTATTGCATTGTCATCGGTCTTTGACAGGTGTGCAAAGTTTGAATTAAATCTGATCGTTCAAAGTAGGGCAAAATCGAACCCAAAAAATTATATTAATGACAGAGATGCCTGGAAATAATATACCTATATTATTTCCAGGCATCTCTGTCATTAATATAATATTCTTTACATGTGCCTATAAATATTATGTGTGTAATAATTAATAATATAAGTAGGTACCTACTATGTAGGTATTTAAAATGACATTAAAAAAATGTACAATAATGTATTGAGTTTCAGAGTCGCTATTTCTACTATTCGGTCATTAACCGTGTGGAATTGTTTATATTTATTGACCTCAATAAAAGGTTATGTGAGATAAACTTGTTTATAGAATTTTAGCGGGAGATTTATTTTTTAATGACAACCGATATAGGCGAAGGCTTATAAGTCTAACCCTGCGTCCACATGCTCGTCAAATGGCGAGGAACATCTTGTGAACAAGGTACTCGCCTCGGCGGACATTTTCGGCTTTTTTTCTTTTTCTTTTCTTATCGTGTGTATGTAAGGGAGTCTGTGGCCACTAGGAAAATATTTGCGGTAACGCGAGCGCACATTGTGTGGTGCACTATTAGATGGTACGGTCACGTAAAGAGGATAAATGAACGGTTGACAAAACAGATCGCTAGCGACTGTGGTCAATGAAGACTTAGGTACATCGCAGTTTTTAGGGTTGCGTAACAAAAGTGTAAAACGGTTCATTACTAATATTTTAGGAGCCGTAGAACATAGACCTTTACTCATTAGATGATGTCCCTACGTCCATTGACGGGCGTCCCAAGTATGCACTTAATTCCCTGTGGCGCCGGTCGGACTTTGGACACCTATGTGGCATCTGTCTGGGGTTGGGTAGGGTTTTATCCCACATTATTGGGGTCGAATTTTATCCCGCGTCAGTGAGTGAATCTGCGTGCTGCACGCAACCCTTCTAGCCTGCTTCTGTAAGCAGACGGCGGGTGGCTATACCGCCGTCCTCAGGCCCCGATAATGGAGGTCGATGATCTTGGGCGTAGGTAGTCTGCAGCGCCCCGGCCACTGACTTCGGAACTCAGCGAACACGCTCCCTCACCCTCTCAGCCGCCTCCTTCGCGAGCATAACCTGCTCGCAGGACACGCCCACGGTCCACATAATCCCGTTGGAAACCATGGCTCGAAGCAAATAAATAAAAAAAAATAAAAAAAAATGATTTTTCGCCTATTTCGGTACCCATTATACCTTCTTGGGGAACCCCTCAAGGTTTTTATAAATAATGGTACGGAACCATTCGTACGCAAGTCCGACGCGCACTTGCCATGTTTTTTTTTGACCGGTTTATATAAATGTAAGTATATTATATCTGGCAATACGGTATACACGGAAAATACCTCATTTACCTACCACCAAGCACAGCTAAATATTATTAAGCAGAAGAGTTTGTTTGTTTGAACGCGCTAATCTGAGGAAGTACTGGTTCGATTTGAAAATTTCTTTTTTTGTTGTGAAGTGCATTTATCGATGAAGGCTATAGGCGATATAACATCACGCTACGATGAATAGGAGCAGAGCAGCAGTGAAATATATTTCGAAAACGGGGAAAAAATATTTCTTTCTTCCGTTGCGTGCGCTGGCCAAACGGTTAATGTTATGTTAAAATAAGGTACTTAAGAATTGTTCTTCTTTAAAATTTCTAAAAAAAAGTCCGCGGAAGCATATATCTATCTTTAAAGATTAACTCACTATAAAATATTTTATGGAAATGAAATTCGTTCAAAAAAATTATTTGTGAAGTTAGATGTTATTACGGGTGACGCGACGGGAACAATAATTTTACAAGCAACGGGAACGGGAAAAACTCTAAATTATCACGAGGACTAAGTCGCGGGCGACCGCTAGTTATGTATAAATAAATAAAATTATGAATAATATAAAACATCATTGTATATAGGTAACAAGCGGTTCCTCCCGGCGGCGTCCCTCTTTATAATAATAATCAACTAACAACCAAATTGTTTGTACGTAACTAAAAGGCACTATATAAGAAATCACTTACCACTTATTCTATGTGGTTTACAACATGGGACCCTCACTCAAATAATCGAATTTAATTTTAGGTTTAAATTTTATTTCAAAAATACATAAACACGACTTATCGAATTGGTAAATAAACCAAAACTGGTACTTTGCGTACGACTTGCTTGACTTATGACTTTGATTGATATTTGATAACGACATGACATCGAGCGGAAGACTGACAGATATTGACACTGACAGTAACAAGTGTAAAGAACTACACGGCCGTACGGCGGCCACACTTACGTCCAATTGTTGGAGCCCCGTCCGTTTGGAAAAATGTGCACCGCGCGTGTAAATAAATAACAATAAAACAGATTGTTCTATCAGTTACCCATCCACTTACAATAGTTACTTATTAATATGTCGTACATTTGGAAATTCGCGCCGGAATCCAAACCACTGCTACAGCAATGTCTCGACGCAGCAGCAGCAATCCCGCCAGATGATTCAAACAAATGGTTAAAAAGATTTGGACCGAGAAACTTAGAACTTAATAAAACATCCGACCACACAGTTTTAATAGAAGATTCACCAGAAATTGATATTAATATACCACAACAAGAAACTCAAGACGACATACAGAGTGTTCTAGAAGAAATAAAAGATTCAGATTTTGATATAACTAAGTTTGATATTATTGTTAATAAATTTAGTAATAGTCCAAAATCTCTTACTAAAATCGCTGAAAGCCTCCCTGTAGGTACTTTAGAGAAACTTGTTTGTCATGCTCTTGATATATTAAGTAGCAAAAAGCTGTGTTTAGATTATTATTATGTTTATTTCATTCCGTTGTATATAAAACGAGATAGTTCAAGATTATGTACCGAGTTGCTACTTAAAACATACAATTCCAATAGTCATTTATTTAAAATATTATTGAAAGCAACTATCAAAGATTTAAGCATACCAAATAGTATCTTAAATGATTTTATTTTGACTTTAAATGCAGATCAAATGACAGAAATTTTAAACAATATGATCAACCAAGAGTTAACAGCAGACGAGTTGATATACAATCTATTTAACATATACACAGCATATAAAAGCTGTAACAAAACTGATACAGTACAAAATAACATACTATTATTATTAAAAACATTTTCCGTTAATTGTTCTACGGATAAAAATTATGGGAAATTGTTTTTGGCTTATTTGCAACATGAAAAATGTTTAGATTCAAAATTGGAATATACAGAAATTGTTAGTATATTAGAAGTACATAAATCACCATTTAAAAGGTTATGTATTGCAGTTATTGAGGAAGTAAATAAAAGGTAGTCTTAAATCTGGTTTTTATAATAACTTGTAATAAAAGACTTCACTCTACGAGCAAAACTCTCAAGATTGAATAGCTGGAGCAGCTATCTGCATACAACTCCTTCCATCTGAGCGACATACTTCTTAGGCCTGAGTAAGCATATGGCAAGGTTTCGTTATGCCCACTTATAACTTATAACTACTCTCCGTAAACAAACTTCCCGGGCCAACATGGAAGGCGCTGAATTGGCTGCATACCCAGGTCGGCAGATCAAGAAAATCTGTCCAGGTGGGGAGACATCGAGTAAGAGCCAGTGTGAATGTGGCTTCACACCACAAACCATCTCTCATATCATATCGTACCCAGGTTGCCTATAGCACAGATATAAGAATGCCATACTAGCAAGTCTTCTGAGATAAGACCTAGTATTTATTTTTAGATTAACACAAATGAGACCCAATTAATTTATAAGCAATATTTATTGAAAAAAAACTAGCTATATAATTTCTATAATATTATTAGTCAATACATTTTTGAAAAAAAAAACTCAATTGTACACTATTCCACAAATACTTTTATTTTTGGTAAACCCTGACCGGCTTCGACTTATGGCATCATCAGAGGTGTTTATTCACTTTTGTAACACATTTTACTAATATCAAGGCAGTCAGGGTTTAAAAACATTGTGGATAGTTTACAAGTATATTTCAAAAATGTATTACTAAAAATTCTACCAAGTCAAAACCAACAATCGAAAGCATAAATTATTTGTCCGTTGGTTCCTTAGTCTAATTTTCCATCCATTACTCTCCAGATCCTGGCTCCTTGCTGTTAATTTCTCAGGTTTTCTGATAATACCTCAAAGCCATCTTGGTGTTACAATATCTTAAAATCATATAAGACAAAGTCGTTACCCACTGTCTATCTGTCCCTATCTGTATGTTTAGATCTTTAAAAATAGGCAACGAGTCTGATGCAGTTTTCACCAATAGATAGAGTGGTTCTCGAAGCTTTTAGTATATAATTTTTAAAGTGAAGCGACATGTCTGTTAGTATTATATAAAAATTAAAGACTTAACGGAAGTTACAACATTATTTAGTAAAAGTCCTCTTGGCTTTTTGTTCAGCGGCATCACTGGCTTCTACAAATGTACGTTTCAATTTGTTCTTTCTACTTTCTTTGTATTTCGCTGACACTTTTTCTGATAGTTTGGCTATTCTAGCCATTGTGGCAGCGGGATAGCTAGAAAAAGAAAAAACAGCTATTAGAATAATTAATAGATTCATAGTTTCTACTCATTTAGTTGTTTGACAGCCAGGTTAGATTTTCAATAATGATTCTTTGACAAAATATGTGATGTGAATATGAAAAACTAAAACTGAAGTATTTGCAGATGATACAGAGATTTGTCTAGAAGGGAATCTAGACCGATACTTGGTGGGGGAGAGGGCCATGACACCGAAGCAATTGCTGGTTTTTGATACTGTGTGTTTTAGTGCACCCACAGACTGCAGGCTACCTATCTTTTAGAATCTGCGGGGTAGTTCCATGTGATTTGCAGTCTTGAAATGCGACTGGTATTTTTTTTAGAAATTAAACTACATACCGACATCCTAAGAACTCAATATTAGTGAATAATTGAGCTAATACTACGAGTTCTTGTTCTTCGAAGTCATCTTTATGTTCTTCCATAAAATTACGTCGAACTTCCCATTGCTCATCGGATTCATGCTCCGTACGCAACGAGTCGATGTCTAATTCTGGTTTCATAGCTATCTTGTAATTTTAAACAACAAACAATTGGGTTCAAATGGGTTCCCTGCGGCTTTACCATTCAAAACGTAGTGATTATTTAAACTCTTTGTTACCATTACCAAATTTTACCAAAACACACACACTCACACAACTGTCATCAACTGGCAAACTCATTCGTAGTGTCACAATAACATTGATTTGACAATGACGTTAATAACGCTGTCTTTTTCAAAGGTAATAGGAATGAGTCCTTTTGTTTGGTTGTGAGACTGCAGTCCATTCAGTTAGGACATTCGTACAAACGAATGAATGGGAAGTGCTTTTAAAATTAGACGTTAAAAATGCATTCAATTCGGTGAACCGGGACTGTCCGGGACACCTTGTTGAATGAAATTAAACTCCATGTGCCAGAAATTTACAACTTCTTACTACAGTGTTACCACTGTCCATCAAAATTAATGCACAAAAGTCACGAAATTATATCAGCCGTGGGTCAGCAAGGTGATCCCCTAGGTCCTTCTATATTCAGTTTGGCTATAAATTCTATAATTCATAATCTAAATTCAAAATTGAACGCATACGATGGAACCCTAGGAGACGCTCAGACTGTTCTTAAAGATCTTTCTGCCATAAAAAATAAATGTAACTTGATTAGAGGAGATACCCTCGGATCACCGATTTTGATGATGCCATTCCTTCCCTCTTAAGTGATTCATTTCCAAAACTTAACAACCATTCGGATCGCCTTTCTAAAATTAGTAGGCATTGTTCCTCCTGAAGTATTGCTTATTTGTACCTAAATTTACCTACTCCGTTGCTGCCCCATTTGGAAATTTACAAATTTTATTTTACTAATTGAAAACATTTTAAAATCCCAAATTAAATCCATTTTGAATATCAGGCTTGAGGACCAAACTTGGGCTCAAGCTACCTTACCGGTAAGGTTTGGTGGTTTAGGAACCCGCAAAATTTCAAGTGAAGCTTTGCCAGCATTTCTGGCTTCTATACACAGCACCCCTCATCTCTCAGGTAAAGTTTTAAAAACTCCTGCAGATTTAAAATGTGAGATATCGGGTATGGATGAAGCCCTAAATGCTTGGATGGCCGATCCACGTCGAAATTTGCCTTCCACACCCAACAAACAGAGGGCTTGGGACTCTATAGTTTCATCATTATCTTATAATACACTCTTAGAAAATACATCTGTTATAGACCGAGCCAGACTTCTAGCGGTAGCCTAACCAGAGTCCGGACACTGGCTGCATGCATATCTCTCTCCAAACACTAGCACCTTCGTTGACCCTTCAACTCTTCGCAATGCTGTCGGTCTCCGGTTAGGCGCCCAGGTGTGTGTGGAGCACAATTGTGTTTCGTGTGGAGCTGTTGTGAATCGTTATGGTCATCATGGACTTGCTTGCCTTTACAGTGCCGGTCGCCTTTCCCGCCACGTTGCGCTCAATGACATCATGCGACGGGCTCTTGCCACTGCCAGCGTTCCCGCAATCCTGGAGTCCCAGATCATGCGCAACGATGGCAAGCGGCCCGAACGGGATGTCTCTTGTACACTGGAGAATGGGGCAGCTCTTGTATGGGACGCCACCAGTGCCGATACTGTAGCAGCGTCCTACCTCCAGGCTAACAGTAATCGAGCCGGCGCGCGGCGGCCGATAAGCGGGAACAAATAAAGGCAAGCAAATATAGTAGTCTCGGCACTCAATGTGTGTTCGTCGCAGTTGGTGTCGAGCCACTAGGCCCATGGGGCCACGGTATGCATCAGCTCTTCACGGAACTCAGCAAGCGTCTGAGGGACTGGTGATCCCCGCGCAGGCAGCTTTCTCGTGCAAAGACTCTCTCTCTCGCAAAATGCTGCCTGTGTTATGGGAACTTGAAGTCTGCTTTACATAGGTATTTATTTTAGTTTTTAGTTTTAGATAGTAGTTTGTAGTTTGTTTAGGTTTCTTTTAAATTTAATTTTCCTGTTCCTTGTATATATTCATGAAATAAATGTTTTTGTAACTATTTAACTTCGTACTTCGTAACTATATAAATGACAGAGAATGAGAATCTTTAGTAAATATCAATTTAATAAAAAAACATAAATTAATGAATAATTTCTTCCGTGGGCTTCACCTTGGCTTGATCGTTTTCTAAATCTGGTAACATAATTTCTATTGACATTATTATGCGGCTAAAAACAAAAGCTTGTGCGCAATAAATGTGAACTACACACTACGGTACAACCACTGCACAATATTCTTTTAAAAACGTTAATTCCATGTACTCCATAAATTAATCTTGTTGTACTATAGTACAAAGTGGAAAAGTTTTATTGACAAGTGTATGTACGATTTTGAATTTAATAAATTATTTATATTTCTAAGTGGGTAAACGTGTTTTAATTAAAATGATTTGTCTATTATGATGACATGAATGTAGAAAAGTAGTGAACGCGTCGGATGATTCCACATAAAGGTAAAAATATTATAATTCTTTATTCGTACATGGTGTTCTTTGTTGCCGTTCATATAAATATAATTATTCATTGTTCATCAGATAATTGGAATAACGGTAAATAAGATAAAAGCGGTGTAACAGAAGTGGTCGAGAAATTATTATTCACTAAAATGGCGTTCTCGCTGCGAAAAATGTTTTCGAATATATCTTATTTCTCAAAATCTGGCGATCAAAACAGTCCTGGAGAATACGACCAAGAAGATTCACCTACGGTCAACTATGTTCCTAAAGACTCGACCATAGACATTGATTTTGAAGCTATTGAGCCTGATTCTACGTCCAAAAGCTCCTCATCTAGTGTAAAACTACCATCAAATCAAAATTTTGCTGCAAAAACTTCTTCATCAGATACAGATGTTTCTAAACACAGTAAAACCAAAAAAACATTAAAACTGGACATAATGAAAGCTAGCCAATCTATGATAGAGAACTTGTATGAGACTCACAATGTTTTCAGTGAGAATACACCAAAACATATTTTACTAAATTGCAAAAGCGCAGATCTGTTCAGTGAAAAATTTAAAAAGTTAGACTTCAGCCAGTCATTTGAGTTTGATATAACATCAGAGTCTTCGGAAGACGATCTTGAAATTGAATCGCTGTCTGATCTTTCTGATACTGATATCTCTATCAAAAATGATGTAGACAAATTAGATATTAAGATGTGCAGAAAAGTGGAATCGAAATGTGAGAACCATTTCATCCCGTCTACAACTCCTGAATCTTTCGGAGACATGGAAATGGAGAAGAACGAGGAGGAACGTATGTCATTAATATTGAACTATCAAATGAAACTCGATAAAATGGAGTGCGTTTTGAAAAAACTATTAAACGAGTTTCAGTTTCATATTGAAATTTCGAAAATTTTCATCGGACGTTCTTTAGTTACAACTCTATCTGGTACGGACATTTCCAACATTCCAAAGACAATGGGACAGGTTATGTATATGGATAATGTGAATCGTGAAAGTCCAACAGATTCCTGGAACATTGTAATGGAGAAGGAAGATACAGATGTAAAAGAAAAGTTCCGTAAGCAACTGCAGTCACTCAAGAACTGCGTCGATAACTTTTTGTCGGATTATTTGGAAAAAGATGAAAAAAAGGAACAGGTGCCTCGGAGAATGAAACGAAGTATTACATTCGACCTCCACAAAGGACAGCGTATGCACAAAAATATGAAACTGTCAAACAAAAAACGTGTTAAACACTTTGATTTCCCCGATTACCGAGAAGCTTTCCTAAATTTATTTGATACGGAGATCGGATCTGAAGATATTAATACACAGTTACAGCTATCTCAAGAAGAATGTACGTTAAAATGCTATTGTATGTGTCACAGTCAATCTCTCGACCAATCAGACTCGGGTTTGACAACAAAAACGGACAACTCAAATCAATCAATTACTTCCTCAATCGGCAACTTCAGCTTAGATTCCACAACATTATCGGCCTACTCAGAGTCACTCGATCAGAATATAAGTTACAGCAGTTTCCAAGACATGAGCCTTCTTCACACTTTGCTGCAAAAGCCAGCGATTGAACGAGTAACATTTTATGTTCAAGTCCACAGTATTCAACTTAAATGTGAGACTACAGACAGTTATGAGTCTAAGACGGCTATATCTTTCTTCTGTCCTGCTTGTGAGATGACTGAGAGTGAAGAAAACGGTTTGCTAACTCACATTCTTGATCAAACGCATTGTGAAAAAATTCACTTCCTTTACAAAACGGCTTATATTAAAAAGTGTGTAGCGAGTGGCCGGGAAATTCAACCCAGTACGGTTTTAAATCCGATGAAAATGTATCGTGATGATAACAAAATTGTATGTTTTGGTGACGCTATGTACGCATGTTCGTTATGTTTCGAAAATCTCATTGTCGGTGAGTCCATATTAATGGCACATTGCAGCGATGAAACCCACTTGGAAAGAAAAGATAAATTATCTGAAATTTTTGTATAAACCGACTTACGACCCTGCGAATTTGTATTAGACTGATTTTTTATTTAATTTATAATTGTCCAATGATATGATAATGCACTCGCACCATTATTAATTAACAGTGTAGTACAGATCTGTCTCTGTTCGTACAATAACGATTTTACATATGTGCAATAAGGATGGCATTTCACAGTTATTAAGAGTAAATGGGCAAATGCAAATAATAATAAATCTGGTTGTGGAACAATAATATAAGACTAATATTTGGAAACTTTTTAATTAATTTTTATAAACTTAATATATCCTTAAAACTCTGACTAACAAAATGTTTTATGTCAAAAGTGCTCAATAACTTAGATCTACTTTAGTTGCTTCTCAGAAAAACCTGGCATGAAAATTTTTACCTACCTGTCATTTCAAAGTCAAAATAGCTATCCAACCAAAAAAATAGAGGATTAGTAGTTAAAATTAAACAAACAACTACTAGCATTCAATATAATATGTACCTATATTATCTATGTGTTTTCGTAGTTTTTGAGCACTTAATAATACTCATTGCATACAATTTACTATGCTTTAATTAGCGTCCATAGAAAAAAAATTAAAAAAAAATCGCGGTCACAATTTAAATTCTCCATTAGTTTTTTTTACATTACGTACTTATTCACGATATGGAAATCAAATATTAAGTAAATAAATACTGAAGCACAAAATAATGTACCTATGTAATTAAAAAACAAGAAAGTGGCTAAATTCCATTCACTGCATTTTACGGCAAATGTGTTAAGCATACTAGTTCAACAGACCATAACTTAGTCATGAAAATACGAATGCAAATGACGTGATGTATTAAAAAAACAATGCATATGCTATTAAGACCGAAAAAATATACGGTCCCGCCAAATTTTGAATTAAGAACTGGTATTTTTTTTTCTTGACTTGATTTAATTTTTTTTTATTCTAGTGGCAAACGTTTTGGTGAACTGTATGCAAGGAGTTAAGCATGTCTGCATGTGTGTTATTTATTATCAGCTTGGCTACATTGTGCAAACGCTGTTTTTTTAGCGAATAGAAATGGTTTTTATGAAAGAGTGATGCAGCTTTTTCACACCTAGCGATGTTGATTTTTATCTTGTTATAATACTTTTTTTTGTGTTTTGATCTGTGTATAATAAAATAATATTGAGTCGTACTTTTTTTAAATTTAAAAGCGACTTATGTTAATAAATTTAGTCAAATTAAGGTGCTCTCATTATAACTCCGGTTGCGGTAGGTGTTCAAAGGCTGTCCATTTATACATTTTAGTCAAATTACATGAAAATAGTTGTTGTTTTGTATTTTTTCGCTTTTTTTTTGGAAAATGACTGTTAATATTAGTTTTTTTTTAATGTGTCGTTTAGTTATCATAATTTGGTAGTTTCACTTGTAGAGCATCTGTGACGTATTTTTCCGAGTGCGGAAATGGAATTTATGGTATGGCTGGCAATTTTTTTTGTTGTTTTGGAAAAATGTGTCTTAGGGCTCTACACATAGGCTTCTTACTTCATACATTTTTTTTCAGTCATCAATTTTCGTTTATTCAGGTTTTGACATGAAAAATAATCATCCTATTACGATTTTTGTACCACAAATTGGGTCTCTAAAATCCTCTCACAGGTTTTAATGTTTTCAATTTGTTTACTTTTGTTGCAAATAAGCGAAAAAATATATAAACAACTCACACACAGGGTGTTATTAGAAGACTTGATAATTTTTTACGTTTTTAAGCGATAGTTCTTAACATAGAATAAGCACATTAATCACTTATGCCTCAATATAAGCGTAGTGTAACAAAAATAAGAAAAAAAAGAAAAAAAAAAAAAACTAGTTATACACCTAAGTACCTAGCCTATAAGAACAGAAGTATGAAATATAAGACGCAATTTTAAGTAACATTGAAAACAATCGAGCTTTTGACAATTTTTTTTACGGTTATGAAAAAAAAAGAGTTACTATATCAGAAAATTATGGAGAGAAAAAATCATGTTTTTATTTTATTTAAGAAGCAGTTAAAATATACTTCAGAAGTCCTTTTAACTTTATAAACTTATCTCAATTTTACTATAAGTAATTAACGATTGTAGGTTAGAATGTCAGTTTTAAGATTAATTTAGAAAGTACATAGATAGTCCGCACTATGATAGTTCGTTATAAATTAGTATATTTTAGTGACTAGTTGATATTTCTGATCTCAAGATGCTTCAAATATTATGAAAAATACACAAAAGACTGATTTTTCGATGCCATTTTTAATCAAAGAAAAAAGTTTTTGGCCTGGAAAATGTAAACAAAATGCAATGAAAATGAGAAGAAAAAAAAATTAAAAAATCTGTGATATCAATTAATTTTTTCCCGTTTTAGATAATCTGCGACTTAATAATTTAGCTGTGATAATGATAATATTACATTTTTTTTATTAAGTATGTGAAATTACAATAAAAAAATAACTTTATTCTTGTTGTCATTGCAATTTTGTGATGTTTCATCATTTTGCAACTGCCTTAACTATACAAGTAGAGACTTAGTTGATTTTTTTTTTAAATTAATTACCATAATACGTAATGAATTGTATACCGTACATAGATCTAATTGCATAACACTCGATACTAAGTTATTGAACGTACCTATTTAAAAACGTATCACATAATCTCACTTCAAATATAATATAAAATAATGTATTAAGAAAAAATGTGAGAAAATTAAAAAAAAAATACTTAAGAATATTCTCTCTAGGTAGTGTAAGCCGTTTGTAAGGCAAAGTTCGTTTATAATGTAGCATGTAATTATCATTCAATAAAGTAATATAATTTTCTAGAGCTATTTTGGTTGATTGGTCATGGAAAAGCTCAAAAAATAAACAATTAACATTGAGAGAAATTATAAAGAAATCCAAACAAAAATTTGGCATTTTGATGTGACGTTTTAGTGAGCGCTTGGCATAGTAGTCCATTGAAATGTTACATTTGGGTGTGCAAAAGTCAAAAGCTTTTAGATATCAAGGGGGAGTTAGTGTAAAGCTAAATCCAAGTTTGTGGGGTCCCAACCCTTAATATATTCCATATGTTTCAATGATCAAAAGTAAAATGTAACCACGGGGTAGGCAGTCGTGTTAAATGCTCAGTTATCGTCATTAAGGACACTGCGTGAAGCGAAGTACTGGACTCGGAGTTCGTGGGGTTTGAATCCCAGGCAGGACAACTTCGTGTAGTGAGCACGATGGTTTGTTGTGTCAGGGTCAGTCATCTATAATATTATGTATAGAATATAAGTATGTTTATCTACTCTCATGTCGAAAAGTTCGAATTATCATTATCAAAAGTTATTTTATGATACAGATTTTGTATGAGATTTTCTACAAATCTGTATCATAAAGTAACTTAGTCATTATAGTACAGTCTACTAACAATAAAGGCAAGGCAAGGCTAAAGTCTGTCGACCATACCGCCTTGTTGCCGCCATATTGTTGATAACTTCTTCAAGTTTGTGTTTCTCAAAATGCCTAAACGTATGAGATTAGATAAATTAGTGCATGAAACTGCACATAACTGCATAAGAACACTCGTAAGATACTATAAAGAAACTTGCGAAGGCTCATTTTTTTAAAACCTACTTCAGTTCTAACACACCTCCTTATGATACAGTTTTATAAGCTACTATTAGTATATATACAGTAACCTAGATCACATCACACAAGCTTATATTAAGTTAATACTATCAGGTTAATACTATAATATATATTACCCAACTGTCGTATTTATTCATGCACAGGACCGCCCTCCAAACCCACTTAGGCCGAAAGAATAGAGAAATAATTTTGAGAATAGAATAAATATGAGAGTTGTGTTATCGTGCAAAAAATAATAAAAAACCTCGACACGTGTTTCGCCCCCAACCAGGGGCATCATCAGATGTCGATGCCTCGGTGCACGGCGACGGCGAATAAATTTAATTTAACAATCTTATATAAGCTCACTTTGTGGTAGATGTGTCTTAAATATACACATTATGCATATTTATTTATGATTAACATTTTCAAACCCACATTATAAGCAGCGCACGATGTGAGTGGGATAGAACCTTGTCACAATAACCACTCAATGACATCATCAATCGCTGACAAGTACGAATAACAAAACAGTATTCATAATTTATAGGTTCATCTACGTCACTATGACGTCACCAACATGGCCGCCAATCCCATTGTCATCTTGCGCGGCTTATAAAAGTAGAGTTTAAAATACTTAGCTTGACATGCAATTGTTTTTATGACCAATCATCAATTTTCGCTTTTTTTTTTTAAATAATAAGGTGTATGTAACAGTAAATTCTTAATATATGAGGCTTTGTGTTTTTTACTATCGAGCTAATAATTAATTAAATAATAAAATTCAAAATAACACTACTGTGATTAAAACTGTTATTAGAACAATGTTGTAAAAGATAGAGGAGTCGTAGCTCAATGTGCATTGATATTTAAAAAAAAACTCATTCATAATTTATCCATTATTTTTCCAAGCTGGTCTTTTTAGTTTTTTTTTTCGATGAAACAGCAATCTTAATTATATATATCTTCATTTGCAATAAAATAAAATCTCTCGATCGAACAGCTGAGATCTTGTTTTTAAAGGTCTATTATATATAATTTTCAGTTCATTATCGTTCTTAGAAAATTTATGTCGATCGAAAGTAATTGTTAAAAAAAAAACATTACCCAACGCGGGAAAATTTATTAAAATATTTAATCATGAAAACCAAATGAAAAGTGTTATACACAAACTTTTAATAACCATTGATTTTTTTGTAAGTATTCAATTATTTACAATTGTAATAATTATAATAAACATAATTATAGACTAAAAATATTTACAATACAAAATATCGTTTAAGAAATCCTCCGACTCTGGCTGGGAAGGTTCCCAGAATGCTGGGTGTGTTGCCACGTTGGATGGCGATACTTATTCTTTGGGCCAGAAAATAGCCAGCCTTCTGGTCCTGAGAAGCATCGATTAAGCGTTTTGAAATAATAATTAATCTAAAAATATTCTTAATGATATTGATTAAGCTTTAGTTAATAAATAAAATATATGTGACATTTATAACATTATTCTTTCATTGTCAATTCACAAAAATATTATCACTAACCATATAGAAGTTAATTTTAAGAACTGTTAATTAAAAATATTTTTTTTAAATATCAATGCACTAAAGCCTTCTGATTGTAATCTGTGATCCACTAAATCGTGTTCATATCAAATTTACATAACGATTGAAGATACAGCATCGATTTTTTTTTAATTTTCCTACTTATCCCTCCATAATTATCATGTGTCAAAATGTCACGCTTAAGTCCATTTTAGTTAAAAGGCTAGTTTCATCCCATTCTATTAAGTTCAAATTACGTTTGCGCGCTAGTAAGATACAAAAATAGTTAAAACATAAAATTGGGCTTAGTAGATGAATATTATTTTAATGAGTAATGGGATTTATTACCTTAGCAAATTTTTATATTGATTACGACTACGAAAAGCATTACTTTTTTACATCTTAGTAATAATTATTTGTATACTTAAACCAATGAAAGTTATTTATAAACCATTTTTATGCAGCTCTCATACCTATGACAGCATTATGGTAATGGGTATGTCTAGGAAATAGTCTCTGTTTGTATCACTATCCAGCAATCAAATTATATGCAACAATTTATTAATTTCATAATTTTGTTCAGGTTATATCTTGAGAAATATGTGGAAATAAAATTTATGGTTCGATTCTTATTAAAAAATTGAGCTGTCAAAAATTCCCGCAGTTTTCAAATGAGTTTTTCTTTTTATTGTCATATAAGCTGTCAAAATTAAGGCTGTTGTCTACAATCGTTATGCATTCCTGTTAATAAATGCTTGACTGTTATCATTTATCATTCTCGGGTATAAAATAAACCATTTTCGACTGATTAAATGTACCATTTTCATAATTTTGCTGTTTCAATTTAGTCAGAGACGCCCAGGACTTTTATTGACTGTGCCACAGGCGGCTAGCACGTAAGATTTTGTTGCCTTTCATCAACATTTCATCACAAGGCAACGAGTTTAATTTTTTTTTCTTTCAAAATTACAATAGGTAGGTATTAAGAAAGAAATTATAAATAGATCACAAAAACTGATGTCATCGGCGGGACTCGAACCCACGGCCTTTCCTTAACAGGGGGAGTGCTCTGATCAACTGAGCTACGATGACCACTACCGACAACATCGAATTTTTGCTTCATATCATATTCATAATTTCTACATCGCGCTATTAAGGTTAGCGTTGGATCCACCTACCGCAGTTCTACCGAACTAACGGTACCAGTGTATCGTGTTACAACGATATTTAGACACTGAATTTTTAGATGAATCCTTACCAAATCCATATATTTTTGTATTTCAAAGCAATGAGTTTGCTTAAACTATTCTTAAAATATTAAGAAAGAAATTATAAATAGATCACAAAAACTGATGTCATCGGCGGGATTCGAACCCACGGCCTTTCCCTAACAGGGGGACTGCTCTGCCAACTGAGCTACGATGACCACTATGACCACGATGACTTTAATAGCGCGATGTAGAAATTATGAATATGATATGAAGCAAAAATTCGATGTTGTCGGTAGTGGTCATCGTAGCTCAGTTGGCAGAGCAGTCCCCCTGTTAGGGAAAGGCCGTGGGTTCGAATCCCGTCGATGACATCAGTTTTTGTGATCTATTTATAATTTCTTTCTTAATATTTTAAGAATTAGTTTAAGCAAACTCATTGCTTTGAAATACAAAAATATACAATAGGTATGTATAGCTGCTACTTTTTATTAAATTCATTCGGCCATTTTGGACATAACCCATTATAAATGTGCCCGGTGACGGCAATAGGCTTGCCCCTATTACGTGGGACTAACAATACTGGCAAATTGTGGGTGTGTAATGCTCCTCTGCCTACCCCTTCGGGGATATAGGCGTGATATGTGTGTGTGTGTTCAATTTAGTGAGAATGTGCAATATCCACGTCACCAGAGCCCAAGTCTTCCTCAACTGCTTGCGAGGTTCTAGGAAGAATAAAGCGTTCAACATATTCATACGAGACGTGTAGATACCACGCATTATGAAATCTGAACAGGATCTGACCTATACAATTTGTATGCATACTAACGCACTTGTGAGTTCGGTTTTTGCTGAGCACGTCGCTGGTGGCTTTTTAGGTTACCTCTGGCGCTCCGCAAAAATCGTGTCCGTCAGAATGGCTGGTTGCCTGCCTCATTTAGCATCGAGACAGTGATTAAAAATTGCTACATATTGCACCTCATTAATTTTGAAAATATAAGGAATAACATGTCACCAGCCATTCTGACGTCAGAATGGCTGGTCAGCGCTTAGTTTGAGTAAACTAAACAGAGTTGAGTTATTGTTTTAGCTTCAATAATTGCTACCTAATTGCTACCTACTCACCTATCAATTTCAGCTTTAAAACTATCAGTTGAAAAGTTATGATTATTTATTTGCCACTTACGTGTGGTTTACTAAAACTCAATGTACAGTTGTCAAAAAAAAATTATTACAAACACTTATTAATTTATTACAGAAGTTTATTACAAACTTAAAAGCAAGTTAATCATAATGACAACACTTAAATATTGGCTCCAAAACATTTGCACAGAGCTTTATGTGCACCAAATAAAAAGTTTAAGTATGAAAGTCAACAAAATATACAAAATTATTCATCATTGTTATTCCTTATATTTTCTAAATTAATGAGGTAGCAATTATTTAATTGTAGGTAGCAAACAGTAGCAATTAGGTAGCAAACAGTAGCAATTAGGTAGCAAACAGTAACAATTAGGTAGCAAACAGTAGCAATTAGGTAGCAAATTTTAATCACTGTCTCGATGTTAAATGAGGCAGGCAACCAGCCATTCTGACGGACACCAAAAATCGGGTTCCCAGACATTCACATACCGAACAACGTTTCTTGTCCTGCACCTAGAGCTAATTAGTAATAACTAGTTCTCTAAAGATGTGGATGTGTCAGAGCTGGATTGCGTTGCTCCACCATGTGTAGGTATTGTCAGGGCCTTAGTTGTTTGAATAAAACTAGAAGACGATAAACTGATTTGTTTTAGATAATAAGTAAACACAAACGCATTTGTTGTAAAAACTAAATAAAAACATTTTTTTTATCATGTCACTAGGCGATTCGGTTAACACCCTATCACTATTTTAATTTCTATTACCATCTTTACGCCTACCTACTTGCTAAATGTGGCCTTTGGGCTTTGTCTACCCCGCAAGGGATACAGACGTGATCATATGTGTACTATGTATGTACGTTTGTAAAAAAAAAAATAATAAATATTATTTTTTCCTGTGTTGAATGTTTAATTTTTGTTAAGGGCAAATTTTTCGTAATCTTTGATGCACCATAGCTTGAAAACTATAACTCGTACCATAATGAATGGAAGAACTTATTTGTAGGTAATTTATTAATAAACAATTTAGTCTTTGACCATTTGGTCCTATCTTGTATAGCTTTCTTGAAAATTTAATTTAAAATTAATCTTGTCGAATTTACAAAATGGCTGACAATAAATTAAAAGTAAAAAAACTTTAAAGTACAAGCTTTTATTTAAATGCCCCAAAAAGACAAAAATAAACTTTAACTTTAAAACTTTTAGTATCAACTTATAACGTCATTACACTATTTATGTGTTATAAAAGCTTGTCGCGAGATTTACTTGTTTTAGAAATTGTTATATCTAAAATCAATCACATGAATTTGTTTATCTACACAAGAAAGTCTCTCTTAAGGTTAAAGTTTACTTTTTTGCGCTTAAATTTATATTTAACTCAAGTCTCGCGACAAGCTTTTATAACACATAAATAGTGTAATGACGTTATAAGTTGATACTAAAAGTTTTAAAGTTAAAGTTTATTTTTGTCTTTTTAGGGCATTTAAATAAAAGCTTGTACTTTAAAAAGTTTTTTTACTTTTAATTTATTTTTTACTTTTTAGTTATCGCTGGACGTTTCCAGTCTGGTCATCTCAATCAACGCATCATTATTGCAAGGTCGTTTGCCGGTTAATTTCGAACAGTAAGGATAAGCCCTTCAATAAGGATAAGCTAAGGATATGCTATCCCTCGGGAACATTCATTGCTATGCAGATGACAGCACATTGCACGGGAGCTACTGGGCTCGTCCAGCGGCGGGGCGGTCGGAGATTGAGGAGGATAGACAACAACTCGTGGCTGATCTCGACAGAAACTTCGACTGTATCTCTCAATGGGGTACCGAGAACCTAGTCGAGTTCAATGCCCGCAAAACACAGGCGTGTGCATTTACAGCAAAGAAATCCCCGTTCCTTCCCCTACTCTCTCTTCAGAATGCATGAAGGACAACCGTGACATCCTTGGCATAGACGTTCGTCGAGAGCTCAATAATAAAAACTACATCGAAAGATGTAGGTATAAAGGGCTAGCTTCGCGGAAACTAGAAATACTGAATAAGGTAAATGTAATAATGTTAGACTTGTCATAGTCTTTATTTAGATGATAATAAAAGTAAAACTGCACGTAAGTTGTAATTGTAAGACATCTTTATTTTTCTATGTCCGTGTTGCCAGTGTCAGCTGGGATACCAACACTAAAAACCTTAAACCTATTACATCTCCCTTTCTTTCACAAAACAAATAAACATAAAAATATTAAGTTACATACTCATTCAAGTAAGATGGTGTTTTAACAGCTCTACCAAACCTAGTTCTAACACAATTGTCGTTTTGCACAAAACTATGATTAGGTTTACATTCAGACAGATCCACAGGTTCAGGCACCCTAATATCCATTTCTAAATTATTGCTAAGTTCCCTATTATTAGCAATTGTAGCATCATTAATTTTTGTCTCTGAACTGTCAATAACGTTATCATCATAAAAATTACTGTAATTTTCTCTCTCAGGTACAAAACACATTTTATTTTGATTCCTGCAGTCTACTAAATACCGTCTATTTCTGTCTATCTCTTGTCCAGTTTCTGTGATAATTTTGTAAGAATTTGGTCTATTATCTTTTGCCTTTACCTCAGCATAACAATTTGGTTTGTTATCATTTTTGTGTAACAATACTACTTTCTGACCATCTTTTAAATTAGATAACTTCCTAGTATTCCTATCATAGTAGCTCTTTTGTTTGAATGCATTAAAATACAATGTGTTCTGCACCCTTTTATTTTCATGACTTGGTATGTCAATAATTGGTAACAACCCTTGAGTTTTTCTATTCATCAACAATTCAGAAGGACTTTTGTAATCAAATTCTTTAGAAATAGGTGTATTTCTATACTCTAACAAAACTAAATACTTATCTTTACCTTCATAATCAGCTTTTTTAAACAAATTTTTAACTGTTTGAACATATCTTTCTGCTAGTCCATTTGATTGAGCATATGTTGGACTACTAGTTTTATGAATAAAGTTCCAATTAGTAGCAAATATTTTGAATTTATAACTGGAAAAATTTGTTCCATTGTCAGTGTACAATATCTCAGGTATGCCAAATCTGCTAAAACATGACTTTAACAACTCGATAGTACTTTCAGGTCTTAAACTACTTAGTTTAAAAACTTCAAAATACTTGCTATAATAATCTACTACTAACAAATAATTTATGTCATTATAATGAAAAACATCACAACCTAAGTGACTCCACGGCTTCACTGGCATATTTCTAATAATCATAGGCTCCTTTATATTATTTTTTCTAAACTTATCACAAGTACTACAGTTTAAAACTTTATTTTCAATATCTTTTGACATATTAGGCCAAAACATACATGATCTAGCTCTAGACTTAGATTTATCTAGTCCCATGTGATTATAATGTATTCTATTTAACATATCTGATCTTAATGTTTTTGGTACCACAATGCAAATTTTTTTAAAAATTAACCCATCACAGAGATACAAATTTTTTTTATAAGTATAATATGACTTTAAATAATCAGGAATATTATTTAAGTTAGGCCATCCATTTAAAATATAATCTTTTAACATTAATAATTCTCTGTCATTATTTGTCTCGTTTTTAAACATCTGTAATTTATTTTGACTTACTGGTAATGAAGTTATAACCATACCTACTTGAGCCTCTATTTACTTTTCTAATATATTATCACTAACACTATGATAATTATTCCTAGACATATTATCAGCTAATTGCAAATCTTTCCCTGGCTTATATTTGACAATAATGTCATACTTTTGCAAATGTAACCGCATACGTTGTAACCGTAAGGGGATATCACATAGTGGTTTTTTAAATATTGACTCTAATGGTCTATGATCTGTTTCTACTTCAACACATTTACCATATACATACTGATGATACCTGCTACAGCCAAAGACAATAGCAAGCAGTTCTTTTTCTATTTGTGCATACATTTTCTGTGTGCTAGTCATGGCTTTGCTAGCGTAAGCAACCGGTAAGTTATTTTGTAACAGAACTGCACCGAGAGCATCTTTAGATGCATCTACAGACAACTTTGTAGGTTTATTAACATCATAATACTGTAACACTGGGGCTGAAACTAGAATATTTTTTAATTCCTCAAATGATTTATCTTGTTCTTCTGACCATGACCACTGCATATTTTTTTTTATTAGTTTACGTAGGGGATAGCAGACTTGAGACAAAGAGGGAATAAACTTTGCAATATATGTGATCATACCTAACAACCGTTGAACTTCTTTAACATTTTGTGGTTTAGACATACTTAATATTGCCTCAATTTTTCTATTATCTGGCTTAATTCCTTGACTTGTTAAAATATGACCTAAATACTGAATTTCTGATAGACCAAACTCACATTTTTCCAAGTTAAATTTTACCCCATTCTCCCTAGCCACTTTTAATACTTCAAATAATATTTTATCATGATCAATTTTATTGTTTGCCCATATTGCAATATCGTCAACAAAAACTTCACATCCTTGTATATTTTCAAAAATCTGTTTATATTGTCTATGAAATATTTCAGGAGAACTAGACAAACCATATGGTAATCTTTTAAAACAATACCTACCAAAGGGGGTGGTAAAAGTACACAGTTTAGCACTTTCATCACTTAACTTAACATGAAAAAATGCAGTAGAGGCATCTAACTTACTAAAAACAGTAGCACCGGACATTCTACTTGAAACCTCTTCAAATGTGGGCAATTTAAAATGTTCTCTCATAATACATTTGTTTAAATTACTAGGGTCTAAACATACTCTAATTTTACCATTAGGTTTTTTTACTATTACTATATTGCTGACAAACTCTGTAGGCTCTGTAATTTTTTGTATAACTTGCATAGTCTCTAATTTTTCTAACTCTTCTTTTAATAAGTTATGTAATGAGAGTGGTACACCCCTACACTGCTCAACTTTTCCGACTGCATCTTCTTTTAATTTAATTTTATATTCTACTCCTTTTAAAGTTCCTAACTTTTCATCAAATAAATCACTAAACTCTTTAATAAGTTTGTCATAACCGCCATTTTCTATTTTTCTTAAATATTTTCTTTCTAGTAAGTTCAATGCTAGGATAGTTTCATGTCCTAAAACAGGAATACAATTACTACTATCAACTACATAGAAATTAAGATAAACCTTTTTATTATTAATTAATTTACATTGAATATTTAACATTCCAACGCAGTTTATTTTGGAACCATCATAGTTATATAAATTATTATGTCGTTGATTAATTTTACTTCCTAGTCTCAACTGCTTAATATATTTAAAAGGTAATACATCACAATCGGAACCTGTATCTAATTTAAAATCAATTATTTTATTATTAATTTGCAAACTCTCACAAAGTTGTTTATTTATACCATTTACCTGAATAGATCCTAGAACATAAGAATTTTCTTCATCTTCAGAATTACTGTTACGACGAACATAGTTTACTTTATTACGACACATTTTGCCATAGTGACCATATTTGCCACATTTTTTACATTCTTGATTGAAAGCAGGACACTTAAAGCCATGCTGATATCCACATCTATGACATACAGGTCTGTTTCTGTTATTATTATTTCTTGCTATGTTTCCTGCCTGCCATTTATTTTTCTCTCTATTCAAATTACTACTTGCCATCTGTGTAGAGCTAATGGATGACTGACTGAATTGGCTTTTTACTATATTGACATTACTGTTCAAGTTTTCTGTTTCAAAATTATTGATTTGCTTTTCCATAAGCTCGTAGGACTTAATAATTTTAATACATTTGTTTAGATCCAAATCTGGTTCTTTCAGCAATTTCTCCACTATGTTCTTTCTTTTAATACCTCTTATTATTTGATCTTTTATCAAACTATCTCGTAATTGCCCAAAATTACAATTAACTGACATCGATCTTAGAACATTTAGGTATTCGACAAAGGTTTCACCTTCCTGAATTTTTCGTCCAAAAAACATATTTCGATTGATACTTTCATTGAGCACTGGAAGGAAGTACGTATCAAACTTTTCTACAACATTTGCATAAACTGTTTTTGGTTTTGCCTCTAAAAATTCAAAATTGTTGTATATTTCAATGGCATTATCTCCAATACTGTGCAAAAATAATGCTATTTTTCCTGACTCTGTAAGTTTTTCTTTGGCCCCTGAGGCTTCAAAATATATTTCAAAGCGTTGCTTCCATTTTTTATAATTTTCTCCCGCGTCCCCTTGTAGCGTTAAATGTGTTGGCGGCTTCAACATTTCCATTTTGTATAATCCTTGTTGCAACACTTACAGCATGCAAAAACAACATTTAATTTTCACTATTTTAGCATATACGACTGCGCCATGTAATAATGTTAGACTTGTCATAGTCTTTATTTAGATGATAATAAAAGTAAAACTGCACGTAAGTTGTAATTGTAAGACATCTTTATTTTTCTATGTCCGTGTTGCCAGTGTCAGCTGGGATACCAACACTAAAAACCTTAAACCTATTACAGTAAATAATAATATATTTATTGCCAGAATGTAGTAGTACAGCGTAGATGGTAATATAGGTTGTAGTTAGTTCAATACATTCTACCATAACTATGGTGTGCAAAATTGAGTCAAGTGCAATTTATGTACCGTCAAACGCCCTGATTTTGCCTTGCGTCCTGTGTTTGCCTAAAACGAAGAAGAGAGTTTATCTCATTTATTTTATTAGTTTGGCAATCGAAACGTTTGTTAGATTTTAGAAATATTATCTGGCAACACTAAATTGGTGACGTTATGTTGGTAATACGCATAGTTTTTGACAGTTGTGCTTCAAACTAAAAAGTGTCGGAGCGTTCTCTGCTAGATAAATAAAAACTTTTCGGGTAAGTCATTAAATTTTGTATGATTTTTACTTCTTTTTGTCCTATTCTTTAAATCGTTGAAATCTTGACCGTTTATCATTGTTACTGATGAAAAAAAGCAGTATAGTAATGAAATATATTGCAATAGGCAAAGTCAGGCTACTGTTTTGAAAAAGTGTTGCGAACTTTGCCTATGCTAGGGTTGACACTTTGTTATTTACCGACTTTAAAAAAGGTAGCTATAGTATTGTGTATGTGTTAGGTAAACGATAACTTTTTGTTTTTAAATATTTGAACTAAAGTTAAAGTTGTATAGTTTTCCACACAAAATCAAGGGAAAAGATGCTTCCTTTTTAGATAAAACTTAGGTATCAACTCGATAAATTTTTTGTTTAATGTTTTTAATGGTGAAAAAATATAACTATGTAGATACTTTAATAATTTTATTTATTTGTTTTTGTTTGAAGGACTATCAAAATGAACAAATCAAAAAGAAGATACAAAGACTATGATGAGAGCATGCTAAACATCGCCGTAGGTCTCGTGCAAAACAAAAACATTTCGTCATATGATGCCGAAAAGCAATTCGGTATACCGCGCCGCACGATTTTAAATAAGGTGAAACAAAAACATTTGAGAAATATTGGAGGTCCTATAAAACTGTCTGCAGCTGATGAACAAAAGATTGCTAATTGTTTGATACTTTGTGGAGAATATGGATATCCTTTAATTTCGTTGGAATTGAGGTCAATCGTATATGATTATTTAGTCAAAAATGGAATGAGTGACATTTTTAATCATAAAATACCAGGACCAAAGTGGGTTCGCAACTTTTTAAAACGTCACAAAAATATATTAACAGTGCGCTCCACGACAAACATAAAAGAATCTCGTGCTCAAAAATCCGTCCAAGATTATAATACATATTTTGAAAATTTGAAGGTTTCGCTGAATAATGTTAGAGCCGAACATATCGTCAACTATGACGAGACAAATTTTTCCGACAACCCGGGTTCCCAAAAATGTATTTTTAAGGCCGGCACAAAACACCCAAATAAAACTTTAAATAACACGAAAACGGCAATATCGGTGATGTTTTCAGGTACAGCTAGTGGGGAAATTTTTCCACCGTACGTGGTTTATAAAGCTGAGAACTTATGGACTAATTGGTGTGCCAATGGTCCTGAAGGAGCGCGATATAACAGAACCAAATCCGGTTGGTTTGATGCAGAGACTTTTGAGGATTGGTTCAACTCAATAATTGTTCCATGGGCTGAAAAAACTACGGATCCAAAGGTCTTGATCGGAGACAATTTATCGTCACATATGAATGTAGGTATAATATCTAAGTGTCAAGAGCTCAATATACGATTTATTTTCTTACCACCGAATTCCACGCATCACACACAGCCTCTTGATGTGGCTTTCTTTGGCCCATTAAAGAGAGAATGGAGAAAAATTTTACTAGATTACAAAGTTCGACATCCAAGCGCAAATACATTAAATAAACAGATTTTTCCTGAATTACTGAAGATGTTACTAGATACAACAAAACTTACGCAAAGTAAGAATATCACAAGTGGATTTCGTGCTGCCGGAATCCACCCGATTAATCCAGAGGTTGTACTCAAGAAATTGCCAGATTATTGTAGGCCTCAGACAAACATCAGCTTTGACGAGACTTTTGTCAACTATTTGAAAGACTTGAGGATTCCGCCAAGCAAGCAGAAGAGAAATTCAAATAAGAAGCTACCCATAGAACCTGGAAAATCTGTGAGTGTTAGTGACCTGTTGAACCAAAAAAGCGAAAAAAACCAGATACAACGGTTATTAAGGCAAAAGAACCTAAAGTCCGGCAGGAACGTCCTATCGCCGAAAAGTATCCATTACAGCAGAAAGTAGAAGAAACTTCTAAAGCTATTGAAGAAAGTACTTTCAACAATGGTCAGTCAAATATTAGACGAGGTTCATCTTCCGATATCGATTGTAATGATCATGTGTTGGATGTATTCAGTGTTGAAGTACATCAAGCCGATCAGAACATGGATTCATCTGATCAGACACATACCAATAGAATTTTCGATATTCCATCAGATGTTATTGTGAATGTCGATAAAAAATTGCGTCTATCAAAAAACAAGTCTTTATTCAGAGATGTCTCTAACATTAATGCTACTACACCTACTAAAGACATTTTAACGAAAAATCATATTATCTCCAATATTCGTATTAAATCTCCGGATATTATGGTATTTGACGACAGCGCTTCACAGAGTCATAGGAAGCAAGACAAAGTCTTAAAAAAAAATGACAGTGGAGAGCCTAGTTCAGACAGCTCAGATATGTACACTGTTCATGATTCCTCTTGTGATGGACATTTTCTTTCGTCTAATAGTGACACTGAAACTTACTTGGAAGAAATTAATGAAGAAATAGATTTTGAAAAAGAGAATAGTGACTGTGAAATCGGTATTGATAAATATGTTCTTGTTAAATTTTCTACAACAAAGTTGGTTAAATATTATATTGGTTTAGTAACCGACTATAACAGCTCGGATCGCGTGTATACCATAAAATATTTAAGAAAAAATTTAAAAGGTACATTTTATTGGCCAGCAGTAGATGATACTTCAGTGATAACTTTGTTAGATGTAGAAAAAACCTTGCCACGTCCTCAAGTTGGTCGTCGAGGAGAATTGAGGTTTGATTTAGATGATTTGGGCGTTGCTTTATCAAACATTGGATAATTCAAATATTTTTTTATAAACTGATATTGTTTTGTTTTAAGATTGATAATACTTTTAGAAGTCTTTATTTTATAAATATATATTTTTTTAGAAGCTAATGGTAGTTTATAAAATATATTTTATTGTTTGTTTCCTTTGAAGTTTATATAGGTACAGCAATTAGATGAGCACCAAAGTGATCCTTTGATTTATAATTAGAATTAATAATTTGTATGTGCAATTAAGTCATTAGTTGCTGCACGGTTTTGTTAGGATAGTTTTTATAAAACTATCCAAACAAAACCGGAAGTTAGATATATAATGTTTAATGAGAAGCTATTGTGTATCTCATATTATGTCATTTTGAAAATTCGTTTTTTTTAATGCAAAAGCAATTAGCAGCTAAAACATATAACTACCAATTGCTTTTCCCTTTATAATACAGTATTAATAGGTACCTACTTTAATAAAAAAAATTATGTTAATGTTTTGTTTATTTATCCTGTCGCCAATGAGACAACCCTAAATTTTTTTTGTCAGACTATGGAGATTCTACGAAATGGTATCCAAACATTGCCTAACCAATTTTACCAACTTAAAATACTTCAAAAATATGTGATTCAAATTGAACTTTATTCTCTTGAGATTAAACTACATTTTACATTGTGCCAACATAAAAACTTATTTATTTATTTTGGAGTAAATGCATTAGGCAAAGTCGGAGACATGATAGCATGACTTTGCCTAGTTTCTAAATTGTCCCAAAAACTTTACTTCTATACGAATATTGAGTCAAATAAATAAACGTTACTCTAAATTCTTGGGTATTTTCTACAATAACTCGTATAAACAATACGGACATCATACGAATTTTCAATTTTATCTTACGTCAAAGTCCAAAAATCGAAAAATGTAAGCAATGTCAGGGCATTTGACGGTAACAGATAAATAATAATAATAGTTAAAAATGTCAATCAATCAAAATAATACAATCATAGCAATGTAATGTTAATTTAGGTATAAACAATTATGTAATAATGTCAATTTAAGTATAAATATGAATGTCACAATAGCTGAATGTCGGTAAATAATCAATAAATACAATGTCAATTTTAATTACAGATAAATTAGTGACCATTACATTTGTATTGACATTTCATGCGTCATTTTATTAACTTGAAACATCATACTCGCAATAATTGCTCATTATAAGTCATATACTCATTCAAATTATAGAAACAGTGTTCTAAAAGCCATTTTGATAAATTGGTCTTAAACAATCTGTTTGGTAAATCTTTAAATCTATTTGGCAATTTATTGTAAACTTTAATTGAGTTAATAAATGAATTTTTCTTAAATAGTTCTAATTTACATGGAGGTTGATATATCTTATGCATATTTCTCGGTCTGACATTTCGTTTTATTACCTCTGATTGAAGGTCAAAGTACTCAGGATGCTCTTTAACAAATACACAAACTTCCCTTATGTACATGCAAGCCAGTGGAAGAATACGAAACCGTTTAAATATGGGTTTACAGCTATCCATAAACCATGCCCCACAAATTGCTCTCACACACCTTTTTTGGGCTCTAAAAATAGTTTCAAATTCGACTGAATTCCCCCAAAGCAAAAGGCCATAGGACAGCACAGATGATACATATCCGTGGTAGGCGCTAAGTGCTGCTTCAGTGGAAACCGTAGTTCGAAGTCTTTTTATGGCGTACACAAATTTGTGAAGTTTATCACACACATTCTCCACGTGAGTTCTCCAGTTACAATGTCTATCCACAGTTATTCCTAGAAATTTAGTAGAGCTAACCTCTTCCAGTTTTTGATGATTATGGTATACATGTAGATCTATTTCCTTACGTTTATGGGTTTGAAATTGGATGAGTTTTGTCTTATTTACGTTAATATTAAGATTATTTGTATCGAGCCAATTAATAATTTTATTTAAAGCGCAGTTGATCTCATGCTCGTAGGTAATTTTATTCTTGCATTTGACGACGAGCGTTGTATCGTCCGCAAACAGTATAGTTTTGTGGTCAGTAACGTTGGGGAGGTCATTGATGTACAATAAGAACAGAAAAGGGCCCAGTACACTACCTTGAGGAACGCCGAACATGTTTGTCTGATAGTTGGACCTGTAATTCAATTTCAGTTTTTTACTTTGATCGATTTTTGTTATTTCCACGCATTGACTTCTATCAGAAAGGTAACTTTTGATCCAGTCGTTAGCTTTACCTCGAATTCCATACTTAGTCAACTTGTGTAGTAGAATTTCGTGATGAACAAAATCAAAGGCTTTGCTCATATCAAGGAAAATAGCAGTCACTGGCATGTTAGCATTAATTGCTTCAGTAACCTCTTTAATAAGCTCAAAGCAAGCCAACGATGTTGTACTGTTCTTCATAAAGCCGAATTGTTCCCTTTTTAGAATTCCCATGTCAGAGACATACGAATAAAGTCTGTTTAGCATGACTTTCTCAAATATTTTTGACAATACTGGAATTAGAGTTATAGGACGATAATTACCCAATTCCTTTTCGTCCCCTTTTTTATACAAAGGTCTTACGATTGACTGTTATAGAGCACTTGGGAACATGCCCTCTTCGAGAGAAATATTAATAATATTAATAATAATAAGCGATTCTTTACACCGGACCAGAGGTGTCTGCTGTACAAGACGCAGATTAGACCCTGCGTCGAATACTGCTCTCACCTCTGGGACGGCTCCGCGAAGTATTTGCTGGACGCTCTCGACGTTATGCAGCGACGGGCTATCCGTATTGTAACGCCATCTCGTAGCGAGTAATAAGACTACCAAACTCGGCGCCATCTAGTAGCAAATCGCAGTACTACTACGTAACGTCTTTCGGGAATGTTCTGTCAAGGTACTTCTATGTAACGTGTTATCTAGAAGCATCTCGAAGGTGTGGAATGTTCGCGATATTTCTTCCGTGAAAATTCCAGAGTAATCTAGAGTAATGACCGCACTATAAAGGCGGAGCACTTCGGTGGCGGATCATCAGTATTTCCAGAGCGATAATACGAGTTATACCTGCGAGTTCAAGTGCGATTAAAAGTGTTTAGTGAAGCTTTATAGTGAAGTGTAAATTAGTGGTGTAATAAATAAAGTGTTTTGTGGTAGTTTGATCGGCATTTTCCATTCCGTAGAACCCCGGCTCGTAACAATTGGTGTCAGAATTGGGGATTTGGACAATGCCGGTGTTACCGAAAGAAGACACAGAGGGCGTCCGTACCAGGGGTCAGCGCCAGCAGGAGTTGGACAGCAGGCGCTTCGGAGGTAATACGCCGGAGAGGTTGGGTGGTCAGGAGCAGCCAACGGTGGAAGCAGGCCCGCCCACGGTATCTCCAGCGCCAGCACCTCCAGACTTTGCTGCGCTGATGGCGATGCTACAGGAGCAAGCCCGTCGCCAGGAGGAGCAGGCCCGCCACCAGGAGGAGCAAGCCCGTCGCCAGGAGGAGCAGGCCCGCCACCAGGAGGAGCAAGCCCGCCGGTTGGAAGAACAGCTGCTGCGGGACAAGGAGGAGCAGGCACGCCGCCAGGAGGAGCAGGCACGCCGCCAGGAGGAGCAGGCCCGCCGGTTGGAAGAACAGCTACTGCGTGACAAGGAGGAGCAGGCACGCCGCCAGGAGGAGCAGGCACGCCGCCAGGAGGAGCAGGCTCGCCGGTTGGAAGAACAGCTGCTGCGTGACAAGAAGGAGCAGGCACGCTGCCAGGAGGAACAGACGCTCCTCATGAAAGATCTTCGAGCGACTTTTGGCAAGGAGATGAATGTGATGAAGGATCAAGTTCATCATGTTGAGAACCGCATCACGGAAGCCGAAACTCGGATTGAAGATGTAAAAAACCAGATTACAGATGTGAGGAAAGAGCTGGGAAATCTGAAAGCTGGAGATGGGATTGCGACTTCCTTACCTGCCGTACCTTCAGCGCGTGGATTTAAAGTACCGCCATTCGATGGGACATCTTCATGGTCAGCCTATAAAAAGCAGTTTGAAGCCGTTAAGAAGGCAAACGGGTGGAGCAAAGCCCAGGCCATGACTGCGCTTACATTGGGTTTGCGAGACAAGGCGTTAACCATCCTAGAAGCTCTCGGAGACGATGTTTCCTACGAGCAGCTACTAGAAGCCTTGGAAACCAGATACGGTGACGCTCACCTGGAACACGTGTATCGTGCGCAGCTGAAGGATCGTGTCCAGCGCTCTGGTGAAAACTTGCAACAGTGGGCCCTGGAAGTTGAGAAGCTGGTACGGAAGGCATACCAGTCGGTACCTGCGCTCATCGATGGGAATCTGGTGCAAGTATTCATCGACGGCATCCACGACCTGGAAGTCAGGGCCGCTGTCAGACTCGGGCACCATGAGACTCTCAAAGACGCCTTGGCTCATGCTTTGGAGGTCGAAGCCGTACGGAAGGATCATCGATCTCACCGTGTCAGGGAAGTTGTAGCATCACCGGCTCGCGACCGTTTCACGAGGTATAGCCCTAGGTGCTACACATGTGGTGAGAGGGGCCACCTTCGATCCAGTTGCCCAAAGCGGACTGCTGAAAGAGAAGAAAGTCGTTCCCAAGAGGATAGGGTGGCTAATGTCACCGCCCAGCAACAGGAGGGAAACGAATAAATGCCAGGACTGCGGGGCGGGTGCTGGCTGATTTTAGAAGAGCCTCAAGGGTTTCGATCTCACAAACCCAGGATGGGAACAGCCTGATCATCAAGGGCGAGGTAAATGGAACACCATGCAAGCTGACAATAGATACTGGAGCATCTCGCACGGTTGTCAGTTCCCGACTTGCAAATCGGTTCCTTGGGGACTCTGCAAACCGTGACCGCATCAACTTGGTAACGGCCACGGGTCAGCGCATTCCCGTCCGAGGAGAGAAAGAGATGCAGTTAAAGTTGGGCAATGGAATTTAACTGCATAATGTCATCGTGGCTGACATAATGGACGACTGCATACTGGGCTTAGACTTTATGAGGAAGAACTCTTGTGAGATCGACGTCAAGCAAGGAGCGATGAAATGTGGTCAAGAGGAACTTTTCATGGAAGGAGCGTTATCAGGAAAAGTGTACAGCTTGAAGAAGGTCGTGCTTCCTGCCAGATCAGAAACGACTGTACCAGTTAGTCTCCCTCAGAATTCTGGGCGAACACATCGATGTGTACTCATAGAAGGGATATACAATGAACTTCCATGGAAAATGGCCCGAACTCTGGTAAGAGCCAATGAAGCCTCAGTGGTACGTGTGCTGAACCTTAGTGATAAGGAACACGTGATAGAAAAGAGCACATTGATTGGCACTTGCGAAGAAGTAGATTGGATGCGCCGATGCCAAGAGTTGAGTACTGGGAACATCGTCAACAAGGACGCTAGAAACAACGTGTTGACACTTTTAGAAGACTGTCGTAACATCTTAACGAAGAATGAAATGGACAAGGCTAAGAAGATGTTACTCAAGTACGCCGATATTTTCTCTTCGAGTGATGCTGACATTGGGAAGACTGGATTGGTTCAGCATAGAATCAAAACAGGAAATGAGGCACCCATCCGTCAGCGACCAAGGAGACTGCCAGTAGCACGAGAAAAGGAAGTTGAGACCATGATTGAAGGAATGGTAAAAGATGGTGTGATAGAACCATCGTCAAGTCCATGGTGCTCACCTGTAGTGCTGGTGAGGAAGAAAGATGGCAGTATGCGGTTTTGTGTCGACTATCGTCGTCTGAACAACGTTACGAAAAAGGACAGCTACCCTTTACCAAGGATCGATGACACGTTGGACATGCTGACAGGGGTGAAGTGGTTTATCACGCTAGACCTGAAAAGTGGCTACTGGCAAGTTGAAATCGATCCGAAGGATAAAGAGAAGACTGCATTTTCCACAGGAAAGGGTTTGTGGCAGTTTAAAGTTATGCCATTTGGTTTATGCAACGCCCCGGCTACTTTTGAAAGATTAATGGAAATTGTACTCGCCGGATTGACTGGGGACGCCTGTCTTGTCTATCTAGATGACATTATCATCGTGGGCCGTACGTTAGAAGAGCATCTTCAAAACCTGGAACGCGTGCTTGTAAAGATCCGAAGCGCGAACCTGAAGCTCAGCCCGAAGAAGTGCTCATTCCTCAAACGGCAAGTAAGTTTCCTAGGCTACGTAGTGTCTGAAGATGGTATCCGCACGGATCCAGACAAAATCATCGCCGTCAAGGATTGGCCGGTTCCAAAGGATAAGACGCAGGTCAGAGCATTTTTGGGTTTGTGCTCATACTACCGGCGATTCGTCCAGAACTTTGCGGATATTGCCAAGCCCTTACACAAGCTCACGGAGGAAAAGCGACAATTCTGCTGGGACGGAGGCTGCGGCATCGCATTCCAGGAGCTAAAGAATCGTCTGTGCAATACACCTATTTTGGGTTATCCTGATGCGGAAAATGAATTTATAGTTGACACAGGCGCAAGTGATATCGGACTCGGAGGTGTGTTATCTCAAAGGAAAGGAGATCGAGAGGTCGTTATAGCCTACTTCAGCAAATCCTTATCGAAACCTGAAAGGAATTATTGCGTCACGAGGAGAGAATTACTCGCCGTGGTGAAGACATTGCAGCATTTCAGCAAATATTTACTAGGGCGAAAATTTCTTATACGTACCGACCATGCTGCATTGAAGTGGCTATTACAATTTAAGAATTCAGAAGGACAAGTCGCCAGATGGATTGAGCTATTACAGGAATATGACTTTGTAATCGAACATCGCAGTGGGAGATCCCATGGCAACGCAGACGCATTGTCAAGAAGACCTTGCCCTGAAGACTGTAAGCACTGTGCCAAACAGGAGATAAAGGAAGCCATACCTGTGAAGATGCTTAAAACGGATCTGAGCGACGAATGGAAAGAAAGCCTACAACATGCTCAACAGGACGACGCAGACATCAAGCCAATATTTGAGTGGATTAAAGCAAGTGCTCCTAAACCCATGTGGAGTGACGTCGCTTCAATGAGTTCAATCACAAAAAGTTATTGGGCGCAATGGGACAGTTTAGTTATTCAGGATGGAGTCTTGTGCCGCAAATGGGAAAATGCTCGAGGAGACAGCTGTCATTTGCAAATGGTCGTCCCTAAAGTTAAGGTCCCAGATGTGCTACAGCTCTACCATAATGGATGTTCAGGGGGCCATATGGGAGCAAAAAGGACTCTGTTGAAGATACGTGAGCGGTTTTACTGGATCCACTGTCGCGACGACGTTGAGGACTGGTGTCGCAAATGTACGAGTTGTGCTGCTGTGAAAGGACCTCATACACGGAGCAGAGGTGCACTGAAACTGTATAACGTTGGGGCACCATGGGAAAGGATAGCCCTAGATGTTGCGGGACCGTTTCCTGAAAGTGAAAGCGGAAACAAGTACTTCATGGTTGTGATGGATTATTTCACGAAGTGGCCAGAAGTCTTCGCTATACCTAATCAAGAAGCTACTACGGTGGCAGATAAATTAGTTCACGAAGTCTTCTGTCGTTTCGGGGTGCCTCTAGAAATCCATAGCGATCAAGGAAGAAATTTTGAATTTCAGGTGTTCCAGGAAATGTGTCGGGTCATGGGTACTCACAAAACCAGAACGACCTCTTACCACCCGCAGTCAGATGGAATGGTGGAGCGATTTAATCAGACATTGGAGAGATATCTGGAAAAAGTTGTGGAAAGCAGGCAAAAAGATTGGGACAAGCACATCCAACCGTTTCTTTTGTCTTACCGAAGTGCGGTTCACGAAAGCACGTCAGTGACACCAGCTTATGCGAACTTTGGAAGAGAATTACGGTTGCCTGCCGACTTACTAACCGGTATACCACCTGACGCTCCACGCAATATCACTGATTATGCGAATGACTTGCGCAGCAGGATGAATGACATTTATGAGCATGTCAGACAATCAGGTCAACAAATGTCTGAAAAGATGAAGACCCGTTACGACCGAAAGACAAACAATAAGAGCTTCGATGAAGGTTCGTTAGTGTGGTTACATAACCCAGTCCGCAGTAAAGGGAAGTCTCCTAAGCTGCAAGCTAAATGGGATGGACCATACCGAGTTGTGACCAAGATTAACGATGTCACTTACCGAATACGGAAGAGTCCAAGAAGTGCGCCAAGGATAGTTCATGTGGATCGATTGGCGCGATATTATGGGCCTGACAATGCTCGGGACGAGCATGTCTTAGGAGGGGGCAGTGTAACGCCATCTCGTAGCGAGTAATAAGACTACCAAACTCGGCGCCATCTAGTAGCAAATCGCAGTACTACTACGTAACGTCTTTCGGGAATGTTCTGTCAAGGTACTTCTATGTAACGTGTTATCTAGAAGCATCTCGAAGGTGTGGAATGTTCGCGATATTTCTTCCGTGAAAATTCCAGAGTAATCTAGAGTAATGACCGCACTATAAAGGCGGAGCACTTCGGTGGCGGATCATCAGTATTTCCAGAGCGATAATACGTGTTATACCTGCGAGTTCAAGTGCGATTAAAAGTGTTTAGTGAAGCTTTATAGTGAAGTGTAAATTAGTGGTGTAATAAATAAAGTGTTTTGTGGTAGTTTGATCGGCATTTTCCATTCCGTAGAACCCCGGCTCGTAACAGTATTATCGATTGTCCGGAGGTAACGGGAAGCCTTGAGTCGCTAGCTCAGCGCCGAACAAGAGCTTCCTTGGCCGCATTCTACCGTATTTACCACGGCGAGTGTTCTGAAGAGCTCTTCAATCTGATCCCACCCTCTTCCTTCCGATCCCGAACAACGCGTGCCGGGCAGAGATACCACTCCCACACAATGGATAGCATGTTCGCGAGAACCGAACGTTTTAAACGTTCGTTTCTCTGCCGAGCGATAGTGGCCTGGAACGCCCTGTTTCTCTCGTGGTTCCCACATAATATATTTCTCTGGTGTTTCTCTCGTGGTTCCCACATATAATCCTGGGTTCTTTAAGCGGAGCGTGATGAGGCACATCAGTAGGTCGTCAAGTTGAGGGCCACTATCTACTATAGTATTGTGTGCTGTGAGAGTGGCCCACAATCGCTAGACGTCGTCACGACTTACCACCAGGCGGGCGACGTCAATTTGGCGAACCAAAAAAAAAAGAGACCTTCCAATTAATTTATGATTTTACCCTACTTAATTAAGGCACATATGTTTGACCGACAGCGAAGAGCTTCGAGCCTAAGTATACAACGGCATGGTCGACAGTACTACCCTTCGACCATTGCCGAACGCCTCTGGGAAGCACTGAAAGAATTTCCAGTGGCGCCCGGTGGACCTTGGCCACCCGTGTAGCCACGGGTTTTACCCCGCATCTTTGGGGTCGGATTTTATCCCGCATCGGTGAGTGAAGGCGTGCGTGGAGTGAAGCACGCAGCCCTTCTAGCCTGCTTCTGTACGAACGGTGGGTTGCTAGTCTGTCGTCCTCAGGCCGCGATCATGGAGGTCGTTGGTCCTGCGCGTATTTCTGTCTGCGGCGCCCTCGCCGCATACTTGGGAACTCAGTGGGGAGCGCTCCCTCACCCTACTGGCCGCCTCCTTCACGAGCATAACCTGCTCGCAGAAGGAAACGGCCGCGTTCCACTGACTTCCGCTAGAGACCATGCTTTGTAGCATAGGCTCCAGCGAGAGGGTAACTACGCCCAGACTCACAACGAGGTCTCGGCGCCGAGGGTGGGTTAGGGTGCAAAGGGGCCCTTCTTGCATCTATCGGGCCCCAGCGACCTCACCTGCTAGTGGCGCACCTGCTGATTAACGGACGAGGTTCGTATATTACGGTACCCATGTGGTGGCTTCGGCCCCTACGTGGATACCAGGTGGTACAACACTGTTGGTCCGGGGGGGTACCACCGTGCACGGTGCTAAAGCCCCCCAAGTAACCCAGCCCAGGCTGGGTTGCGTTAGGGGTTCAGTAGCTGCACTGCCAGGCCCAGGGCGATGTATGGTGCGGCAGGCAGGGGTCCAGTGGGGGCGAAGCGGAGTCTAGTGTGGGTGGTGTGGGTCGATTCGCCGGCCAGGGAGACCCTTAGCAACGGCGTTGCCGCGGCCGCCCGCAACATAGTCATGGGGCCCGCCTGGGACCAACCACCCCAGGAGGCTGCCCCACATGTTGCGCATAATCCTGATGTGGGGTCGCCGCTCCGGGTGGTAACCGGTGTGGGGTAGCGGCGGCCTTGCATCAGGGGGGTTTGGGAGCCCGGTTCTAGACGAAGCTAGCCTCTGCACTTCGTCACTTACTGCCGCACCAAATGACGCCCTGTCTTCACGCTTCCCTATATCTCATCATGACGGTGCAACAAAGTTATAAACGGTACACAGCGGCCTCTAGAAACCCCACAAAGTCGATTCTTTTTGAGGTAGAGTTCGCGAATATCCGCGGACTCCATGCGAACCTCGATACCGTCCACCATCACCTAGAGACGGCACGGCCTTCTGTGATGTTCCTTACGGAGACACAGATACGCCGCCCTGACGACACGTCTTACCTCAGTTACCCGGGTTATGTCATTGAGGAACAATTCCGCGACAAAGCCGGAGTGTGCGTGTTCGTTAGGGCGGATGTCTGCTGCCGCCGGTTGCGCTGTCTAGAGAACCCCTCCTACTCCGTCCTTTGGCTGCACGTGGATCATGGCTCTATGAGCCAGATCTACGTGTGCGTCTACCGCTCCCACACAGGGGACACTGCGACAACAAGGCTTTTCGAATACCTCAGCGAAATGGCTGACGATGCGCAGGTGCGGTTCCCGAACGCTGACCTGGTTTTCCTGGGGGACTTTAACGGTCATCACGTTGAGTGGCTGGGGTCCCTTAGGACCGATCATGCGGGACGATCCGCCCATGCATTCGCCCTCTCCCACGGGCTGACCCAGATGGTACAGGGGATCACCCGGATACCTGACAGGTCAGACCACACGCCCGCCTTGCTGGGTCTACTGCTGACGAGTCGCCCAGCCGAGTACAGTGTGTCGGTACGCGCCCCACTGGGCACTTCCGACCACTGTGTGGTGCACGCCAGCTTCCACGTGCCACCGCCTGCTCGTGCTGAGCAAATGACTCGACGACTATGGCACTACTCGTCGTCAGACTGGGACGGTCTCCGCGATTACTTTGCGTCCGTCCCGTGGAGCCAACGCTGCTTTGTAGGGAAGGCACCTTCGGATAGCGCTGCTGCCGTTGCTGGCGAGATCAGTCTAGGGATAGAATATTATATCCCTTTCACTGATGTCGCCAGCATCCGCAAAGCTCGCCCCTGGTTCGGGCGTGAATGTGCCGAGGCTGTCCAGAAAAAACCGTCGGCGTATCGCGCCTGGGTCAGGGCTCGGGCGGCACGTGACCCGAATGTGAACCGCCTCAAAGCAGCGTACAATAGGGCCACTAGGTTCAGCAAGAGAGCGGATGCCCAGCGCGTCGCGCGGCTTGGTCAGGAGCTCACATCCCACCCCACGGGCTGCCGTGGATACTGGCAACTGGCCAAAGCCGTACAGTCAAATTTTTGCCAACCCTCGCTGCCACCACTGCGTTTTCCTGATGGATCACTGGCTCACAAAGCCCAAGAGAAGGCGGACATGCTCGCAGAGCTCTTTGCGGCTAATTCCCGCGTCGATAACCGTGGCCTGCAGCCCTCCGCCATCGCCAACTGTGGCCACACTATGCCTGATTTTGTTATCAGGCAATGTGATGTACGGGCAGTGCTGCGGTCGCTCGACACGCGGAAAGCCAGTGGCCCTGACGGTATTCCGGCGGTGGTGTTACGAAAATGTGCTGCTGAGTTGTTTCCAGTACTAACGCGTCTGTACCGCCTGTCATACTCTACAGGGCTCGTGCCGGAGGTCTGGAAAGAGGCGAACGTACAACCGATCCCCAAGAAAGGGGATCGCTCCGATCCAGGCAACTATCGACCCATAGCTGTCACCTCAGTCATTTGCAAGGTGCTTGAGCTCCTTATAAATAAGCAGCTCATGCGATACCTGGAGGATCACTCGCTAATCAATGATCGGCAATATGGCTTCAGGCCAAAACGATCAACGGGTGACCTCCTGGCATTCGTCACGCATGTATGGGGTGAGGCTATGGAAAAGTACGGCGAGTCCTTGGCTATTAGCCTGGACATCGCCAAAGCTTTCGATAGGGTCTGGCATGCTTCGCTCCTTTCCAAGCTTCCGGCATATGGTCTACCTCCTCAACTGTGCAGCTGGATTGCCAGCTTTTTAAACGAGCGCCGAGTGCGGGTCCTCTGCGATGGCCAGGCTTCTCGCTTCTTGCAAGTGAATGCCGGGGTACCGCAGGGGTCCGTACTATCACCAACTCTCTTCTCTATCCCTCGGGAACATTCATTGCTATGCAGATGACAGCACACTGCACGGGAGTTACTCGGTTTGCCCGACGGCGGGGCGATCTGAGATTGAGGAGGAGAGACGACGACTCGTGGCTGATCTCGACCGTAACCTCGACAGTATCTCCCAATGGGGTGCCGAGAACTTGGTCGAGTTCAATGCCCGCAAAACACAGGCGTGTGCATTTACAGCGAAAAAATCCCCGTTCCTTCCCCTACCCACTCTTCAGAATGCAACATTACCAATGAAGGATAATCTAGACATCCTTGGCATAGACGTACGTCGAGAGCTCAATAACACTAAATACATTGAGAGATGTATTGGGCTAGCTTCGCGGAAACTAGGAATACTGAACAAGGTAAAGCGATTCTTTACACCGCACCAGAGGTGTCTGCTGTACAAAACGCAGATTAGACCCTGCGTCGAATACTGCTCACACCTCTGGGACGGCTCCGCGAAGTATTTGCTGGACGCACTCGACGCTATGCAGCGACGCGCTGTTCGCATTATAGATTGTCCGGAGGTAACGGGAAGCCTTGAGACGCTAGCCCAGCGCCGAACAATTGCTTCCTTGGCCGCGTTCTACCGTATTTACCACGGTGAGTGTTCTGAAGAGCTCTTCAATCTGATCCCACCCTCTCCCTTCCGATCCCGAAAACGCGTGCCGGGCAGAGATGTCACTCTCGTACCGTGGAAACCGTCTTCGCGAGAACCGAGCGTTTTAAACGTTCGTTTCTCTGCCGAACGATGGTGGCTTGGAACACCCTGCCCGCGCACGTGTTTCCTCCAACATATAACCCTGGGTTCTTTAAGCGAAGCGTGAAGAGGCACATTACTGGGTCGTCAAGTTGAGGGTCACTCTCTATAGTATTCCTGTGTACTGTGAGAGTTGCCCACAATCGCCAGACGTTGCCACAGCTTACCATCAGGCGGGTGGCGTCAATTTGTCGACCTAAATATAAAAAAAAAAAAAAAAAAGACTTGCCTACGATGAACATTCCACCAACATGTGGAGTGCCGTGTCATCGCCGGAAGTCTCGCCCGGGTACCCCGTACACGGCCATGTTCCGCACAATCCCCAGGTACAGTCTCCTGCAGGAAGCGTAAAGGGCGATAACGGCTCCTCGTCCGATCTCCTTGGTATTAATGCCGGTGTCCCTCAGGGATCTGTGCTCTCCACGCATCTCTTTTTGCTGCACATCAACGACCTGCTGGTAACACCCGGTATCTTTGGGTATGCAGATGACAGTGACAGCACAGAGTCGGTCGTCGTTTGGTCGAGTTCAACCCCTCAAAAACACAGGCTTGTCTTTTTTCGGCGAAACGGAGTCCATTCCAACTGACTCAGACTTTCCGGAATGTCCCCGTTCCGATTAACGACCGTCTTGGGCTCTTAGGGCTGGATCTCTCATCCAGTCTAAATTTCGGTCGCTATATCGAGTCCATAGCAAACACTGCTGCCAAAAAACTTGGTATCCTCTCTAGGGTGAGACGGTACTTCACTTCGGAGCAGCTGTTAAATCTTTACAGAGCTCAAGTTCGCTCTTGCATGTAATACTGTTCCCATCTCTGGGATGGGTCTGCTAGATATCAGCTGGATGCTTTGGACTCGTTGGAGCGCCGAGCGAAGAGGATCATAGGTAATGACGCACTTGTGGGGGTAAATCTTCATAGCCTAGAACACCGTAGACGAGTGGCCGGCCTTTCGGTTTTTTATCGGTTACATTTCGGTGAGTGTGCGGAGGTTTTACATGACCTGATACCCCCTTCCCCTTTCCGTCACCGAACGACTAGGCGCGGCGAGCAGTTCCATCCTTATGTTGTAGACATTCCTCCATTACGCACGAAGCGATTTGCCTTTTCTTTCATTATGCGTAAAGCTAAGAAGTGGAACTCTGCCGAGGTCAGTTTTCCGTAACGCTACAATCTGGACATCTTTAAGGTCAAAGTGAACAGACACCTTCTAGGCAAACGTGTACCATTAACAAAAAAAAAAAAAGATATAAGTATTCGTTTGCGAGATATTCAACTATAAAGCTCATGTTTTTGGTAAATTAGAGCGCCCCCCCTCTCTACAATTTAAATGGCTACCCCGGAAAATCTAAATTTGTGATGATACGAGTAGTATGGACTACCCTCACAAATAATTCACTGTTCGTCTTTTACAAATTCCTTCGAAATGCTGACATAAGTTTTTTTACTACGACATAGTAGCCGAGCAGTCGAAACGGACACTAGTTACATTACCCATGTAAAGAACTAAAGCAAAACTATAACGGATCCGGTAGCTCTGTTAGTTCAGGAGTTATATAGGTTATTATGTTTGACTACTGTGCTGTTATTTTATTAATAGTTACAACACAAGCTCGGAAATGTTCGAGAACATTTTTGTTCTGATTGTGTACTTGTCGGTAAGTTGGATAACTTCGCAGATCTTCATCAATCGCAAACACACTAGTTGGTTCTTTGTGTAACATATTCATTAAAATAGCAAAATGTTCTGATTTAAGTTCACCAACTCGTAATGCATTCAAGAGATCTTTAAAAGTTGTGCTTCCTTGTTGTCTCATATTTTCTTTCAATTCAATTAACGAGAAAATATAATAGGTGTGTTGCATGAATACTTGATTTCCTCGCATAGGAGGTATTGAACATGCTAATTGAAAAACGAAGTTTATGTTTAGCATCTTATTTATACCTGGCATTCCTATTCTCTGTAAGCGCTTTTATTTGATACCCATATTGTAGGAGTGCATTGAACATAATTAGTCCGCCATCTTGTATGTGCCGCCATTTTGGATTTAGAAGGCCGTCAGTGTTAACCATGTATTGTCATCCAAACAGAATATCTATACATAATTTCAGCTCAATCGGCTAAGGAAATCTGTTTCAAAATTGAGTTTCAATTTAGAGTGACGTCACTTTATTTTTCGAGTTACTCTTAGTAAGCCCTTTCATTTGATACCCATATTTGTAGGAGTGCATTAAATATTATTAGTCCGCCATCTTGTATCTGCCGCCATTATGGATTTAGAAAGACGTCACAGTGTGAACCATGAATTGTTCTCCAAATCGAACGTGTATACAAAATTTCAGCTCAATCGGCAAAGGAAATCTGCTTTAAAATTGAGATGCAAGATTCCACCCGAACAAACATACATACATACATACAAACATTGCAAGCTAATAAAAAGCTTGTAATAAAAAGGGGAAAGGAAATACTAAATACGTTATAATAAGGTAATTTATTTTTATAATTTAATTTCTTTATTAATATTTATTTAACATTTTTAATATAAATCAGTCTCTTGTCCGTAGGCCCCATATTGATGTTCTTCTGGGACCAACCGTGGGTCTTGCTATAGCGCTGTAACATACATACGTACTTAATGAAAAAAAAAAATTACGGAGATTTGACTTGGGAAGTAAGTTAGTGAATACGTGACGAGAGCGTTACGAAAAGAGTAATCGGGCGAAACGAACAAAAGTTGAGAGGGAGATACGAATTAATTCCATATTCTAGTCTGTATCTGTTTTTTATTTATTGAGCGGAGTTTACGAAGCTCTTTCTTAGACGACTCGTGTATTTCGTTCGTGACCGAACTCCTCCCAAACGACTGGACCGATCTTTTTGAAATTTGGCACGGTCATAGTGACCATCACCGTGAGTGCATATATCTGAATTCATAAAGATCGGTCCAGTCGTTTAGGAGTTCGACCCGGATCGACAAACTCAGCTCAATTATTGCAACAACAGAATGAATTGCATACCTAGTTTATGTACATACAGTATATACAATATTGTGAATGGAAACATTATATAAGAGATCTCTTCCGATAGGCCTGAGAGAGATGCGAGTTCAATCAGGTGCTGGTGTGTGTGCAGGTTAATATTGTTGTTAAGGTTAATAAACTTACATACTACTATACCTACATAAATACACAAATACATACATATTAACTTATCATTAACATACAAGTAGTAGATAAGGATGATTCGCTGGAAGAGACCGAATCAGGCATATTTATGAAATGGTTGACAACTACGGTACCAAATGTTTGACCTGTACCATGAAACTCACAACGACAGCTCTCGTCGACCAACTTACGTCATTACTGGGTACGAGTGATAAGGACAGAGATAGGAATCGCTATCGCAATGTAACTTAGTAACGTTGTTGGTCTGTTTGTATGTTAGTGGATAGAACCTTGTCACAAAACCGCTCCGTGACGTCATCAATCGCTGAACAGTACGGATAACTAAACATTATTGTAGTAGGTTAATCTACGTGACTATGACGTCACCAACATGGCCGCCTATCCCATTGTCATCTTGCGCGGTTTATATGTATATTTATAACTAGCCGATCGACGCAGCTCCACCCGCGTGATTTAGTTTACTCGTACATTACCGGGATAAAAAGTAGCCTATGTTACTCAGTGTTAATGTAGCTTTCCAATGGTGGAAATATTTTTGAAATCGGCACAGTAGTTTGTGAGTTTATTCATTACAAACATACACACAAAAATACAAATCTTTCCTCTTTATAATAGTAGATATATTACCTGAACATAAACTGGTTAAGCTGTACATGCGGTAATGCCTGTCTTAGGGCAGTCAGGGCATGGGCATGTAGCATGCCCCAGACGTCTAGGTACTGCAGGGAGGGCGTACCGCCTAGTTTACTGGAAATAATAAGGTTTAATTATCAAACTCGTTGATAGGTATTGCTCGGGAGCATGGTGTTTCACCTCACAGCGTAAATAACACAATTGCACATGGTGTCTCCGACCGAATCTAGTGAATGCGAATTAGCGATAATTCATCGTAAAACGGGTGTAGAAATTCACGAAATGTCTTTTGATAAAAAGTGTATTCTGAAAAAAGTACTGAATGTATCGATTTAGAATAAAGTTTTCTGAACTCTTCGAGAGTTAAATTTTGTCGTCACGGTTTTAGTTTTTGAGATTTTACACTCGTTATGGCCCTTACTTACACAGAAAGTTGATTAAAAATAAGGTAGAAATTGCGATGTTTATTTATTTAAACCGTTACACAGTTAATGATTAGGCAAGACGATAAAACTTTAAAATTTGTTTGTAGGATGTCAAATAGATGAGGTATGGACTCCCATAAGTTTCTATGGACAAAGTAGCGGCTAGCTCCGCCTTAAGGTATTTATCAATCTGTAAGGTCTGTAATGTCAATAACTTTTTTTGAGGGTCCTAAATCAAAATTCGGTCTCGAACAAAACCTGCTCCTGAGAATGCTTGATTTTTGAGTGAAAAAATCATGAAAATCGGTTGGATTAGGTTAATCTTCGCTCAATAAACTGCTAAGCTCTGCTCCAAAGCTGGGATCCCGTCTATGGCCATAGGGCGGGCAGATCTCACCCGCGATGCGTGTCCATAGTAACCGGCGTGCGGGCGAACGGCGCGACATGTAACGCATTCCGGGCCACACGTTGGTTGAAAAACGCTCTTAAACTCTTGACACTAAACGTCATCTTATGCAAAATGTCATCAAGAAAACGTCATGATGACATTCTGTGAAAGTTTTTTTTTTCTCATCGCCCAATTATGCGCAGGCTAAAGTCTTTCGACCATACCGCCTTGTCTTGCTTAGATGTCTAGCTCTAGTACCATAGAAGGTATCAAGGTATCCTCACTATAACGCAGTAGCAGGTAGCAGGTAGCACCGGCTGGTGGCTAGGTGCTCAAGTCTCTGCAGTCCCGCTAGGGAAGGCGCCGCTCTAGATGTGAGACGTCCGCAGTCTGATATGTCCAGCTCTAGTAGGCGTGGGCAGCGTAGGCAGAGACGTTCTAATACTGTGGACAAAATATATTTTTTTATAAAACAAAATTTATTTTGTGTAAATAAAAAGCCATTTTTTTTGATAACTTAGAATCGATGACATACAGTTTTTATTTGTATTTTAATTATTCTTGAAACTGATGTCATCGGTAGGAATCGAACCCACGGCCTTTCCCTAACAGGGGGGAATACTCTAACTTGTCGGCTTTTTTTTGCTAAAGTAATTATTTATACACCGTGAAAGTACGACCGTTTAAAAAAAATATTTCGATAGCAGAACCGACTGAAAAATAAACACATTTTTTTAAATAAAAATCTTAAAATTCATGTAGTCTAGTATTAAATGAGTACTCGTGGTAGCTCACTGCCTTAAAAAATCTTCTTAGTGCTATCTAGACGCGCTCGGCAATAGACGTAGGATGCAGCGGCCTCGTGCCGCGGAATTAAAAAAAAAATAAAACTACACCAATTTCAAGAATTTTATAAAAAGAAATGTGTTTGTTTTTAAGAAGTTTGAGAAGTATGGCTGGGGTAACGTTAGTGGATAAAGTAAGGAACAGCGTGATACGGGAACGTTGTGGTGTGACAGAAGATGTAGTCACCAAGATAGAAAAGGGATGCTTAGATGGTGCGGTCATGTAGAGAGGATGGATGATAGGAGACTGACAAAACAGATATATGAAGCGAGTGTGAATGGACAAGCTAGTATTGGTCGACCAAGGCGGACTTATGGCGACCAAATCGCAGAGGTCTTGAATAAAAAGCACCCGTAACCGACGAGCATGCATGAGTACATTAATGAAAGTTGAGGATGCCAGGACCGTAGCAAGTGGAAGTCCGTGGTCTCTGCCTACCCCACTGGGAAAGAGGCGTGAGTATATGTATGTATGTATGTTTTTAAAGTAATACTTTCAATCGGGTCTGTTATTGAAACAGTCCAAAATATTTTTTTTTAAACGATGTAACTGTCTCGGTGTATAGACAGATATTATATACTTACATGGGTCAGTGATAATTCTAGCTCCACTTATGTTTAGCCTTTGTAACCTTTGCGGTAACATATCAACCAACACTTCCAAAGATGCTTCGTCTAAATTACACCAGGATATGTTAAACGATTGTAAACTGAAACAAAATGAAATAATTTTTAGGGTTCCGTACTCAAGGGTAAAACTGGAACCCTATTACTGAGATTTCGCTGTCCGTCCGTCTGTCTTGCGCTGTTAGTTAGAAATTGTCACAGATGATGTATTTCTGTTGCCTCTATAACAACAAATACTAAAAAACAGAATATAATTAAGACCGTAGCGGAGTCTTCTTTAAGATGGGCCCGATGGAAATTGTATGTCGATACCGGTCGCAATTTTTAACCTATCGACTTGAAATTTAGCTGCAGATAGAACACATTAACGTGCGTATAGTTTATGGTGAAAGTGGCTCTCATAGTTTTTGAGTTATTAAGAATTAAAGAAACATGCCTTTGACAGTACTAAAAAAATTTGATTGTCGCCTCGAGCGCGAAATTAAAATTTTAATTATATAGTTGGCTCGCGTCATTGTTGAAAATTGATTTTTTTTTATGTTTTTATTTTTTAGTGGTTAGGTAGCGAATACCTAGTAAATATTTAAGGGGGTTCCCATACAACAAACGTGAATTTTTTTACGTATTGGTCCGGTGCCCTCGGAAACGGAAAAAGTCCGACTCAAAGTTCGTCATATCTTGCGACTGCGTGAAACAATTTTAAACAAAAAATTTTTATTGAAATCTACTGCTTCCAGAGTGGTCCCATTCCGACAATTATTTGGTCCCATTCCGGTAATAATGTTAACTAGTTATCCCGACGAAATTTGTATCGCCTCAAAAAAAAAAATCATACAAATGTATGTAAATTGAAAAACGCGACGGACAGACAGACAGACAGACAGACAGACAAATTGTCGTATTAAATATATAGATATGTGTGTAAAGTGGGTTACAAGGTAACACTTTTGAAAGTCCCACAGTTATAAAGGTTACAATTAATGTCTAAACTGCTTCTAAACTTACATTTATTGCCAGATTCGCAAAGCAATAGGTTGAGCCTGAGAGAAAGCCTTTTCTAATAGTATGAAATTACATAGTCCTCACGCCCAGAACTGTAATTGTCTGTGCCACAGCGGCTGGCACGTAAGATTTTGTTGCCTTTCATCAACATTTCATCGCAAGGCAACGGGTTTCAAATTTTTCAAAATTACAATATAGCTGCTACTTTTTGTTAAATTCATTCGGCCATTTTGGATATAACCCATTATGTGTGTGCCCGGTGACGGCAATAGGCTTGCCCTCTATTACGTGGGTTTTGCCCTCTATTACTCTAATTGTGGGTGTGCCTACCCCTTCGGGGATATAGGCGTGATATGTGTGTGTGTGTGAAATTACAATATTAAGTACATAACGAGCTAACCATTTATACATAGCTGTCAAAGTACAAAAAAAAACAAATTCAATAAACAAGCGACGTTATAGAGTCGCGCCTAAATAATATAATAAGAAATAAATATGTTAGGACAATTCACACAACGCCATCTAGTCTCAAACTAAGCAGAGCACCTACTAGATACGACTGAAAAAAATAAAGTATGGGAAACATCCAGACTTCGGCACAAACGTATAGATCTGTCATCACACAAAGTTTGTCCCGACAGGGAATCGAACCCGAGACTTTGGCGTCGGAAGCCGGTGCACTACCGACCACGCCGCCGAAGCAGCCGCAATAGTTTAGGTGAGGAGCATTTATAAGTTTAGGTGAGGAGCATTTATAAGTTTAGGTGAGGAGCGTTTTTTTATAACTTACTTAACACATCCTGACATTATGGCTGTAAGTCCTTCAGCTGTGATTCCTTGAGCCATTGTTAGGTTTAATGTTTCTAATTTACTGCATTTACCTGAAAAAAAAACACAAATATTAATTCATTGACTGGTCTCGGGTTCAATTTAAAGGAGGTAAGCAGAGATAAATTACACACCGTCATTTTACTAATAACTTTGTTGGAATGGGTTACGTACAATAATATATTTTTTTAATAGATGTGGGTTGGACCAACAAATTATTGTAATAGATTATGTGGGACCAACAATATTATTTTAATTATTTTGTAATAGATATGAGAATTACACTTACAAAATTATTGTACCTAATGGAATCTGTGGGAACCACAATATCATTCTTTTGAATTATGTGGGACGCACAAAAACATTGGAGGATTACGTGGAACCAACAAACGATTGTAATAAATTATTTGGGACCGATGTTACATACATACATACAATCTTTGCCCCTTTTAACCTACTTTACAAAAGGAGGAAGTTCTCAACTCCATTTTTTATTTGTTTGTTACCTCAGAACTTTCAACTGGGTGGGACTAATTTTGATGATATTTTATTTGAAAGCTGGTAATTTCTGGTCCCATTTGGTTTAGTTCTGGCAATTTGAGGATGTAATTATTTCAATTGGTCAAAATACACTTACCAATGAATTCACAAGTCTTGTCTGTAAGTTGAACACTCTCCATGCTAAGTTTACTCAAATGGGGACAGCATTGTATGAGATTGTTAAGGGTCAGTTCGTCTATGGCCGACATGCTTAGATCTAGGAATTGGATGCGGGATGCCCCGGGTAATGTGGTGGCATGCCATTTGCCTATCTGGAAAGAAAGAAAGAAATATTTAGCACATATTACACACCCCTAAGTAATCTATTACAATAATTATGTTGGTCCCAAGTAATTTACTACATTAATTATGTTGGTCCCAAGTAATTTACTACAATAATTATGTTGGTCCCAAGTAATTTACTACAATAATTATGTTGGTCCCAAGTAATTTACTACAATAATTATGTTGGTCCCAAGTAATTTACTACAATAATTATGTTGGTCCCAAGTAATTTACTACAATAATTATGTTGGTCCCAAGTAATTTACTACAATAATTATGTTGGTCCCAAGTAATTTACTACAATAATTATGTTGGTCCCATCTAATATATTACAATAATCAGTTCACAAGTCTTGTCTTACAACCCCTGGGTTGTAAGACAAGACTTGACTTGACTCTGATGTAATGTGTATGTATGTCGCTGTCCAACACTAACCTCGGAACTAGCCAGTCTCACAATGATAGGTTTCCTGGCCAAGATCCTACCTATAGCGTCCTGGGCTAAAGTCTTACAACCCAGGTCTAACCGTTGCCATAGGGTCTCGTCACATGCTATTCTTTGCCACCTGCAAAATTTCATATAGGTTACTTGATAATATTTCTTCAATTTGCCACAACTTTTTATAAAATTCGATATTTTGCAATAATAATCTGTCCGTAGTTTATAATGAACGGAATGGTACCAAATTGAAATGGGAGCACCCATTTTGGTCCCATTTCAATTTGGTAGCCCACGTTTGCCCTAGTATTGCCCCACAAAAGTTCTATCTTGCAATATAAAAAAAAACAAAATTTAATAAAAAGATAGCATACTTTATTGCTAATAGAAATATCCATCAACATAACATGGTTTAAAACAAAGTCTATTCATCCCTTGGATCTTTTAAACTATACAACTGATTTGTATGCGGTTTTCATCAATAGATAGTGGTTCTCGAGGAAGGTTTTAGATATGCCAAGTGAAGCCGATCCCAACTCAGTTGTGGTCGGCTTTCCAGTCTAACTGCTCTCGGCTGAACTTCAATGTATTCCGTGAAGCGACTGCCATCTGACCTTCACAACCCATGGGCGATATCGAAGTTCTGTAGTTAGACCGCGAGGATTTTTGATTTAGGGCTCCAACTACCCCTAACGACTGCCATAGATGTTCGTATGACAACCGGGACAGACGGTTTAACTTGCTCTCTGAGACACGGAGGGGTCTGTATCTTAAGAAATGGTCACCCATCCTAAGACCGGCCTAGGTTAAGCAACATCTAGTCCACTAGTAATGTATAAATACCTTTTACAAACAAGCATACAATGAGCCAGTGTACGTTTAGGAAGCCATCTGAAGATACTCAATATCATCTCATCGGAGAGTATGTTGAAGGAATCTGTTCCGTCAGACTCTGATTTGTGTCTACGATTGATTATCAACTCTTCTTGTATCACTAGAGCTGGGTAAAGAGAGAAATAAGAGTTATATTATTAACTAGCAACAGCTAACACCTATAACACGCAGCTCCGACTGCGTGTTATAGGTTTCTTGATCACCAGTTACTGATTTATTATGTTTGGCTGTTGAGCGATATTGTATCTTAAGATAAAATATTATAGTATCTTAGCCGTGTGCAGCGCCCCTTAGTGAACTCTACTGCGGGTGACGTAACCTACGACAAACTTATTATTTGCGGTTGGTACAGTAATCGGGTCTAGGGATCGAACCGCAAAATTAAGTTTGTTTTTTATTGTATATACTTTTCCGGGATAAAAAGTACCCAGCGTGGTGCCCAGGATATTAAAGAATAATTATACCAAGTTTCATCGTAATCGAACCGGTAGTTTTTGCGTGATGCCTGAACAAACAGACAGACAAAATTTTTTTAATCACATTTTTGTGTTCGGTGTCGGTCTAGTTAACACCCCCAGCCATTTATTTTTTTGATATTTTCAATGTACAGAATTTTCACTTCTACAGATCCTACTAATATTATAAACGCGAAAGTTTGTGAGTATGTATGGATGGATGGATGTTTGTTACTCTTTCACGTAAAAACTACTGAATGGATTTTAATGAAACTTTACAATAATATAGTTTATACATCAGAATAATACATAGGCTACAATTTATAAAGATATTGTATGAATTGTTCAAAATATGACGATAAGTGTCGAGTAAGTAGGAAGCGACGATGACAAACCCAGGTGCGCGATACTACGGGAACGGAAAAAAATCCAAATTACCACGCGGACGAAGTCGCGGACGACCACTAGTATTATTATAAGTATAGATAAGATATTATACTGGTATGTAACATATGTCCTGGCTGTTGCAACAGAGTGGTTATGATTATGCTATAATGGCCGGTATCAGCAATACGCTTGTTAACAACATTATTGGCAAAGTGTGGGGTCTGTAATACACCTCTGCCTACACCTACGAGGATATAGGCGTGATGTATGTCTGTCCACAAGTATATATAAAAATATATTTTCAACAAAATAAAACAAGTTCAGATTACCGGAACCCTATCTAAAGATATTAGAGGTAATAAATCTCTATATATAGAAATGGTGAATGTAATTTTTGTCCCCCCTTAGCTCTCGAGAACTGATTATGCTGCAATGATGGATGACTCCTCTATGCCCTAGGTCTGGAGGCAAGCCAAAACATCGAAAATTGGACCTAGCCCTAAGGGGTCAAAAGTTATAGGCCAAAACCTATGGCGTGGTGCGGCGCGAAGCACAAGCCAGACACCGTACTAGTAATAAATAAAATATAAAAAAAAACAACAAAATTGAGAACCTCTTCCTTTTTTTTAGGTTGGTTGAAAATCAATTTTGTTACTGGTAATCACTGAAAGGGCTGTACCAAAATGTTTTAAATGTGTTAAAATCGGTCGACGGACAAAAAGACAGCAAATAGCAACACCAGGAAAGCTATAGGCTGTATGAACTGAGATCTTTAGCCAACCGAATGATTTAAAAAAACAATGCTAAGAGTCTACATTATAGGCTTTATGTGCAAGATCCTAAGTCCAATGAAATGATTATTAAAAAACAATGCAAAGATCCTAACTTCCTAGGCCATAAGCTGTATAGGCTGAGATCTTTCACCTACCGAAGAATTAAAAAAAACAGTGCTAAGAGTCTACATTAAAGGCTGTATAGGCTAAGATCTTCTGCCAACTAAATGACAATTACAAAAATCATTTTAAAACGTTACAAAGGTAAGAAAACAATCACAAGCCTACCTTATAGGCTATATAAGCCGCGCAAGATGACAATGGGATTGGCGGCCATGTTGGTGACGTCATAGTGACGTAGATTAACCTACAATACTGTTGTTTTATCCCTACTGTTCAGTGATTGATGACGTCACGGTGCGGTTATTTTGACAAGGTTCTATTCACGCTATATCCCGAAGGGGTAGGCAGAGGTGCATTGCACGCCCACAACTTGCCAGTATTTTTAGTCCCACGTTAGCAGGGGGCCAGCCTATTGCCGTCACCGGGCACTCTAGAGACACTACTCTAAAGAACATACTTTTTTGTATGCGTAGATCTTTAAAACTACGAAACGGATTTTGATGCGGTTTTCATCAAGGGATAGATTGGTTCTCGAGGATTTATAATGGGTTATGTCCAAAATGGCCGAATGAATTTAATAAAAAGTAGCAGCTATATTGTGATTTTGAGAAAAAAATTGAAACCTGCGATGAAATGCAACAAAATCTTACATGCCAGCAGCTGTGGCACAGCCAATTAAAGTCCTGGGCGTCTCGGACTAGGCTTCCAAACCAACCAATAATTAAAAAATCAACTTATAAAGTAACTCACGCGTATATTCCTGCGTTTTACCCCCACTAGAGGGCGCCGGCGGTAAGTATTGAGCACTCACAAACTGACCCAGTGGTGTCTCTTCGTCGATTAGATAATCATTATATATGGTTGTGTCTAATATTTTATCTGTTGGTTGTAATGGATCTGGAAAAAATAATTAAGATTCAATTATTGTAAAGAAAAAATATTGCAATTCGTTTGTCTCGCTAATAATCGGGAACGGCTGGACTGATTTGGCTAATCTAGAAATATTCAGGGAAGGTTTAAAAGGCGGTACGAAGTTCGTCGGGACAGGAAGTTGGTTATAAATATGATATTTAAGACACACAGATAGAGATCACACTTTTCGTAACGCTATCGTCACGCATTCACCAGCTTACTTCCCAAGTCAAGCGTGATTAAAGAATTTAAAAAAAGTCTATCAAGTAACTAGCGACTATACAATAATATAAACAAGTTAAATATATGGCAATTTTTTTTTCTTTTCGAAAGTATTTCATAAAATCTAAAAAATGTCACATGACATGAAGTTCAACATCATTTTAGAGGTCTTTGACCATGTTGAGTTGATTGCAGCTGGTCTTGACTCTCTAACTATTACCGTTCTCGATTTGACCTTGACCTTGAGATCAGAGGTCAAAGGTTAAATTCATTTTAGAGGCCTTTGACCATGCTGAGTTGATTGCAGCTGGTCTTGACTCTAACTATTACCATTCTCGATTTGACCTCGACCTTGAGATCAGAGGTCAAAGGTCAAGTTCATTTTGAGGGGTTTTCTACTATGCTAAGTCGATTGGCGTTTACACTGAGTCTCCAGCTCTTACCGTTCTCGTTCTCTTATCGTTCACGGACAGACATTACTGTTGTATAAAAGATTTTTGTTTCGAAAACTAAAAAAAGGAAAAAAAAAAGGATAACTAGATTGTTTGTTTGAATTGATTATGCTCTTTAACTAACATGTAGCTACATAAACCCTGAGTGCTATAGGCTAATTTTTATCTCGGTAATGTTTTCCCGTTTTCACAAGTTTCACAGTTTTCCTGTTACTGATCCCCGTGGGAAAACATTAGACAGTTATACATATATCACGTCTATATCCCCGAAGGGGTAGAAGGTGCATTATACACCCCCAATTTGCCAGTACTATGTTGGTCCCACGTAATAGGGGGCAAGAATATTGCTGTTATCATCATTCACCGAGCCTTTTCCCAACTTAGTTGGGGTCGGCTTTCCAGTCTAACTGCGATTCGGCTGAACTTCGATATTTTCCGTGAAGCGACTGCCATCTGACCTTCACAACCCATGGGCGATATCGAAGTTCTGTAGTTAGACCGCGAGGATTTTTGATTTAGGGCTCCAACTACCCCTAACGACTGCCATAGATGTTCGTATGACAACCGGGACCGACGCGACAACGTGCTCTCCGAGGCACGGAGGGGTCTCGGTGTCTTAAGATATGGTCACCCATCCTAAGACCGGCCTGACTAGATGTTGCTTAACCTTTACATTACCGAGATAAAAGGTAACCTATGTTAACTCGAGGATAATGTAGCGATATACCTTTCGTTAACATAATATATGTAATCCTAAAATGTTTTGGCACAATGAATTTGGCATACTTTTTTTGGCATAATTATACTTGGACATTATTGATTTTTAGCAGCATATGTACTGTGGAATAATTATATTTAGGCCTAATATATTTATGCATAGTTATAATTTGCACAATGTTTTTAGGCATATTGTACAGTCGCCTAATAGTAAAATTTAATAGGTATAAATTAATGAAATGAATGAAAAATAAAAAAGTTACTTTAACCAGTATTTCCTATATTATACGTAGGTCACACTATAAGTTTTGCGTAACTTAAAAAAACAACATGTTAAAACCAAAATATTATGTTTATTGCTTTTCAAAATACTCTCTTTTACATTTTAAAAACTTTTTCATGCGATCGAACCATTTTTTAAAACAGGAGGACCACAGATCTGAAGGCGTGTTTTCTACGAGCTGATTGAACGCTATCACTGCCTCTTCCGAGTTGGTAAAAGAGAAACATCTCATGAAATCTTTGATTTTGGGGAAAATACAGAAATCAAAGGGTGCTAGGTCGGGACTATGCGCAAGATGGGTGACGAGTTGTACTTTTTCGGAAGCTAAAATTTACTTTGTTTTGTTGGCCGTGTGTGAAGAAGCGTTGTCATGATGTAGGAGAACGCGGCTTTTGGGTCGTCTTTCGCGAAATTTTTCTAACACCCTGCGTAAACAAATGGTAGAATACCACTCGGCATTAACATTCTTTTGATCTTCAAGTGGAATTGTACAGATGGGACCCGTAGCTGAGAAAAAAAACGCGATCATTTTTTTACCAACGTTTCTCGCCAGCCTCACTTTTGTTGGCTTGTTCTCATTTTCAAACACCCATTCACAAGATTGCTGTTTTTTTTTCGGGTTCAAAATAATAAATCCACGTTTCGTCTCATGTGACAATGTTATAAACAGCATTAGAATGTCCGTGGTCGTACTTTAGTAGCATCTGTGAGCACCATTCCACGCGAGCCCGCTTCTGCTCCGCTGTCAGTTCATGAGGGATCCAACGACAACAAAGTTTCCGAACTTTCAATTCTTCGTGTAAAATTTTCTGGATTTGACTCATACCAATCCCCAATAGTCCTCGAATTGTCTCATAGGTAATCCGTAGGTTTTCTTCAATTAACCGCTTAACAGTAGCCACATTATTTTCGTTGACGGCAGTTGAAGGCCGCCCTTCACGAAATTCGTCATGTAAAGAAACTCAACCTGTCTCAAATTCAGCAAACCATCGCCTCACGGTGCTTAAACAAGTTGCTTCTCTACCAAAACCATTTTGAACGCGAGCGGCACAGTCTTACGGAGAGAGAGAACTTTTAAAATCATAAAAATCATCGCTCTAAAATCTTTTCGACTTAATTCCATTTTCGTTACATACGTAGAACTTTGATGTGTGATAAAAACAAATGATTTCCCGCCAATTGTTTCTTTTTATTACTAAGAAGGAATTTCTGATTAAGACAAATATGCTAAATTTGTTATGGATAAAAAAATTATGCATAAATATCATTAGTCTAAATTACCATATGCCAAAATATTTTATGGTTATTTTTTTTATGCAAATGGATAGTGAACCACCTTTGGATGGATAGAATTTGAAGGATGAAAAGGTAGGCGTAGGTCAATAAACTTATAAATACATACATACATGGGAATACACACATAAATACACATATCATACATACATACAAAAAAAAAAAAAACTTAAGCAATATTTTTTTTTAATCCACCCATGGCCACGGCTCTAGTAATAAGGTCGAAACGTCGGGTAATAAAGAGGTATATCTCAATAATCGCGTAAAAAACCCGTTTGTCTTAAGTTTATGATGTATACTTACATTTCTCAGCACTCCTAGGGCTTTTGACTCGTGAGGGTCCAGCGCTGGGACTAGACGTCCTGAGTCTGGGACTATGTTTAGAATGTGGTGACGTCACAGAGTTTATATTCGGATTGACATTCTCGATGTCGCGTTTGCGTTTTATTGATTTGTGGATCTGTAAGGAAATTCAATAAATAACTAGGTATGCTAAGCATGCTGTTAATTGCAAATGTTGACGGAGCAAATGTTTTTATTACATATCAGAATCAGAATCGAACAGTTAAATTAATTAATCGAATGAAAAAAAAACTATTTTCATTGTTGACGCACGTGTTTCCATGGCAACCATTTAATCATCTGGTTTTTCGGTTATGTCCAGTGTGTCTAGTACCAGTTCCTTACGTTGATTTGCTCGAAATACGTTTTCGTATTCCTCTATACATTTCACACAGTTCCCTGACGTTACCGCTAGGGGCGCTGGTGTGAAATGTATGAGGAATACGAAAACGTATTTCGAGCAAAGTAACTTAAGGAACTGGTACTAGACACACAGGACATTTTCGGTGATTATTCCTCTGTGGTCAGCTGTATTTTCATGATTTCAGAGATATGCACTCCCGGGTATGATGTCGACCAGCATGTCAATAATGCATGCAATCGGTCGAGCCGTTTTGGAGAAGTTGGGACACAAACGATTTACACTTGTCGCCTAAGATTGAGCTCCGCTTCGATACGCTCAAATATTTTTGGAAATTCTTACACAATCTAGCCCGAATTAGGCTATTCAAAAAAACCAGCCAAGTGCGAGTCCGACTCGCACACGAAGGGTTCCGTACCATTATCTCTAAAAACGGCAAAAGTTACCTACGGTTGTTGTAAGGAAGCCCCCTTAAATAATTATTTAATTCTATTTTTTAGTATTTGTTGTTATAGAGGCAACAGAAATACATCGAAGTCTCAGCAATTAGTGTTCTCGTTTTATCCTTTGGGTACCCTAATAAGTTTGTGCTATGGAATCTAGACAACTGATAAACATACTTATATATTTCTAAACTAGTGGTCGCCCGCGACTTCGTCCGCGTGGTAATTTGGATTTTTTCCCGTTCCCGTAGTATCGCGCACTCGGTTTGTCATCGTCGCTTCCTACTTACTCGACACTTATCGTCATATTTTGAACAATTCACACAATATCTTTATAAATTGTAGCCTATGTGTTATTCTGATGTATAAGCTATATTATTGTACAGTTTCATTAAAATCCATTCAGTAGTTTTTACGTGAAAGAGTAACAAACATCCATCCATACATATATACATACTTACTCAAACTTTCGCGTTTATAATATTAGTAGAATACATACGTAACATACATAGAAAACACCCAAACTCCGAAACAAACATTTGTGGATCACACAAATATTTGATTCGACCCGGAATCGAACTTCGGACATCGGGGACAGCAGTTGAATACTCACTCACACCACTGTGCGACCGAGACAGTTAACATACTTATATACTTCTAAATACATACAGATGATACAACCTTGACCTTGAACAAACCATAGTGCTCATCACACAGTCTTGTCCTAGGTTTGAACCCACTACCGGTCGAATAATCAGCTTTAGACAGCGTCACTAACCACTGAACCAAACAGGTTATTAAATATTTAAAACACTTTCACTTAGAAATTCTGGAAACCATTTAACCATCTAATGGGAAAAAGAATAAAAAAAGTTAAAAATATGGCAAAAATTTGCCATATATTTTAGAGTTCTCGAAAGATTTTTCATAAAATCTAAAAAATGTCACATGACATGAAGTTCAACATTATTTTAGAGGTCTTTGACCATGCTGAGTTGATTGCAGCTGGTTTTGAGTCTCTATTACCGTTCCCGATTTGATCTCGTTTTGACCTTGACCTTGAGATCAGAGGTCAAAGGTCAAGTTCATTTTAGAGGTCTTTGACCATACTGAGTTGATTGCAGCAGGTCTTGAGTCTCTAACTATTACCGTCCGTTATTATTTGCCCCGAAACTAATAAATAAAGAACATCCTAACAAATTATTAGCTAGCAGATTAGGTGTAACGTGGGACCACCCACTAAGGAATGAATGAGAGATGGATGAAAGAAAGATATAGTATGAGGAATAAAAGTGCGAGAGACATACTAGAAGAAATTGTATGACAAAGAGAATTAGGTGTAAAATAGACTCCACTCAGGTAGCTTGATTATATTAAAAAAAAAAATCTATTACCGTTCTCGATTTGACCTTGACCTTGAGATCAAAGGTCAAAGGTCAAGTTCATTTTGGGTTCATTGCGAATTAGTAGCTTTCAATTAAAAGAAAAATCTTTGTAATCGGTTCACCCAGTCCAAAGATATGACGTTACATAAAAAAAAAACATACTGACGAATTTTTCTTTTTTGACATTTTACTTTGCTATGGGATCTAGACAACTGATATACATACTTATATAATACTTAACATACATAGAAAACACCCAAACTCCGAAACAAACATTTGTGGATCACACAAATATTGGATACGACCCGAGAATCGAACACGAGACTCCGGAGTCGAAAGCCGATGCACTACCGACCACGCCATTGAAGCAGCAATTAAGAACGTCCTCTTTTTTTCAAAGACATTTAAAAAAAATATTTTGCTCACCAAACTTGAAGTACCAGGGTCACATAGGTTCTCCACACCCTCATCCTGCTCTAACAGACTTACACCCATCTCTTGAAGAACCTGTTGACGATAAACACATGTTAAACATTGACACAAACACCAACTTCAAATTACCCGAATAAGGCTAGATCATCATTCACAGAGCGTTTTCCCAACTGAGTTAGGGTCAGCTTTCCAGTCTAACTGCGATTCGGCCGAACTTCGATATTTTCCGTGAAGCGACTGCCATCTGACCTTCACAACCCATGGGCGATATCGAAGTTCTGTAGTTAGACCGCGAGGATTTTTGATTTAGGGCTCCAACTACCCCTAACGACTGCCATAGATGTTTGTATGACAACCGCGACCGACGCGACAACGTGCTCTCCGAGGTACGGAGGGGTCTCAGTGTCTTAAAAAATGGTCACCCATCCTAAGACCGGCCTGACTCGATGTTGCTTAACCTTTGCAAAGTGTTAACATTGTCGGTTACCACTAGACCACGAGCCCCTCTCACTTGAGAAGTAGTAGCTTTCAATTAAATACCGAAAAATACATGTCAAAAATTGACAACAACCGAGTTACCGAAATGGGACCGAATAATTTTGTCGGAATGGGACCAAATTGACACTTAGACGTCGTCACGACTTACCACCAGGCGGGCGGCGTCAATTTGGCAAACTAAATATTTAAAGAAAAAAAAAAAAAAAAAAATTGGGATGTAGTAGCTTTCATTTAAAAAAAAAAACATTAAAAATCATTTCACCCAGCCCAGAGATATATGAGTTAAATACATAAAAAGAACTTAATATTATACAGTAAGTGTACCTATATTATACATGAGCTGATCGTTGCAGCTTTTTCCCACGTGATTTAGTTTACTCGTTCCCGGTTCCCGTGGGAACACATTACCGGGATAAAAAGTAGCCTATGTTACTCAGGGTGAATGTAGCTTTCCAATGTTGAAAGAATTTTTGAAATCGGCACAGTAGTTTTTGAGTTTATTCATTACAAACATACACACAAAAATACAAATCTTTCCTCTTTATAATAGTAGTGTAGATGACAGACGGACATAAATCACGCCCTAATCCCCAAAGTGTAGGTAGAGGAGCAATACACACCCACAATTAGTGAGTATTTGTGTTGTTCCCACATAATAGAGGGCATGCCTAATGCCATTACCGGTTAAATCAACGTTCAACAACAGTCCAAGCATTGCAATAAGAGAGTAATAAATATTGTTTTTACCTACAAATTATTATGCTGAATAAGTAATTGGTGTATAGATGCTAAAATTTAGATCAGTATCATATTGGCGTCATGATTATAAAATTGTGCCGAGTCTATCCTAACTATAAGGTCATTGAACCAATTGCATAAGGCTAAGCACCTTATACAAGTTATAACATCACTTTAAAATGCCTTACTTTACTATTTTACAAATATTTTCACTTAATTTAACAAATAGTAATGAATGTAAACCTGTATTAAGTAATTACACACATTATTCCAATAAAAATATCACTATATACTCACATCAATTGCATCGATTTTATAAATGTGGCATGAAATCAATCTGAATTAACTGATATTCTATCGTTAATTAACGTAATTAAAATCAATAAAATTAGTAATTATAAGAATGAAATGTATTTTTTTGGTTATAATACGTTGAAGGATGAGCAAAAAAAGCGGGAATCGACATTATCCTACCTCGTGATCTGTCTTCCTGTCCATTAAGCTCCAGCTCTTGCGGTTGGAATTGTCCAGGCGTAATCGTTTCCTGTTAAAAAATAACGCATTGAGTCGCGTAAAAGCGTATTTTTACAAAAAAGTCACTTTAGATTCACATTCACAACACTCGAATCATTTGGCGCCTTTTAACTTTCCCGCTATTACAATCAGCTGTCACACAGCAACATTGCAAAATTTTAGGTTACTTACCTAGGACTTTCAGTATCGTCTGCATTTTTAGATGGATATTCATTATTAGTCTTGTTAGCACTCATCATAATATCTAACTTATGTTATAAATCAGCTGCGAATTATCGTGATTATTTCATCACAAAGTACTACTGCAACAACTGCCTCGTACCGTCACGTCAGTCAGGCTGATTTTGACGTTTGAGAATGAAATGTTGAGTAAAAAAATACAAAGTATTCATTCCATTCCGTACTTTCATTCATAAAAGGACCTAACGAAATCATTTCAACAACGTATGTTAATTTTGAATATATATTGTTATTAACATAACTAATACTGTTCAATGTGTGGTACTTATTGAAAACGGAAATAATGTAAAAAAACCAGTGAATGTTTGTCCTTGAGATATTTTACAGCTGGCAACATCGGTGTGTGTTTACAAAGTTTTAACCAATCAAACGTGAGAAATCTGACGCAACGCCTATTCATTGGATGGAACATGATCAATGATAGCCAATAACGTTCATGTACGACAAGGCAGGCTTCCTAGCTGTCACAACAAACAGGCAACAGCTAGCTACCAAAAGTACCAAAACGAAAACAAAGACATCGCTAATAGGTCCTTCCCTTTGTGAAAACTGAAACCGTCGCGTTTCTTTTAATATTTCGACAGATTAACCGAATAATAACTATTGTGTTGTGCATCTTATTCGTGTGAAAATGACTGCGCGGAAGCTTAACACCATTGAAGACTTGAGCGGTAAGTAAATTCCACACAAACAATAGGTATATATAGCTTCAACTAGTGTCAACAAACTTGTTTTCTACGCAATCAAAACACGTATTTCCAGTAATTGTGATAACAATGTACTAAAAGTTTGAAATTAAAATCTCTTCGGATTGGAAAGTTACTAACAATAGTTAACATTAACGTTATGGCGTAGTAAATGGTACCTACGCGTGCATTGTTTATGTACATATGCACGCTAAATATAAATAAATAATCAAAAATATTCAACATGGCGTCCAAGTCTAGATGAACTGTCGAGGTCAATAATTTTAATCTGCGTCTTATTATTTTGTGTACATACGTGATACATCATGAATGTACACATAAATAGCCAGGTTATCTAAAATCGAACGGAACGGAAGCTGTTGAACGCAAGACTTCCAAATATGGTCGGATTACCTACTTATTACTTGTCGGGTTCAAAATGTTTTGTTTCATGACCAATCTATAAACTTATGAGCGCCTAGTACTTTTACCTTTTGACTTCGTATGAGTGGGTGAAAATTACACTAAACCGGGGCCTAAGACGTCATGGTTCACCTGCTGCATTATGTACAAGTCTTTTAAATCAATACTTTAGATATATTGCATGTTTTCCCTGCTTATTTACAAAATTCTACCTTTTGGCTGCGAATTATCAATTCAGAAGTTGAGTTTTATATGACTGGTAAGTAAATTAGCGCTGGTTTATGAATATTACCTTCTAGAAGGATAATAATATAGGAGGAAGGAGAAGGAAAATAATAATATATAAAGGATTGATAATTCGCAGCCAATATAAAAAAAAAACCCACCAAGTGTGGTGTGGTTCCGTACTAAAACGGCAAAAAAAGCACGTTTGTTGTATGGAGGTCAGTTAAATAGGTTTTTATTATATTCTGTAGTATTAGGCAACAGAAATACATCATCTGTGAAAATTTCTAACAATTACGGTTCATGAAATACAGCCCAAAACAGACGGACGGCCGACGGGCAGCGAATTCTGTCTTTTTTTTTAATAAAAAAAATGACGTCTTTATTCACAAAGGGGTATACAGAGGCGTTTGAAAGGCCCACATTTCGCCAGTCGTCGGTCTCACGTAATAGTGGGTGAGTCTATTACCTTGTTTCATAAAAATCGCGTAAAGAAATCTATTTTCATCTCATGCTCTGAAAGTAAAAATTGGGTCATTGCTTGCCTGAGATGCGGGTTGAAAGTGACACATTTTGGCCGTCAATACAATGGTTTTTGAATGGTTTGGTCATAAACAAAAAAGAGCTGAGTTACAATAATTATTTAGACAGTTATACCTTAAAATACCGAGTAAAATAATAAAATCATAAAAAAAATACTCTTCAGCGCTTCAAAAAAATATGTGCGTAAAAAAATTAACTTAAGAATTTAAACTACTGAAGACTATTTTGCATGGAAAAACATAACTAATGACAAGGCGGTATGATCAAAAGACGCGGGTGGGTCGCCTGCCCTAAAAAAGACGGGAAGCACAATACTTGATACGCGATCAATCTCTATTGTTATAATTTTTTACTTGACTTTTCTTTGCTTTCCTCGTAATTGAAATGAAAAGTAGAGTGTGTAACTCGGGTGAAAACACCCATTTCTGGGTGTTTTCACCCGAGTGTTTTCACACTATTAGCGCCAAAATATCTCGTCAGAAATGGGATGCTTTCATCCCTTGGTTAACAATCTACGAGGGTGGATTGAAAAGTAATCGGCCTAACCAAGAAAATAAATACATAATAAATGAAATATATTTTTATTTTTCAACGTAATCACCATCAAGTTCAATGCACTTTTGCCATCTTCCCTTCTAAGCATTTAGCCCGTTGAAAAAAAATGATTCTTCCTTAGAGTCAAAATATGCGTCTACTGCTGCTTTGACCTCGTCATTTGTTTGTCAAAAATCTTTGACCTCCCAAGTGCTTTTTTAGGTTAGGGAACAGAAAAAAGTCTGACGGTGCCAGATCAGGTGAATAAAGTGGATGCGGTAACAGTTCAAAGCCACAGTTGTGAATTTCTGCCATTGATTGGACAGACGTGTGAACACGAGCGTTATCTTGATGAAACAGGACTTTTCTTCTGATCATTCCTGGACGTTTTTCTTTTATTTCCTCTAGTAAACGACGTAGTAAGGTGCAGTAATAATCAGATCAGTTTATAGTCTGACCCCTTTCAAGATAATCAACCATAATCACACCCTTCGAGTTCCAGAATACTGAAGCCATCACCTAACTTGCCGACAAAATCGACTTAGCCTTTTTGGGGGGTGGTGAACCAGGTCTTTTCCACTGTTTTCATTGTTGTTTTGTTTCCGGTGTACAGTAATGAACCCATGTTTCGTCCATAGTCACAAAACGATTCAAAAAAATCACATTCATCAGCTTCAAATAACTCCAAACAGTCGCGTGCAATAGTCAATCGCATCCTTTTTTGCTCAACTGAAAGCAGTCGCGGAACCCACCTCGCAGACACCTATTGTGGAAACCCTACACGTTGACTATTATGTTTTGAGTACGTTCATAAGAGATGCCTATAATCTCGGCTATCTCTCTAATTTTCAATCTGCGGTCTCCCATAATTAAGTCGAGTATTTTTTAACATTTTCGTCAGTAGTGGACGTCGAAGGCCTTCCAGAGCGGGGGTCGTCTTTCACACTCTCTCTACCACGCTTGAATTCTGCTATCCATTTTTTGACGGATGAATATGAAAGAGCGCAATCCCCTAATGTACTGGCCATATCATCATGGATGGCTTTTGATGACAGCCCCTTCTTATGGAGGTACTTAATGACAGCACGCTGCTCGATTTGCTCCATTTGCGGAAATGATGTCAGATTGCTTTGTTAATAAATTTATAAAATTAAAACTAATTATCGCACACGTTTCAAACTTCACACAATTAACAGGTCTGAACTGAACTAAATAATGTGCGTAGATTTGATTTTTAGAACTAAATGGATCAGTGTTAGGCCGACTACTTTTCAATCCACCCTCGTACTATTTCATTTATTGTTGTTCTTACTATTGACATTACTGGACACTGTGTGTAATGCACCTATGCCTACCACCTCTGCGATATTGGCGTGATTATTATACTTTCCGGTGAGTGTTCTGAAGAGCTCTTCAACCTGATCCCACCTTCTCCCTTCCGATCCGGAACAACGCGTGCCGGGCAGAGATGTCACTCTCATACCTGGAAACCGTCTTCACGAGAACCCAGCGTTTTAAACGTTCGTTTCTCTGACGAACGATGGTGGCTTGGAACGCCCTGCCTGCGCACGTGTTGCCTCCCATATATAACCCTGGGTTCTTTAAGCGAAGCGTGAAGAGACACATTACTGGGTCATCAAGTTGAGGGCCACTCTCTATCTATAGTATTCCTGTGTACTATGAGAGTCGCCCACAATCCCCAGACGTCGCCACAGCTTACCATCAGGCGTCAATTTGTCGACCTAAATATTTAAAAAAAATGGTATAAAACAAATACTCTTCCGAGCCCTATGCATGCTTAGATCTTTAAAATAGACGTCTTAAATTTATTTATTTATTTATCGCTGTTATCACATATTACATACAAAAACACCAAACTGTATAACTTAAAATAGTATGCGCACTAAGTAACAGTAACAACAACAGATAAGTAGCAAGCTCGGCGTGATTGGTGCGTAACATAATACAATTATAACTGAGCAGTCCTCACTAGGAGATCCCGTGTCGAGGACTACCACAGTCGCCCGATTCACCCCCTACAGAACCAGAAAAAATAAAAACTAGGAGAATGAGAAACAAGTTAAAAATATGGCAAAAATTTGCCATATATTTTAGAGTTTTCGAAAGTTTTTTCATAAAATCTAAAAAGAGTCACATGACATGAAGTTCAACATCATTTTAGAGGTCTTTCACCATGCTGACTTGATTGCAGCTGGTCTTGAGTCTAACTATTACCGTTCTCGATTTGACCTCGTTTTGATGTTATTTTGGGGGGTTTTCATCTATGCTAAGTCGATTGGCGTTTACACTGAGTCTCTAGCTCTTACCGTTCTCGAGTTGAAAGTTGTTCACGGACGGATATGAGATACTGTTGTATAAGAGATTTTCGTTTCGAAAACTCTAAAACCAGCAATATGAAATTAACAAAGTCTCGTTTTGGGCTACTCGCACCACGAACACTTAATCATAATAGCTTTATTACATACCTCATGACACTATACACATTCTATACGATAATTATGTCACCCTATCCCGATATACCAAAGTCTTTCCTCGATCTCAACAATACACTTTGAGCCTCACAACAACAGACTTCAAATCACTGAAATGGGACCAAATAATTGTCGAAATGGGACCAAATTGAAATGGGACACTTGAGAAGCAGTAGCTTTCATTTAAAATCTAAATCGGTTCACCCATTCCAGAGAAAAAGCATACAGACGAATTGAGAACCTTCTTTTTTTGAAGTCTGGTCAAAACTACGCAAAGGATTTTGATTCGGTTTTCACCAATGGATAGATTAGTTCTCAAGGAAGGTTAAATTTGTCAAGCGGTCGAAACTGAGGGCGTTCTCTAGTGATTATATAAAATGGAAAAATCCATAAACCATTAGGTATGTGTAATCGATATTACATTAGAATAAGTGAAATATAATGATATATGCATTGCAGTTATCGTTAACAAACAAAGCGATAGTTTTAAAAGAATGACTCATGGTACACCAAGTAGACTACAAAAGCCCCTTCACTCATTGTAAGGCCGCAACATAGATATGCATACAGTAGGTAAGCTTTGTGTGACACTTTAAAATGAGTTCACAGCTTAGATCAAAAATACCTAGATTACCGATCCGTGCTTTAAAAACGGCACCACTTCACCTGCGCGCTACAACCGCGCGCCGTACTAAGTTTCTATTGCGCTTGCTGACTCTCGAGGGATGCGACAACAGCACTGTACATTGCACACCTGCGCGCTTCAACCGCGCGCCGTACTAAGTTCCTATTGCGCTTGCTGACTCTCGAGGTATGCGACAACGGCGCTGTACATTGCACACCTGCGCGCTTCAACCGCGCGCCGTACTAAGTTTCTATTGCGCTTGCTGACTCTCGAGGTATGCGACAACGGCGCTGTACATTGCACACCTGCGCGCTTCAACCGCGCGCCGTACTAAGTTCCTATTGCGCTTGCTGACTCTCGAGGTATGCGACAACGGCGCTGTACATTGCATACCTGCGCGCTTCAACCGCGCGCCGTACTAAGTTCCTATTGCGCTTGCTGACTCTCGAGGGATGCGACAACGGCGCTGTACATTGCACACCTGCGCGCTTCAACCGCACGCCGTACTAAGTTCCTATTGCGCTTGCTGACTCTCGAGGGATGCGACAAAACGCACTGTACATTGCACACCTGCGCGCTTCAACCGCGCGCCGTACTAAGTTCCTATTGTGCTTGCTGACTCTCGAGGGATGCGACAACAGCGCTGTACATTGCACACCTGCGCGCTTCAACCGCGCGCCGTACTAAGTTCCTATTGCGCTTGCTGACTATCGAGGGATGCGACAACGGCGCTGTACATTGATGCGCCTGTATTTCATTATTACGAATTATTTCTATGTCAAAGTAATGGTAAGTAAGATCTTAAAAACTTATTAAAATTATAATAGCATTATTTTTCGCAAAGTTTAAAAAAGACAACAAAACGTCGACAATTGTTTCGCCTGTGCGTGAATGCTATTATAATTTTAATAAGTTTTTAACATCTTACTTACCATTACTTTGTCATGGATTTTCGCCAGGTAACGCCTGTTTCTACCCAATATTTATTTCTATGTCAACCATCAATGTACAATCTTGTTTATTTTATAGATGGTATTTGTAATAATTACCTATATAGTATTCGAGTGCCAGCATTCCGCGTTATATTTGTACTGAATCCAATATCTATAGTATTTTTGATCTAAGGCGTACTAAATGGCCAAACCGAGACTAAAGGTATCATCAATTGACATTGTTAGAGCTTTTTTAACCGCCAGCCTTATTAAGCTAATGTATGTCCCATCCCATCTCAAAACACCACCCGGCGGACTTTGGCCACCTTGACGGCATCTAAGAAGGGGTCGGGTGCCATCCCGCATTCTTGAGGCTGGACTGAGGGCATACGAATACCTGAATGGTGGCCTCGTTATATGTCTCCTTCTTGGGCAACTGTAGTAAAGACCAGTGGGCGGTTTGCTAGACCCTATCATGGTGGTCACAGTTCTTAGGCGTAGATAACTCTATATTTTTTGATTTCAAAGCAATGAGTTTGCTTAAACTATTCTTAAAATATCAAGAAAGAAATTATAAATAGATCACAAAAACTGATGTCATCGGCAGGACTCGAACCCATGGCCTTTCCCTAACGGGGGAATTCTCTGACCAACTGAGCTACGATGACCACTACCGACGACATCGAATTTTTGCTTCATATCATATTCATAATTTCTACATCGCGCTATTAAGGTTAGCGTTGGATCCACCTACCGCAGTTCTACCGAACTGACGGTACCAGTGTATCGTGTTACAACGATATTTAAACACTGAATTTTTTAGATAAATCCATATATTTTTGTATTTCAAAGCAATGAGTTTGCTTAAACTATTCTTAAAATATTAACCATCCAACGCTAACCTTAATAGCGCGATGTAGAAATTATGAATATGATATGAAGCAAAAATTCGATGACGTCGGTAGTGGTCATCGTAGCTCAGTTGGTCAGAGCAGTCCCCCTGTTAGGGAAATGCCGTGGGTTCGAGTCCCGCCGATGACATCAGTTTTTGTGATCTATTTATAATTTCTTTCTTAATATTTTAAGAGAAGATAACTCTACACGCGAATCGAACCTGATACCTCTGAGGTAGCAACCAACTAACCTACTACCCTGCCCGCCACACGTCTAATCTGATTGGACAGTGAATCATTTGTCTGTGAATCTTTTCAAGTGTCATGGACTTGACTTACTGTATTTAACTGCATTGCGATGACCATAGTATTTGGTTTCTCGTAATCTTATATTGTAAGTAAATACGTACTATTCTGTGGTAAGATTTATTTTATTGTTTTTATTAGATTGTCCACTTTTTGTAAACCTGGTGATCCGTTGCAAAACTCGTGCAACTGATTCAGTGTAGGTATATTCGTTACTATACTAGAGGTAGCCATATGGTCGATCAGAAAAACTCAAGCTAAAAATATTGTTTTAAGTAAAGGGTCGCTAGCCCGGAATATTAAAATAAATATTATAAAGATGCAGCTTGCTTCTTCTTCACAACGATGGGCTCAATCAAGAATGTATGCGACACGATAGCGGGCGCATCTTTTAACCTATCAACTTGAAATTTGGCATAAAGATATAACATAAGCCTGTGGTTGGCTGTATTGGTTTTGGTGTATGTGGCTCTTATAGTTTTTGAGTTATTAAGCATTAAAGCAACATGCCAGACAGTGCTAAAAAAATTTGATTGTTACTTCGCGCGTGTAACTTAAATTTTTAAATGCAGCATTTGAAAGTTAATTGTAGAGTCGCGCCATTGTTGAAAAGTGATTTTTTTTTTAGCTTAGGTTAGGTAGGGTTAGGTTAAGATTCCGCCAGCTCCGTCTTTATTTTTGACCTTTTTACCCCATATTTCCCCCCAATCCAAAAAGTTCACGATGGAATTTTAGTTTCGTGAAGGTCAGATAAAACCAGCCATGTGCCGAGTCGGCCTCGCGCACATTGGTTTCCGTACCAAAACGACAAAAAATTCACGTTTGTTGTATGGGAGCCCCATGCTGCAGGGCCTCAACCCCATAGCACGCAACCAGATTCACTCACCGACGCCGACCCTACTAAACACCAGCGCAGAGGCCACACAGGAGGCCAAAGTCCACCGGGGGCATCTGGAAATTCCTGGAGTGTTCACCAGACGCGCTCGGCAACCCACTTTGTTGCGGCCGCGGCCTAGGGCCGAAAAAAAAGGGGGCTACGTTCTGGTCTCTGCCTATCCCTTCTGGCTATAGTACTACAGCTATAGTATAGGTATTTATTTAAGATGGCCTTCTGTATTATGAAACGAGGTGTGCTTTCCAGATAAGATTAATTTTACTACGCACATTGTAGTTAAGTATTTAGTAAATAGCTGGACGCAATATCATTAAATAAATAAATGCATTGTTAATACACACACACACATATCACGCCTATATCCCCGAAGGTGTAAGCAGAGGTGCATTACAAACCCGCCTAATAGTAGACAAGCCTATTGCCGTCACTGGGCACATTTATAATGTGTTATGTCCAAAATGGCCGAATGTATTTAACTAGGTGCTGCTACATATTGAGCGGAGTGTTTTCGGTAACGGTAATAAGTCATTAAAATTTCATGAGTTTATATTTATTTATATTTATTTTGAGATAATATTTTGTAAGATACAAAAAGCGCGCGAAATTTCTCCCATATGTTTAACATGTAAATTTTGGTTCCTCAAATAAATATTTTTTGGCGCCTTTTTTTATATTTCTGACTTTGTCACATTTTTTGCACTTAAATCTAGTTTAATTTACTTCAAAAATTTTTAGAATCCGCCAAGTAGTTACTGAGATACAGCGTTACATTTAATCGTATTGGAGTCGCTGTATGGGAGCTCGTTCGCCTTCGGCTCACTCCGCTCAATAAAAAGTAGCAGCTATACAGGTTGTTCCAACCAGGAGAGAGAGAGAAGGTTTTTCACAGGCGCGCTTTATTTGTACTACTTACTTGATGTCGATGACCGAATCAGCTGATTTTAGCTAGTGTTGTTCAAACAAGAGTGTTTTATTCGGTAACTAGATGTTGCCCGCAGTTCCGCCTACGTGTTATTTAAATAAAAAAGTTATGTAGATCTTTATTTATGATCCGATTAAAAACCAAACCTTAAATGTTAAGTTGAATAAACCACAACGCATTACTGAAAACTGCAAATTCAAATCATAAATTCAAATCGGCTAAGCCGTTTCTGAGATTAGCGTGTTCAAACATTCAGACAAAAGTTCTAAAAACCATAGTTTTGGATTTAATTCCGTTCATAAAGCCCCCCTACAACAGTTTCTCTATTATAATCTAATATATTCTCTATTATACCACACAAATTCATCTTAAGATACGAAAATATGAAATATTATTTATTATCTTCGTCGTGTGATAGTCCATTGAATTGTATGGCGAGCGATATTGTATCTTAAGATAAAATATTATGGTATTATAACCGTGTGCAGCGCCCCTTAGTGAACTTAACTGCGGGTGACGTAACCTACGACAAACTTATTATTTGCGGTTGGGACAGTAATCGGGTCTAGGGATCGAACCGCAAAATTATGTTTGTTTTTTATTGTATATACTTTTTCGAGATAAAAAGTAAGCCAGTAGGTGCCCAGGATATTAAAGAATAATTATACCAAGTTTCATCGTAATCGGACCGGTAGTTATTGCGACGATGCCTGAACAGACAGACAGACAAAAATTTTTTTAATCGCGTTTTTGGGTTCGGTGTCGGTCTAGTTAACACCCCCTGCCATTTATTTTTTTGATATTTTCAATGTACAGAATTTTCACTTCTACAGATTTATTATAAGTATAGATAATGTTTTTTTTCTGGATGATTTTTTTTTTCTTGTTTGGCGGTCGACACTTATCGAAACGGGTTCCGGTCGACCAGCTGGTGGGGGTGTCTTCGGGTTGATATAACCCTGTATAGTAATTTAAAAAAAATATTGAAGCCCTTTGCCCAGCAATGAAATGTTGATGAAAGGCAACAAAATCTTACGTGCCAACCGCAATGGCACAGCCAATTACAGTCCTGGGCGTCTCGCATTGTTTATAGATGAATCTATGTTCTAATACTAGGAACCGCGGTCATCAGCAAGTATCAAACAATTTTATATATCCGCGTGATAAAGTTTTCATGTTCCCAATTACCACGGGAAACACATTCCCGGGATACATTGTTGTGCCAATTATTAAAAATAAGACAGGCGATGTAACGGATGCGAGTAACTATCGTCCTATCTCCTTAGCTACTATTATAGCGAAGGTACTTGACGGTCTGCTGGACGCGCACTTGGACAACTATTTAAACCTACACGATGCTCAATTTCGGTTTCGTAGTGGCCTTGGTACAGAAAGCGCGATACTTAGCCTTAAGCACACAGTGCAATATTATACGACTCGTCGAACTCCAGTATACGCGTGTTTCCTAGACCTTTCCCGTGCCTTTGACATGATCTCGTATGAGGTTATGTGGGAAAAGCTGCGGGAGAGCTGTTATAAATAGCGTGAAATGGGACGATAGATATTCGGCACCGTTCCGTTTGAACTGCGGTGTGAGGCAGGGAAGGATAACATCCCCCAAATTGTTCAACCTTTACATTGATGCACTGATCGTTGAACTCAGCAGTAAAAGAATTGGCTGTCGTGTTGATGACGTTAGTGTAAACAACCTGAGTTACGCGGACGACATGGTGCTGCTGGCTCCAACGATCAAGGAATTAAGGGAGTTGATTACGATTTGTGAGGGCTATGTACGGAGACACGGTTTGCTCTATAATGTAGTGAAGAGTGAATACCTGGTCTTCAAGCCTGGTGGTAAATGTCCAGAGACTGTACCCACACTGAAACTGAATGGTCATGAGCTGAAGCGCGTCTATCAGTTTTAATATCTAGGCCACATCGTTACCGACAGCCTTGATGACCGGGTAGATGTGGAAAGGGAACGTAGGGCGCTGGCTGTGCGCTGTAACATGTTGGCGCGGAGGTTTTCACGTTGTAGTGAGCAAGTTAAACTACACTCTTTAGAGCTTACTGTCAGGTTTTCTACACGTGTAGCCTGTGGGCCGGCTATACTCAGCGGGCAATCAGCGCCCTACGGGTCCAATATAATAATGGCTTCAGGATGCTGATGGGGCTGCCCCGATTCTGCAGTGCATCAGGTATGTTCTCTCAGGCGCATATCGATGACTTTCATGCGATCGTCAGAAAACGGTCTGCTACACTCCTTCGCAGAGTGCGGGACAGCTCCAACTCCATCCTGGGGACTATAGTGGAGAGGTATGACTCCCCTTTGCTAAGGACTATTGTTCGTCGCTGTGTGACGAACAATAGTCTGGTATCCAAATAAAAATATTAAATGTTTACCTATTAAATCGTATTAACATAGTTTATAAGTCTTTATTGTTACTAACCAATTATTAATTACCAACCTATGGACTACGAAGTCCGAAATAAATGATTTTTATTTTTATTTATAATAGTAACCTATAGGTCACCCGCAGAGACCACAGAGGTGGTCAAAGTCCGCCGGGCGCCACTGGACATACCCTCTGATAGTAACCAGAGACGCCCGGCAACGGACGTTAGAGCGGCCGCGGCCTTAGGCCGCGGAATTAAAAAAAAATAAAAATAAAAAGTTACCTATAGCACTCACTTATATACACAAAAACATTGGTTAATACCGCATCAAAATCCGTTGGATAGTTTTAAAGATCTAAGTATCTAAGAGTATACCCGGCGAACTTCGTACCTGTTAAACCTTCATGAGCCAAATCGGTCCAGGCATTCCAGAGTATTAGTGAGACAAACGATCGAACGAAGGCAGATAGTCCTAGTGAAATGACATTATAATCATGCGTTCTTCAAGATAGTAGACAGAGGTGCATGTCATGTAACAGTAATTCGACACTACGTACGCGAGGTTATATGTACCAGGAGTACATAATTTGAACGGAGTTATCGTTCAATTAAACCTCAGTACGTAGACCTCACAGATTCTATATATAGAACGCTTTTATTGTTGTTTTATTGAATAGTGGACTACCTCCTAAATGGTCTGTACTCCTAGTGACATGATATTATAATCACACGTATATCTTCAAGAGGGTAGGCAGAGGTGCATTGCACACCCATGTTGATTTAACTGCGTCGGTGGCAGTGGTGTGTGTCGACTGCCGTCCCTGAGGTCCCGGGTCGAATCAAACTATTTGTGACACAAATTTAGTTTCGGAGTTTGGGTATTTTAGAAATATAAATTTGTGCGGTCGGGAACCCCCGTCAGGAACAAAGTTCTTTACGCAACCCAACATGTGTTTGGGTTACATTTCGTGTTACTAAGTACGCTGACGAAAAAAAAAGACGGATCTTCGCACCGGTTGCGAACCACTGATAAGCGTAACGTGACGATTTCTACTAAATCGAACTACCCGTAAACCGCGTTAGAGAACATTGTTTCAATATAAGTATGTAAATCAATACTCTACACATAACTCTGTACCAACCCGTCTGGCCAGCAGCGTGGTATATGTATTGGTGAATTCTCCCCTCATTGAGGAGGCCTATGCTGAGATGATAATGATTTTTCATCTCATGCTCTGAAAGTGGGTCATAAAATAAAATAACGTTCATTATCTTTGAAATTTTTAGCTAATTATTTAGATTCGTCAAAAGTTGGTGTGACTCTACCGAGGGTTCCAAAATGCAATGAGACTGAGAAGAGCCCTCAAGAAACTCATTTAGGCTTTTTTCAAAATATTTCATCTTAAATCTAATACTGAGTTATTTAGAAAGAAGCAATTCGTTTTACAACCAGGCCGCCTTGTCATCTAAGAAATCAAATATATGTCAAATAAGCTTTATGGCACAATTTACTTTTTATTAGTTTTTTAAATTTATTGACAGATAAATTTGCTATTTCGGTTGGCAATGTATTGTACATTCGAATAAAGTTCCCCGCAAAAGAATTACTCACTTTATGAAGCCTAAATTTAGGAACAGCCAGTTTATCCTTATTTCTTAAGTTTAGATTATGATTATCACTATTTTTCACAAATTTACTTTTGTTCTTGTGGGTATACAATAAAATTTCATAAATATACTGTGAATACACTGTAAGGATGTTAATATGCTTAAACTTATCTCTTAATGACTCCCGAGACCCCATTCCATAGATAGTCCGGACAGCCCTCTTCTGCAACACAAAGATGCATTCGATATCGGCAGCGTTACCCCACAGTAGTATGCCATATGTCATGATACTGTGGAAGTAGCTGAAGTAGACAAGACGTACCGTTTTAATGTCTGTAAGTTGTCGGATCTTTTTGACAGCATAGGCTGCTGAACTAAGCCTGGCCGAAATTTTCCCGATATGAGGCCCCCATTGCAATTTGGAGTCTAACGTTATGCCCAGAAAGACAGTGTCATCGACCAATTCTATTATATCATCCCTAACCTTAACACTGGTTTTAACAAGTCTTACATTAGGTAAGGTGAATCTTACACATTTAGTTTCATTTTCATTTAATAATAAATTATTAGCACAAAACCAGTGGACTAGTGGACTCATTGCTTACCTAATATGCGGGTTGAAAGTGATACATTTCGGCCCTAGGGCGGAAAAGTAAAAAATAAATCATCAACATATCTTGAGGCGATGGCAAAAACGTATACAGCCAAAGTTCGATTAAGTCAATACAACATTCTGGTTTTTGAATGATCATAAAAAAAAGTTGAATTACAATAAAATAAAACGTAAATAGCACAAACTATAATTATTTGGCCAGTTATACCTTAAAATACTGACTATTTTAAGGTTGGACTCCGACTAAAACTGGCTAAATCGCCCGCCGTAACGCGTCATATCATAAAAAAACTCTATAGCGCTTCAAAAAAATATGTGCGTAAAAAAATTACTGAAGTAATTAAAAAAACTGAAGACCATTTTGTATGGAAAAATACTTATGACAAGACGGTATGACCAAAAGACTTGCCTGCCCTGAAAAAAGTGCGAATGAAAAACAAAAATTAAAAAAAGGGAAGTACAATACTTGATAGGTACGTGATCAATCTCTATTTGACTTTTATTTGCTTTCCTCGTATTCGAAATGAAAAGTAGAGTGTGTAACTCGAGTGAAAACACCCAATTCTGCCTCGAACGAAAAATATTTCGTCAGAAATGGGATGCTTTCATCCCTTGGTTAACAATCTATGTACTATTGACGTAAGAAGTTGTAGGTTTGGTAGTCCCACGTTATATTGGCGAATCTATTGCTATTGCCGGGTATTGTGTGCGGGTTTTTTGGAACGAAGTCCTTTAACGCGGCTTACGGGTAGTGACGATATAGTAGAAATGGTCACGTTACGCTAATCAGTGAATGGGCGTTTTCACATTGCACGATAACATACACGATATCGTAAGTAGCAGCACAAACTTTAAGGTAAGAATGAAGAATGTCTTCGATATTGTGTGTCGTTATCGTGCAATGTGAAAACGCCCGTTCCCAACCGGTGGTCCGCAGAAGCCAAAATATGGTCAGCTTTTTTTCGCGCATCGACGTCTTTAGTTAAACGAAAAGTAACCCAAACCCACCAAGTATTGCGTTGCAGTTGCGTAAAGAACTTCGTTCCTGACGGGAGTCCCCCGACCACACAATTTTTTTACCCAAACCTGGTTCATGTCCCAGGTGTTTGCAGGTGTACCACGTGCAAACATTAATGTATAAACAACTGTGTATTTAGTGAGCCATTAGTTCTGTTCTCATATAGGTATGAGTTTTAAGCAAGGTCGTTTGTTGATAAGAAAAATATCCGCGCGATTTCGATACCAATATTATGTATGTTGTTTTTTTTTAATAACGTGTTATAATAACACAACACCCACTTGACGATAATCGGGTTGAATACAATATTGGCAAATATATTAGGTATATACTCGTAGTAGCACGCACTTCTGAATATAACTAGTACGGTGTCTAGGTTTTGGCCTATAACTTTTGACCACTTAAGGCTAGGTTAAATTTTCGATTTTTTGGCTTGCCTCCAGATCTAGGGCTATCCATATATGGGTCAACCATCATTGGAGAATAAGCAGTTCTCGAGAGCTAAAGGGGGACAAAAATTACATTTCCCCATTTCTATATAGATAAGAATGCCACTCGAGAGAAGTCGCATGATGAAAAATTACGTCGAAAATTTACATAAAAACCGACATTAAATTACTGAAATGGGACCAAATAATTATAGGAATGGGACCAAATTGAAATGAGACCACTTGGGAAGTATGTAGTAACTTTCATTTTAAAAACGTCCTCCTTTTTTGGAAGTACATAAATAAATATAAAAAACTGGTCAAGTGCTAGTTGTAATTGCGCACAAATGGTTCCATACCAAAACGAATAAAAACAATCACGTTTGATAGATGGAAGCCCCCTTAACTATTTATTATATTCTGTTTTTGAGCGGAGTGAAGCTCAATCTTAGACGACTCATGTATTTCGTTTGTCCGCATACTCCTCCTAAACACCTGAACCGATCTCCTTCAAACTTACCACAGTGATAACGTGTGGCGTGAGGGTGGTTTAAAACAAAAAATATTGAAAATCGGACATACCATCGAGGAATAATCACCGAAAAAAAACATAGGTTGTCGTTCGAAAATTGAACACTTCGCTCAGTTTATTGCAACAGCAACATGCATTGCATACCTAGTTTAGTATTTGTTGTCATAGAAGCAACAGAAATGCATCATCTGTGAAAATTCAACTTTCTAACTATCACGGTCCATGAGATTACAGCCCAAGACAAACGGACGGACAGCGATCCTCAGTAATAGGGTTCCCGTTTTACCCTTTAGGTACGGAACCCTAAAAAGGGAGGGCAGAGACATGTTATACACAACCTACATTTCTTTGTTTGATTATGCGATTTTCTTCACTTAGTTTTTACTGCACAAATGAGTCAATGTAAATTTCTTTGTTGCTTTGTTCTCGATTCTTTTCTTTACACCCTAAAGCACTAAACAAAAGACTTGAAACATTTTTTTTTCTTTATGTAACTGACATGATTTCATTCTGCCTCTGACTGACAGTCGTCACGATAAGTTATGATAATTCCAATTATTAATATCTACGTCTAGTACTCATATCGTATATAGGAATCATATAGTACTGCGTAATAAAGTCTTGTTTTCGTTGTAAAACGTAAACATCCACCATCCAACGTCATGTAAAGCGAAAACAATAATAGTTTTGAAACCAACCCGAAACAACATTGTGCATTTTGCAACGATTTTTACGACTTTTATCCGAGTCGAGACGTCTGCACGCGACAGCGGTCGTAAATAGAATGCATGAATTTTCAGGTTTTCAATTTCAAATAACGAAGGGCGTTGACCTTGGTTGTAGCTTTTTTTAACACGATTGTCGTGAGGCTAAGGAAACTGCATTCGAGTTGTGTTTCTTTGTTGATTATTTTTATTGGATTTTATTAATGATATGTTTGGACTTCAGAGATACTATTCAGTGATATATAACATATATAATATGTAGATTTTTATAGTGAACGACAATAGGCTTGCTCCTATTACATGGGACCAACGGGATTGCTGGCCGGGTGTGGTTATGTAATACACCTCTGCCTTCTTTAGGGAATTAGGCGTGATATAATGTATGTTTGTCTTTAAAGTGTCATGGTCGTTTACATTAGTATTAGAATTAGTCGGGCGCCACTGGAAATACCTTCTGCGTGCATACCAGAGACGCCCGGCAATGGACGTAAGAGAGGCCGCGGACTTAAAAATAAAAAGTATTAGAATTATCGGGATATTCGGAAGTTTAGTTTGGAGTTCCTCCTTGAGAACCTCCCCCAACGAACGCCACAACATTCGGTCCTGCGCTTTTCGCGATGTCGTCAAAGCCAAAAGCGCAAAGGCCACACAGGTGGCCAAAGTCCGTCGGGGCCACTGGAAATTCCTGGAGTGTTCACCAGAGGCGCTTGTCACAGCCAAGACTACTCCTTTGGGTATTTGTAATCAATATTGAAAGTAAGACGTAGAAAGCTTGAGTAAAAAACATGTTATCTGCAGTAAATAAGTACGCAGAAAAATCTTGTTTTGCTCCCATAATGGATAAACACGAGACGGCATTTTTCCAGCAATCGTAACGACTCGTGTATATTTGAGAGTAGGATAGTAGAGTGTAGATTCTGAGATTAGCGCGTACAATCAAACAACGAATTTATACACAAAATACTTCCTCGATAATCAGTCTATCCATTAGTGAAAATCGCATCGAAATCCGTTGCGTAGTTTTAAAGATCTAAGCATACATATGGAACGAAGGCGACTTTTTTTATACTATGTTAAGATTAACTTCAAGCCTTATACTAGTTACAATATGTTTGTATGACATTCATTATACCTAATCACGCCTATATCCCCGAAGGAATAGGCAGAGGTGGATTACACACCCACAATTTGCCAATATTTATAGTCCCACGTAATAGGGGGCAAGCCTATTGCCGTCACCGGACACTCTAGAAAGTGGCCTAAATTTGAAACCCGTTGCCTTGCGATGAAAGGCAACGAAATCTTACGTACCAGCCGCTTTGGCACAGACAATTAAAGTCCTGGGCGTCTTGAACTCATAAGACTTTGACAGTGAAATATAAATCAATCTTAATCAATAAATATAGTGTGACGACCTTAGCCGTAGGTCAGGTATAATGAGAGGTCAGTCACCTCTGTGCTTGGTACGTATTCGTCAATGAGGCGAGATAGGGTTGGCGCGCACTTGAAATGTAATATTTTGATAAACTGTTTAAAGTTTCATATCATCATCATCCACTGAGCCTTTTCCCAATCTGGGATGGGGTCGGCTTTTCAGGCTACTTGCAAAGTGGCTGAATTTCAATATTTTCCATGCAACAACTGGCATCTGACCTCCACAACCTATGGGCGATATCAAAGTTCTGCAGTCAGACGAGGATGTTTTAGGGCTCCAACTACCCCTAACGACTGCCATAGATGTTCGTAGGGAAACCTGGGCTGAGGGCGAACGGATGTCTTAAGAAATGGTGACCCATCTTAAGGTCGACCTGGCTATTAATACTTCATCTAATAAATACTAATTAGCATTGAGTTTCTATATTATATAGAGGGCGAGTGTCACCCGTTTTCTTCGTGGCGAATATTAAGCACTTTTTTTTCCGCGTCCCAAGGCTGCGGCCGCTCTAACGCTGCCGGGCGTCTCTGGTTACAAGCAGAACGTATTTCCAGTGGCGCCCGGCGGGACTACTCAGCATCTCTGATATAGGTTGCCCAATATTATGTTTGCGTTCCACTAGGGGCGCTACATTATATTAAAACGTCAAAAACAAGATAATAATAAATGATTAAATATTTTTGGACATTCGCACTCAACGTCGTCGAGCCTAAACTAAGCCATAAGCTTGTACTATGGGATTTAGACAACTGATAAACATACTTATATATTTCTAAATACAAACATAACATACATAGAAAACACTTAAACTCCGAAACAAACATTTGTGGAGCACACAAATTTTTGATTCGGCCTGAGACTCCGGAGTCGAAAGCCGATGCACTACCGACCATGCAACCGAAGCAGTTTAAGATCTCAGAACAATAACTACAAACAATAATTAGTTCCCTTTTTTTCCACGCAACAACTTAAACTGGGGAAGCTGTAGTGACGTTACGTCATCCCCGACTGTTTGACTGTTCTGACGTTCAGACCGGTTATCAGAGCTCTATATATACATAGAATATAGATAGTTGCCCTGAGCTATTTAGCTACGAGCCCTTCTTAGCCTACTGGTTAGAATAAAAAAATGTTATGTACATTAGATTTTTTTTAATATATATTTGGACATTCTCACACAACGTCATCTCGCCCAAATTAAGCTTATATAAGCTTGTGGTACTGGATCTAGACGATTGATAAACATACTTATATATTTCTAAATAGATTAATATTTTTAAAACAAATATTTGTGATGAAACTTATAATCTTATACCAAGATGTCCCCCCTTTTACCCACTGTTTAGGAACACAAATTGGGTTGATTGACCGTCAAGTGAAATAACCTTTTCTTTATTAAATGTCAAATCGATAAGACTACAGAGATTTGTCTGGAGTTCTATTTTTGCTGAGCGCGTGGCTGGTGGCTTTGTAGGTTACATCTGGCGCTCTGAAAACATTGGGTTCTCATACACTCACATACCGAACAACGTTTCTTGTCCTGCACCTGGAGCTAGTTAGGAATAACTAGTTCTTCTGTGCGGGACTATTAACTAATCAAGCATTACCTTGACATTGGCGAAATCATCGATGAACATCGATGGAGCCACGTTTTTAAACAAGTTAAAAATATGGCAAAAGTTTGCCATATATTTTAGAGTTTTCGAAAGTTTTTTAATAAAATCTAAAAAATGTCACATGACATGAAGTTCAACATCATTTTAGAGGTATTTGACCATGCTGAGTTGATTGCAGCTGGTCTTGAGTCTCTATTACTGTTGTCGATTTGACCTCGTTTTGACCTTGACCTTGAGATCAGAGGTCAAAGGTCCAGTTCATTTTGGGGGGTTTTCGACTATGCTAAGTTGATTGGCGTTTACACTGAGTCTCCAGCTCTTACCGTTCTCGAGTTGAAAGTTGATCACGGACGGACGGACATTACTGTTTTTATTTAGAAATATATAAGTATGTTTATCAGTTGTCTAGATCCCATAGCACAAGCTTATAGTTAGTTTGGGCTAGGTGACCATTGTGTGAGAATGTCAAAAAAAAAGTTGAGTGAGAAGAGATATTATACATAAAAACACCCAAACTCACACAAATATTTGATTCGAATCGGGAATCGAATCCGAACAGCGGATTTCCAACCGACCACGCCACCGAAGCAGTCAAAAGTCCAGTCTATTTTATTGCCAGATTCTTTTCTCACAGACTGCCTGTTGCTTCGAATCTGGCTTGAACAACTTGATGATTGATGTAAAATATGTAGGTATTTAAAACAAAACGGCCAGGTGCGAGTCGGACCATTCCAAAACGGCAAAAAAAATCACACATGTTGTATGGGAACCCCCTTAAATATTTATTACTAGTGGTCGCCCGCGACTTCGTCCGCGTGGTAATTTGGATTTTTTCCCGTTCCCGTCGCGCCGCGTCATATTTTGAACAATTCACACAATATCTTTATAAATTGTAGCCTATGTGTTATTCTGATGAATAAGCTATATTATTGTAGTTTCATTAAAATCCATTCAATAGTTTTTACGTGAAAGAGTAACAAACATCCATCCATCCATACATACATACATACATACATACTTACATACTGACAAACTTTCGCGTTTATAATATTAGTAGGATATTCTGTTTTTTAGTATTTGTTGTTATAGAGGCAACAGAAATACATCATCTGTGAAAATTTTTACTTTCTAACTATCACGGTTCATGAGATATACAGCACAAGACAGACGGACAGATAGCGAAGTCTCAGTAATAGGGTTCCCGTTTTACTCTTTGGGTACGGAACCCTAAAAATTAAGCATCTTTAAAAGCATATTTATCCAGAGTTTAAATTATTTTTGGCATGAGTACTGTCACGATGAATTTGGTCTTGTTTGTCGACTTTTGGTTTATGTATGTAATATTTTTAGCAAACACTCTTTACACTTACTTTTTAATTTTACTCTCGAGGCATTAATGTTACTTTCATCATTCATCGCCTTCTATGAAAAAAAAAAGAAATGTACTAGCGATGAAAAAAGTTCGCGCGTTTTGGTTTTTTTTCGGATGTAATAGTGAATTCATGTTCCAAATTCAAATCACAGTATTGCCCGCTAAAAGTCTCTAAACAAAACGCCACTTTTGGAATAGAGAAAAAAAAAAGTGAACGCTATCTGTATGATAGACGAAAGCAAAATTGTCCAATCTTGAAATGTCGACGCTTCGCTCGCTCGGTCAATGATATCCACGTTGTAAGCGTTCGACCTCGGCTGGTGACTCAAATATCGTTACATTTTATTGCAAACCGAAACGACCACAAGGATTTTCCTGGCTGTTCTGTATTTAATGACATTATTATTGGCAATTATAAACTAACACAATGTTTTCTGATGTCACAACTCCACCTACTTGGACTCCGTATTCTGTACTGTATCATGATTCTTTTGAAATAATACTTATCTCATGCTCTCGCGAAGGAGGAGGCCGAGAGGGAGAGTACCCTCTCCGCCTAGTTCCTAAGTCAACGGCCAGGGCGCCGATGACTCATCTACGCCCAAGATCATCGACCTCTATGATCGAAGGGTGAACGAGAAGGGTCATGCAACCAGTTTCACTCACCGACGTGGGATAAAACCCAACCCCAACGACGCGAAATGAAACCCGAAGAGGCCACACGGGTGGCCAAAGTCGGCAATGGACGTAGGAACGGCCGCGGTCTTAGGTATAGCGGATTGATAGCAACGACCTTTTACTGTAATCAATCTGATCGACCATAGTTTTGCATTTACTTTCTATTAATAGTTTCCACATGTAACTTTCGCGCTCAATGTTGATCTATCTATATATAGAAATGGTGAATGTAATTTTTGTCCCCCCTTAGCTCTCGAGAACTGCTTATGCTCCAATGATGGTTGACTCCTCTATGGATAGCCCTCGATCTGGAGGGCAGCCAAAAAATTTGACCTAGCCAAAAGTTATAGGCCGAAACCTATGGCGTGGTGCGGCTCGAAGCACCGCGCAAGACACCGTATTAGTTATAAATAAATATTCATTCTATTTGTATGGACGTCATATCTCGTATGATTCCTCCACGTGGTGCCAATGTGCTCATTTAAACCCGTAGTAAATATCCATGCAAAGTTTCATGTTTATAGCACTAACCGATTGGGAGGACAGCCAAGGACAGACGGACATGACGATACTCCCAGACTTTTCAAAGAATCAATTTCGTTTATTCAGTTTAGTCACATAAAGAGCACATATGAGTATCAAAATTTTACAATTTTATGTCAAAGCAATCATCATAATTCACCGAGCCTTTTCCCAACTCAGTTGGGGTCGGCTTTCCAGTCTAACGCGAGTCTAGTCGCGGCTGAAATTCGATATTTTCCGTGAAGCGACTGCCATCTGACCTTCACAACCTATGGGCGATATCGAGTTCTGTAGTTAGACCGGTCGGATTTTTAAGGGCTCGCAACTACCCCTAACGACTGCCATAGATGTTCGTATGACAACCGGGACCGACGGCTTAACGTGCTCTCCGAGGCACGGAGGGGTCTCTTTCAGTATCTTAAGAAATGGTCACCCATTCTAAGACCGGCCTGACTAGATGTTGCTTAACCTTTGCAATGTATTAATATTGTCGGTTACCACTAGAATACTAAATTAAGTACATAAATAACCATTTGAAAATGATTCTTTCGCTGGTTCGGTAAGTTGTTTCTCCTGAGAAGATACCAGCAAGAAACTCAGGTAGATTTTCCATTTTCTTTCTTTTTTTTTTTACTTCGGAACCCTAAAAAACAGTCGAATAGATCCTACATAAGTCGGTTATCAAAGTAGCAAGGTCATGACCACAGACTTGTTGAAAACAAACAATACAGGTGAAGTGTCAAGCACTTAATTATACAAATTGTTTCGCAACATTCTAAAGGAGTGTTTATTTGATTTGTTTATCGATTACTACCTTGATCTATATAATAAAAAAAAATAAATGAACATTAATTTCAACCCATAAATTGAACATACAAAAATTCATTTCAGTCTACATTATCATTAAACCAATATACATAGTCAAAATGGTCATTATATAATTTAAAATTTGGTACATATGCATACGCACACACACACACACACGCGCACACACACACACACATACGCACGCGCACACACACATACGCACACACACACATACGCACACACACACACACACACACACACATATGCACACACACACTTACGAACACACACATACGCGCACACACACACACACACACACACACACACACACACACACACACACATATGCACACACCCACGCACACACACACACACACACACACACACACACACACACACACACACACACACACACACACACATGCGCAACGTGTCTTGACGCATAATATTTATTATATTAAGTAATATTAGATTCATTCTGGGAACCTTCCCAGTCGGCAATGACGCGGAGGATTTTTTAAACGATATTTTGTAATGTAAATGTTTTTAGTCTATAATTATGTTTATTTTGTATATTGTAATTCATATTAGATTGTAATATTAGATAGAAAACCAATAATCTGTATTGGTTTTATAATTATAAGAAACACCTTCCTGCATTATAGCATAAAATTGTACGTTTTGTTATGGAAGAGCGCGGTCTCCTAATACAGGCATTACTTGCTCAAAAGGAGGCTTCAACCACTAAAAAAATTGTAACATCGAACTGTTTAATGCAAATAAATTTATTATTATTATAATTACATGTGTATTCGAAGCTGCGATATCATGTAGACAGGCACGCCCATATTGATGTATTAATTAAGATTAAATTGTTTGATGTTCTGTGAATCAGGTATTTTTCATTTATGATCCCACTTCTGAAATTAAGGGATTCTATTATTTATAATACGCTAGCGGACGCCCGGGCTTACGTCGGCTTGACAAATTATAAACACAAAAATCTTCCTCGAGAACCACTCTATACATTGGTGAAAACCGCATCAAAATATTATTATTAAAACATAATATAAAACACAGTAGATTCCGTTCCCTATGTATGCTTTAGATCTCTAAAACTTCGCAACGGATTTAGATGCGGTTTTCATCCGAGTGATATTAGGCTACTGTTACCCCGGTAATGTGTTACATTCTAAACTAATGCGACAAATTGTTTCAATAGTTAGTTACGACACGATAATTCAATATTGAGTTTAGTTCAGTAGATAATACACACGACCTTGTGAATTAATTGATAATACATTTATAATCACTACAGTTGCGCCGAAGAGGTATACGAAATGCATACTGTATCCAAATTTCGCCAAGCTGTGTGGTCCATATTTAATATCATTGATATTGTCCGCCCCGTTCGCACGAGCGTTTTTTTAACGCACGTTTAAAACACGTCGAAATAGATTAAATGCATTGCCTGGTATTTGTTCACAAGGCAGCGGATTATTCAACGCAGTGTTGTATTTTAAGCCTTCCCGCTAAGCTGGCGTTAAAAAAACGTCGGCGGATATTAGCCACTTATGTGGCCTCTGTAAGGAGTTGGCCTTGGACTAACTGGTATTCTGCTTCTTTCGAATCTTTTTATGCCACGTCAGTAAGTCAAGGGGTGTTTGGGGGGACTCCACATTACGCAACCTTTCTGGCCTGCTTCTGTAAGGACGGCGGGATGCTAGCTTGCCGTCCTCAGGCATAGATTATGGAGGACGGATGTCCTGCGCATAGGTATATCTTAGGTTACGTAATATTTTGCTTAAGATTTCAATTGCACCCTGTTAATACCTATATTGTAATTCCATTCCACAGTTATCAATATTTCCTAAAAAGATAAATCATATCATAAGATTGTACTATTTCTATCAATACTATTATTATAAGCTGAAGAACTTGTTTGATTGGATTTATTAAGAACTAGCGGACGTCCACTGCTTCGCCCGCGACAAGTTATATACCAAAACCTTCCTCGAGTACCACTCTATCCATTGGTAAAAACCGCATTAAAATCCGTTGCGTAGTTTTAAAGATCTAGGCATACATAGGGAACGTGGCGACTTAGTTTTATACTGTGTTATGATTACATACAGGTTCGATTATAAAAATACTTTTGGAAAATACCGAAGTTTAGTTGCATTTCAGTTAGACTGGAAAACCGAAGCTCAGTGGATGATGATTGACGAACAAAAGGTTCTATTACGTGATAACTCGACCATCATCACACTTACTAATCCTAGTAATTACCTATTTAGATTCAATAGTCATAAGAGATTATCGACTTACTACTAAAGAACAATCACCTATCGCAACCCACGCACGTAAGCATGGACTATACTAGATGCGCATGCGACGACGCGCTTTGTTTACAATCCGTTCTAAATTTAAATATTTAATCAGTATTCCGCTGGCCGTCGACAAGGACGGTTGTGTGATTTTGTATACGCAATAAATACGCAGTTCTTGTTTGCAGTTTTCTCTGTGTGTTTTACGTTTTGTGTACTTTATTTTCTATTGTTTTGAGGCAAGTGTTTTTTAAAAATGACGGAGCCTTTGTCTCCGGTCGCCATGGATGATCTAGGTATTGTTTTTTTTTTTAATTTTATGTACTTTATTGGTAATTGCAAATATACCAACCACTTAATCATATCGAAAGATTGCTGCGTTGATTTTACAATGAAAATTCGGTACGGAAGTTTCTTTCACAATAATGCGTAAAGCGTTGAATAGATTAGGATATAAATTCGCACATGGATAGATCATTTCCTGGGGTCGTCTGGCAGCTGGGAATATCTTAAAATACACGTCAACAATTGGCACAACTACCGAAATCGGACCACTTGGGAAATAGTAACTTTCAGTTTAAAAAAATAATTTCAAAATCGATTCACCCAGGCGATTTCCTTTTTTGGGAGTCGGTTGAAAAAGTAAAATATGAAAACCTTAGCTCTTAACTTGTAGGCATATTAATTAGAGACAAAAGCAACTTCAACTAACACTGCAGTTAGTGCACAATGACTGCTTCGGTGGCGTGGTCGATTCCCGGGTCTAATCAAATATTTGTGTGATCTACAAATGTTTGTTTCGGAGTTTGGGTGTCTTCTATGTATATTATGTATGTATTTAGAAATATATAAGTATGTTTATCAATCGTCTAGATCCCATAGCATACGCTTATATTAGTTTAATTTGGGCTAGATGACGTTGTGTGAGAATGTCAAAAAAAAAATATAAATAACAACCTTTTAATAAGGCTATAAAGCGAAACCGGTCAGGTTAAATCCTGTTAATTAAATAAATGTGAAACGGTGTACAAGTGTTTGTTTATCATGTATCACTATAAGTTGCACCAAGTGCCAACAATCGAAACCAGACAAAAACGCAGTCAAATTGAGAACGTCCTCCTTTTTGGAAGTCGGTTGAAAAAAAATCAATTTCGTCTAGACATCTAATAGCCGTGATTTTGATAGTGCAATGACCTGTCTTTGGGTACATACTATGTATAATTATAACATACTAGCTGTTGCCCGCGGCTCCGCCCGCGTGGATGTCGGTTATCGCGACCAAACATACCATCATAAATGTCCTCTCTTAAGATCTAATCTATCCTTGTACCAAATTTCATCAATATCAGCCAAATTTCATAAATACCTAACAGTAATAATCGACATCTATATATCTCCGTTAAATTCAGTTTATTATATTTTTGGTCACATCTCCGGTTCTAATCAACTGATTGCGATGAAACAAACGTAAGATTTTAAGTCTAACCAAGCCCTGTCTAACAAAAAAAACCGCATCAAAATCCGTTCAGTAGTTTCTGCGTCCATCGCGAACAAACAGACAAACAGACAGGAAATTAAAAAAAAAAATATTTTCGTGTTCAGTATCGTTAACATAAATTTTTTTTCAAATATCTCCAATGTACAGACACGACCACTTTACAATTATATAATAGTATAGATTATAAAACGATGTCGCCTCCGTCCGTATGTATACTTAGATCTTTAAAACTACGCAACGGGTTTGATGCGGTTTTCACTAATGGATAGAGTGGTTCTCGAGGAAAGTTTTTGTGTATATAATTTGTCGCATCAAAATCCGTTGCATAGTTTAAAAGATAAGTAGGTATACATAGGAAACGTTATGATGTATTAAGTATCGATAGTAGTGATTCAAGTGTAAGTATGACTCAGCATGTACGTAGGTTTGTAAAAGATATTTGGACAGAAATAACCATATTATCTTCTTTGTTGTGGCTACAAGTACGTCGACCTTATTAGCATGACAATATTGAAATGAAATGAAATTATATTTTATTCTTGTAGGTCAGTAAATACCGAGAGGGGCTCGTGGTCTAGTGGTAACCGACAATGTTAACACATTGCAAAGGTTAAGCAACACCTAGTCAGGTCGGCCGTCCCTCGGAGAGCACGTTGTCGCGTCGGTCCCGGTTGTCATACGAACATCTATGGCAGTCGTTAGGGGTAGTTGGAGCCCTAAATCAAAAATCCTCGCGCTCTAACTACAGAACTTCGATATCGCCCATGGGTTGTGGAGGTCATATGGCAGTCGCTTCATGGAAAATATCGAAGTTCAGAATCGCAGTTAGACCGGAAAGCCGACACCGAGTTGGGAAAAGGCTCGGTGAATGATGAGGTCAATAAATACCGCTTATGAATATCAATATTATTGGGTATTTAAAGTATTATTGTCGTTTACAATTTGTGTTATGGGAATATTTACTGTAGAACTGCAGTACTCATACCGGAAACTCAAACCTATGTTTGCTCGAAGAGACGATGGTCTCGTATCAAAATATGTATCATACAATTTCATTTAAGTTCTTTCATTAGTATATTGGTTTGAACCCGGGTTGGTGCAAATATTTTTGTACTAGCTGTTGATACCTGAGGTTTCCCGGAATAATAAGTAGCCAAAGTTACTCCTTATAACTTCAGCTATTAATTAAAGACGCATTAAAATCGGTTCAGCTGTTTCAAAGATTAGCTGGAACCCGACCTATCTCACATATATTATTTATGTCCATCGTTATGCCGAACCACCCTGTACATAAAAAACGGCCAAGTGCTAGTCGGACTCGCGCACAAAGGGTTCCGTACCAAAATGGCTAAAAAAAAAAAACACTTGCTGTATGAAAGCCCCCTTAAATATTTATTAGGTATATTCTGTTTTTTAGTATTTGTTGTTATAGAGGCAACAGAAATACATCATCTGTGAAAATTTCAACTTTCTAACTATCACGGTTCATGAGATACAGCCCAAGACTGTACAGGATGGACAGCGAAGTCTCAGTAATAGGGTTCCCTTTTTACCCTTTGGGTATGCGTTTTTACGGAACCCTAAAAACGCATGCGAGAAGCATTTAAATACTAAGTGTATTTGTACCTACAAACACGGAAAGTAGATTCTACTGCGATTAAATAGCGATAATTACAACATTGTAATGCAACGTAATATTGTGTAGTTATACATACACAAACATACATTTTTATCAAATCTAATCTACACGCAGACTTAAATGGTGGCTATTTACTTATCGACTGTTATTTACGTAAAATTCCTTATGGTTATGCCTGCTCTCCGGTTACGGGGAGCTGTATGCTTTTGCCAAATCATCTCCGATTTGATCTGAGCACGTCCACCTGCCTTTCCGTCCCCACCCGCCTTATGTATCTGTTCCGTCAATCTCCTTTCATCCAGCCTTACTTCTTCTCTCGCTTCTTCAACCACACCCAACAAACATTCACTACTGCATATAAGTGTAGGGACATGACTCCTCAATTCACAATCTTCTGAGACACTTCCGTCCGTTTATAAAGTTATGCATCAGTGTTCAATATACTTTTCTTCTTTGTTCCAGCAGAATCGTGGGTGGAACTCAACTCTGGCGGCGGACTGGCCGCCGTGGAGAATGAGTACATCAGACTCCTGAGGGAGGCGCAGCGGGAGAGCCGCGACTCCTCTGTGAGACACTCGAGGGCGTCCAGTGTTAAAGGAAGGTGAGTAACTCCTGGTTATTTCTTTTGTCCTGGTACGTAACACAGCGAAAGAACTGTGGAAGCGCAATTCTGTGATAATTGCAGGGTGAGGAGTATCTGCTTTGGTCTTCTGTTGTCCTGGTGGAAAAGTAGCATAAAAGAGGATTGGGGTGGAAGGGAAGTCCTCTGATAGCTCATCCGGTAACTCACTTCGTGTATCGTGTTCACCTATTTGCTTTATTTGCACCAATATGTCAAATACCGCAAACAGCAAACATGCGTATCCACCTGTCGGCTTTTGAGAACACGTCAAAGGAATCAAATAGGCGGCAAATATTTGCGTCCAACCGTCCGCACTTGGTTTGTTCAGAAGTTTGCGAGTCGCTGTCCCGTTCAGACGTGTGCAAATTCTTTTATGGCGGCACTTGCAACATTAAAATAGAGTGGTCCAATGAAAAGGTACTTCAATTTTTGTAGATATATTTTTAACTTTGTATTTCTGTAGATATGTGTTGGTAAGCTGCATTCAGGTAAATGTTATAAGATGCTGCAACTGGAACGTCCATTACTGTTGCGTTCAGTTCATTTGTAAACAAGCAAATATTTGGATACTTGGCATAGGTATTTGAGTAGAAGTATGTTTGATATTTGGGCAAACACAACGATGTTCCCTCGCACACGAACAAATATACACTAACCCAAGTGAGTTGCCGGTATAAGACATTCGCGTGCGTCCAGTTTTAAAAGATTAAAGGAATTGTAGCTTCGTGATACAATATCAGAGTGAGGAGTATGCTGCATACTTCTGTTACCTTGGTAGAAGGTAGATAAACTAGTGATTCCTTTCTGCTTTACACGGGTAGACCAAGCACAGTATGGATCAGTATCCTCATTAAACTTAAAATAGCCAAAAAACCTTAAAAAATCTTTAATTATTTTAGTCACAAAGTAACAATTATGATGGTCAAAATTATATGCGGCTTCGCATTTACTGCCTGATTTGCAAGGCAATAAGTAGAACTTGTGAGAAAGAAAGAGTATGAGAATGAGTTAACCTTCTAAAAGAAACGTCAAGGTTATTTTGTGTTCAGTTTCATTACCTGTCGATTTAGGAAGCAATGGATTAGGGTGCCGAATTACTTACCTTTAAATAATGATAGCCGACCGCATGATTACATTACATTACATTACAAACCCAACTGGACTGTAGGTAATCACGTTCCCCTTGTCACTTGATGTTTCAAGTCTCGGATCCAATTACGAATTGAATGGGACAATTGTCACTTACATACGAGGATTGAAGGACTCACTTCATATATAGTGGGTTTGTGGAAATACTGCCTTGTAGAACACCATTATATTATTTTCATTTTCTGTAAGTCTGGTGTTTTTGTTTCTACTTGCAATTTAATTTAAAAATATAAGTAAGTTTTGATTTTTTCGTTGGAATGTATTAAGATTTCAAAATTTTTAAACGAATTTGACTTTGTTATAGTAAGTCAAATAAATGCCTTTGTCATGTCAACAAACCAAGAATTGCTCAATTCTCTTAACAATTGATTCAATTTGTGCAAACAGTTCGGATTATTTGTACAATTTATTGTGGAATTCAACTCGCTCTGACCAATTCCGACAAATATTATTAGAGGTCGGAGCAATTGTCAGCCAATTGAGATAAGTTAGCGAAGCGATAAACCTCAATTGTAGGAAATATCTTGGATGGGGGTTTGAAGACTCAGACTTCTGTTTTAAAGGTCGGCTCTATTTAAAACACTGCTACTCCATTGATCTAAGCTAGATTTAGAGCTAGAGTAAAAACGTGAAAAATAGGTGACAGTATGTATCTGCTTCCCGCTTTGAAGATTTATGCGTGATTATGATATGTAATAAATATGTTAACCTCGAATAGACAACTATCGATACTTTTGATTACGATAGACATTAGTATCGAGTTATTTATAGAATCATTAAGCACACATTCTTATCACTTATTCAGGTTTATCTGTTTTGTTCGCCCTCTTCTAGTGCAGGCTATTGTCTTTTGACCATACCGCCTTGTAATTAGTAAACTGTTTCGTTGCTATGGTTGTCCTAGTACGTCAAAGAATTGACCTAACGACTGCAGAGTAGCCGGGTATTACTTGGACTCAGGGGTCAAACCCGGGTCCTCAGTGGTAGTGGTCTCATTCAGGTTGTACGTGCAACCGACTACACCAGCGGAGCAGCAATGAAAAGCGCAGATGAGACCGCTAGAACAGCTTTTGATTTTGTCTGTCTGAATTAGTGTTCCGGGACAGCGTCCACATTTTATCGGATCTCCACACAACTTGCTACAAGTATTTCATTTTATTTAGGGTATTTCATTTTTATTTTATAAGGGGTAAACAGAGACGTTTATTACGCTTACGTTACAAGACTCGCCACCTATTACGTGCGGGAAAATAGAGGCAAAAAAATCAAATAATATTTTTTTTATATATTGGGTTCACCTAATTGACGCCGCCCGCCTGGCTCTCACGACTCTCACAGTACACAATACCATAGAGAATGGCCCTCAACTTGACGGCCCAGTGATGTGCCTCTTCACGCCCCGCTTGAAGAACCCAGGGTTATATGTGGAAGGAAACACGACACAGGCAGGGCGTTCGGCAGAGAAACGAACGTTTAAAACGTTCGGTTCTCATAAACTTTCGGGTGACATAAACTCCAAATAATGTTGGTCCAAATACCGATACTCGTGCTCGTACCTTGTACCCTTGTTGTTCCTACCCGTGGAAAACAAGGCGAACCACTTGTTTGTTTGTACAGTTTGCTAATTATAACTTGGCATGTGGCAAAAACCTGCCAAGTGCGACTCGGACTCGCGCAGGTTCCGAACAAAAACCGCAAAAAAAAAAAAAAACACCTGTTGTATGGAAGCCCCCTTAAATATTTATTATATTCTGTTTTTTAGTATTTGTTGTTATAGCGGCAACAGAAATACATTATCTGTGAAAATTTCAACTTTCTAACTCGTGATAGTTAGAAAGTTGAAATTTTCACATCATGAGATACAGCCCAAGACAGACGGATGGACGGACAGCGATGTCTCAGTACGATTCCCGTTTTACTCTTTGGGTCTTAGTTTTTTTTCTGACAGCTTGTGTTTTAAGTGTTTCAATTAATGTGGCGCCTCTATTGCTAAGCCAATTTATATTTGGCACACTGTATAATATCTAATGAAGCATGTTACTTGTTGGTTGCGTGTCCAAGCGAATATCGATTACATTACAAAGCTAATTAAGTCGTATGTATGAAGCCATAATGAGAACTGATGAAACGGCCTACTGAATGCTGGTGGCCTAGTATCTCCATAATATAAAATACAAGTTATCCCGGCGAACTTTGTATCGCCTCAAATATAAAAAAAAAGAAAGAATATTTTAATATTTCATACAAATGTATGTATTATTAATTATAATTGAAAAACGCGACGGACGGACAAACAAATTGTCGTATTAAATATATAGATTGCTACCGCCCGTTTCTCGAACTTTATCACTGAATATTACGATCCCCTGGGCATCCTGGAGTTATCCGCTCAAGTTCTGGAGCTGCACCTTCACTTTTTTTTTTAATATTTAGTTCGACATATTGACGCCGCCCGCCTTATGGTAAGCTGTAGCTACGTCTGGCGATCAAAGGTTTCTGGCCATAATGAGAACACGTGAAACTGCCTACTGAATGCTGGTGGCCTAGTATCTCCAGAACATAAAATACATAAATATCACCACGCCTATATCCCCGAAGGAGGATTACCAGATGTGCATTATGTACCCACACTTTGCTAGTAATTTGATTAGGATCTAGACAACTGATAAACATACTTATATATTTGTAAATACATACATAATATACATAGAAATATCTAACTACATACGTGGGGGGCTCGTGGTAACCGACAATATTAACACATTGCAAAAGTTAAGCAACATCTAGTCAGGCCGGTCTTAGGATGGGTGACCATTTCTTAAGACACAGACCCCTCCGTGCCTAGGAGAGCACGTTGTCGCGTCGGTCCCGGTTGTCATACGAACATCTATGGCATTCGTTAGGGTTACTTGGAGCCCTTAATCAAAAATCCTCGCGGTCTAACTACTGAACTTCGATATCGCCCATGGGTTGTTGAGTTCACATGGCAGTCGCTTCACGGAAAATATCGAAGTTCAGCCAAATCGCTGTTAGACTAAAAAGCCGACCCCAACTGAGTTGGGAAAAGGCTCGGTGAATGATGATTATACATAACGCGCTACCGACCACGCCACCGAATCAGTCCAATTTTCAATGTTAGGTTTACTGTACAGACTAGTTTTGCTGTTACATCATATGGGCGACTACTAATACCTAATACAGAGGCGGATTTACATACCATTTGGCCCACATTACAGATGTTAGAGCTATTGTTCCTGTTTTATTGCCTCAGCTGGCCTTCACGGAGCCTACGCATTGGCATAATAACTTATCAGTATTACTTACATAGAAATAAATCTGAAATGAATAGGATGTTACGAAACTTTTTGTACACGGACTCTTTGCATATTGTCTTATTTAAAACAAAAAACCGTGCAACAACTCGCGCAAAAAATCACATTTGTTGCATGGGAGCCCCTTACATATTTATTATATTCTGTTATTTTTTTAGTATTTGTTTTTTTTTTTATATTTGGTTTGCCAAATTGACGCCGCCCGCCTGGTGGTAAGTCGTGACGACGTCTAGCGATTGTGGGCCACTCTCACAGCACACATTACTATTGAGAGTGGCCCTCAACTTGACGACCTACTGATGTGCCTCTTCACGCTCCGCTTAAAGAACCCAGGATTATATGTGGGAGGAAACACGTGCACAGGCCGGGCGTTCCAGGCCACTATCGGCAGAGAAACGAACGTTTAAAACGTTCGGTTCTCGCGAACATGTTATCCACTGTGTGGGGTGGCATCTCTGCCCGGCACGAGGCGTTCGGGATCGGAAGGAAGAGGGTGGGATCAGATTGAAGAGCTCTTCAGAACACTCGCCGTGGTAAATACGGTAGAATGCGGCCAAGGAAGCTATTGTTCGGCGCTGAACTAGCGGCTCAAGGCTTCCCGTTACCTCCGGACAATCTATAATACGGATAGCCCGTCGCTGCATAGCGTAGAGAGCGTCCAGCAGATACTTCGCGGAGCCGTCCCACAGGTGAGAGCAGTATTCGACGCAGGGTCTAATCTGCGTCTTGTACAGCAGACACCTCTGGTCCGGTGTAAAGAATCTCTTTACCTTATTCAGTATTCCTAGTTTCCGCGAAGCTAGCCCTATACATCTTTCGATGTAGTTTTTATTATTGACCTCTCGACGAACGTCCATGCCAAGGATATCAAGGTTGTCCTTCATTGGTAATAATGCATTCTGAAGAGAGGGTAGGGGAAGGAAAGGGGATTTCTTCGCAGTAAATTCACATGGCTGTGTTTTGCGGGCATTGAACTCGACCAGGTTCTCGGTACCCCATTGAGAGATACTGTCGAGGTTACGGTCGAGATCAGCCACAAGTCGTCGTCTCTCCTCCTCAATCTCAGATCGCCCCGCCGTCGGACGAACCGAGTAACTCCCGTGCAGTGTGCTGTCATCTGCATAGCAATGAACGTTCCCGAGGGATAGCATATCATTGATATGCAGAAGAAAGAGAGTTGGTGATAGTACGGACCCCTGCGGTACCCCGGCATTCACTTGCAAGAAGCGAGAAGCCTGGCCATCGCAGAGGACCCGCACTCGGCGCTCGTTTAAAAAGCTGGCAATCCAGCTGCACAGTTGAGGAGGTAGACCATATGCCGGAAGCTTGGAAAGGAGCGAAGCATGCCAGACTCTATCGAAGGCTTTGGCGATGTCCAGGCTAATAGCCAAGGACTCGCCGTGCCTTTCCATAGCCCCACCCCAGACATGCGTTACGAATGCCAGAAGATCACCCGTTGATCGCTTTGGCCTGAAGCCGTACCGAAGCTCCTACCGAAACACTGTACTGGGCTGGGCGACTCGTCAGCAGTAGATCCAGCAGAGCGGGCGCGTGATCTGACCTGTCTGGTATCCGGGTGATCCCGCATACCATCTAGGTCAGACCGTGGGAGAGAGCGAACGCATGGGCGGCTCTACCCGCATGATCAGTCTTGAGGGACCCCAGCCATTCAATGTGATGGCCATTGAAGTCCCCCAGAAATACTAGGTCAGCGTTCGGGAACCGCACCTGCGCTTCATCAGCCGTCTCGCTGAGGTACTGGAAGAGCTTTGTTGTCTCAGAATCCTCTGTGTGGGATCGGTACACGTAGATCTGGCTCATAGAGCCATGGTCTACGTGCAGCCAAAGGACGGAATTGGAGGGGTTCTCTAGGCAGCGCAACCGGCGGCAGCAAACATCCGCCCTAACGAACACGCACACCCCGGCTTTGTCTCGAAATTGTTCCTCGATGACATAGCCGGGGTAACACAGGTAAGACGTGTCGTCAGGGCGGCGTATTTGTGTCTCCGTGAGGAACATCACAGCGGGCCGTGCCGTCTCAAGGTGGTGGTGGACGGCATCGAGGTTCGCATGGAGTCCACGGACGTTAGTGAACTCCACCTCGAAATGTGAAGTTGTGGGGTTTCCTAGGGCCGCTGTGTAACGTTTATTTCTTTTTTGTTGCACTGCCATTGTAGATTTTGAAGAAGAAGAAGAAGTGTGAAGACAGGGCGACATTTGGTGCAGCAGTAAGTGACAAAGCGCAGGGGCTAGCTTTGTCTAGAACCGTGTGGTTAGGTCGGAGCCGACTCGCCGGACGGAAGGGATCCCAAACCCCCCTGATGCAAGGCCGCCGCTACCCCACACCGGTTACCACCCGGAGCGGCGATCTCACATCAGGATTATGCGCAACATGTGGGGCAGCCTCCTGGGGTGGTTGGCCCCAGGCGGGCCCCATGACTGTGTTGCGGGCGGCCGCTGCAACGCCGTTGCTAAGGGTCTCCCTGGCCGGCGAATCGACCCACACCACCCACACTAGACTCCGTTTCGCCCCCACTGGTCCCATGCCTGCTGCACCATACATCGCCCCGGGCCCGGCGGTGCAGCTGCTGAACCCCTAACGCAACTCAGCCTGGGCTGGGTTACTTGGGGGGCTTTAGCACAGCTGCACGGTGGTACCCCCCCGGACCAACACTGTTGTACCACCTGGTATCCACGTAGGGGCCGAAACCACTCCATAGGTACCGTAAATTAACGAGCCTCGTCCGTTTATCAGCAGGTGCGCCACTAGCAGGTGAGGTCGCTGGGGCCCTAAAGATGTTGGTAGAGCCCCTTTGCACCCAAAGTTGATGTTATAGCAGCAACAGAAATACATCATGTGTTAAAATTTGAACTTTCTAAATATCACGGTTCACGAGATACAGCGTGGAGACAGACGGACGGACAGACGTCTTAAGTTATAGTGTCCGTTTTACCCTTTGGGTACGGAACCCTAAAAATCACAGAATTACTTACATAGAAATAAATCTGAGTTGAATTCTACGATGTTGATGTTACGAAACTTTTGTACATGGACTCTTTGCCTATAATGGTCGTATTTAAAAAAAAACATGACAGTAATCGAAAGGCGGGATATTGTTGTTTTTTTATCTATGACAACAGGCGACGATATTTTAATGGCGCCAAAAGAGTAGATCTGAAAAAAAAATAAGATAATCCATGTAATGCACTTTGAAGGAAAACTATAATGGATTAGGTTACTCAGTTAGTTCAGGAGTTAGAGGCTAGGTGACTACGAAACCCGATACTATGCGTTGTCCTATACGCATATGAGCGGTTCTTCTTCTTTTTTTAAAAACGTGGCTCCATCGATGTTCATCGATGATTTCGCCAATGTCAAGGTAATGCTTGATAAGTTGATAGTCCCGCACAGAAGAACAAGTTATTCCTAACTAGCTCCAGGTGCAGGACAAGAAACGTTGTTCGGTATGTGAGTGTCTGGAAACCCGATTTTTGCGGAGCGCCAGAGGGAACCTAAAAAGCCACGCGCTCAGCAAAAATTGAACTCCCAATTGGCCGGATATTTTATCTTGACAACATGGCGTCGATGTTTAATAATGGCGCCAATAGGATTGTCAACTGTCACAGCAAATCAACTTTTTTTTTATTAAATGTCAATACGATAAGTATCCTATCGATATTGGGGTTTGAGTTACCCCAGGTAATAGACATACATTGATTTTTTTTTTATAGATGTGGCTAATTTTTTTTTTCTTATTTCCCGCCAGTCGTCCTTTCTATGTTGACATTTTTGTTTAAAGTAAATAAATGAGATAGGTTCTATTTGTGTTTGGACCTTGGTGTATTACAAATTGTTTGTTGTGTCGGACCACCCTTGAAGTAGAAGAAAAATATACCCATGCTCGAAACGTCGGGTAATAAAAACGTTAATCATTAATACAAAAACCGACTTCAAATTGCCGATATGGGACCATATAATTGTCGGAATGGGACCAAATTTAAATGGGACCATAATAGCTTTCAATTTAAATAAAAAAACAAAATATTTCACCCAGCCGAAAGATAATAAGTCGTCCTTTTTTTAAAGTCGGTTTATAAAAATAAACCCTGTATCATCATCGGAACAGTTGGTCCCTTAAGTGGCCTCAGAGGACCCCACAGCGGATCGTCTTTAGGTCGATTCACACATATCAGTGAAATCTCACTTCCGGCCGACACAGTATCATTGCAAAATATTATTTATTTTCTATGAACGCGTCTCCACATGTCAGTGTCAAATACAAATCAATCATCACTGACACTGATATGTTCATAGAAACTGTAAATATTTTGCACTGATACGAACTGTGCTTGTCAGAACTGAGGTTTAATCGACTTTTAGGTGACTACCGGCCCTCAAACGGGCCGGAATACCCACCAAATTTCCTTGGGGACCTTTTTTTGTGAGTTGATCTTCCGACCCGTCGCCCTAGAAATCAGTTGGTTAGATTAGAATACTCAGAACTGTTTTGCCTGTAAGGTGCTCTGTACAAAATAACCTAAATATTTAAGGTGGATTCAGACATATCAGTGAAACCTCAGTTCCGTCCGGCACATTTCAGTATCAGTGCAAAATATTATTTCATACATTTTCTATGAACATATCAGAGTTCAGTGTCAGTGATATCTGAGTCGTATTTGATACTGACATTGTATCGATTAATCACTGATACTGAGTCGGTAGTTCGATTTTAGCTGAGCGCGTGTCTAGTGGCTTTTTAGGTTACCTCTGGCGCTCTGCAAAAATCGGGACATACTGAACAACGTTTCTTGTCCTGCACCTGGAGCTCGTTAGGAATAACTAGTTCTTCTGTGCGGGACTATTAACTAATCAAGCATTACCTTGACATTGGCGAAATTATCGATGGAGCCACGATAACAAAAAAAAGAAGAAGAAGAACTGTGCTGGAAGCTTCACTGACATGTGTGAATTGACCTTTATTTATTTAGTAAACTTGACTTTAATTGTTTCAGCCCAAAATCGCCACCGAACAGCCCCAATCTAGAACCTTCTACCGAAGATGAATTGAAAGGAGTGTACATTAATTGTTGGAGGGTATGTTAATTATAATATTCTTTTTTTTTTTTTTGGTTTTTTTTTAAACATTTATATACAATAATAATTTCAATATACCTACATAAATAAAAACTGCTTCGATGGCGTGGTCGGTAGTGCATCGGCTTTCAACTCCGGAGTCTCGGGTTCGATTCCCGGGACGAATCAGATATCTATGTGATCCACAAATGTTTGTTTCGGAGTTTGGGTGTTTTCTATGTATATTATGTATGTATTTAGAAATAAATAAATATGTTTATCAGTTGTCTAGATCCCATATCACAAGCTTATAGCTTACTCTGGGCTAGATGACGTTGTGTGAGAATGTACAAAAATATTTATTTATTTAATTATATATACTAAAAATATTTACATTACAAAATATCGTTTAAAACGTCCTCCTTGTCATTGCCGACAGGGAAGGTTCCCAGAATGCTGGATGTGTTGCCACGTTGGATGGCGATACTTATTCTTTGGGCCAAGAAATAGCCAGCCTTCTTGTCCATGATATTTCTTACATATGAGCCCAAGGTGAAGTCAGCTGCAAGTGGTGCTCCTGTCGATCCACGGACGAAACAGTGCAAATAGAAAAATAACGAAAAAATATACGATTTATATAGTACTATACTAGTGGAAGGCCGCGGCTTCGTCCGCTGGACAAATTATGTACACAAAAACCTTCCAAAACCACTCTATCCATTGGTGAATAGAGCAAGCCGAGGCTATCTATCTATATATAGAAATGGTAAATGTAATTTTTGTCCCCCCCTTAGCTCTCGAGAACTGCTTATGCCAGTGATGGTTGACCCCTCTATGGATAGCCCTCGATCTGGAGGCAAGCCATAAAATCGAAAATTTGACCTAGCCCTAAGGGGTCAAAAATTAAAGGCTAAAACATATGGCGTGGTGCGGCGCGAAGCACCGCGCAAGACACCGTACTAGTACCATACCAAGTATAATATATTATTTCCAGGATGAATCAAGCGACTGGGTCTGGGAATGGAGCAGTAGACCTGACCAGCTACCGCCCAAGTGAGTACCAATCTTTATTAACTTTACCCGGACACGAAGCAGGTTCTTCTTTAAAAACGTGGCTCCATCGATGTTCATCGATGATTTCCCCAATGTCAAGGTAATGCTTGATAAGTTGATAGTCCCGCACAGAAGAACTAGTTATTCCTAACTAGCTCCAGGTGCAGGGCAAGAAACGTTGTTCGGTATGTGAGTATCGTGGAACCCGATGTTTGCGGAGCGCCAGAGGTAACCTATAAAGCCACCAGCCACGCGCTCAGCAAACATCGAACTCCGAAGCAGAGTAAATTAATATTAAATGGCTCGGTTCTGTGATCGAACAGACAAAATACAAATACTATTCAAATATTACCTCTTTATATACATAATATAAAGAGGTAATATTTGATACTGGACCGCTTTTGAAAGTTCTTTAACTACAACATTATTTCTGTATTTGAAAGCAATGAGTTTGCTGAGTCCTCACGCCCAGGACTTTAATTGTCTGTGCCACAGAGCGGCTGGCACGTAAGATTTTGTTGCCTGTCATCAACATTTCATCGCAAGGCAAAGGGTTTCAAATTTAGTTTTAATTATAATATACCTATCTGCTTATTTTATTAAATGAAATCGGTCATTTTGGACATAACCCACTTTCTAGAGAGACCGGTGACGGCAATAGGCTTGCTCCCTAATGCGCCTCTGCCTACCCCTTCGGGATATAGGCGTGATATGTGTGTGTGTGTGAGTGCGTGTGTGTGTGTGTGTGTGTGTGTGAGAGAGAGAGTTTGCTTAACTACATATTATGCTAACTTTAATAGAGCGATCTATAAATTATAATATGAAGCAAAGATTGTATGATGTCGGGTCATTGGTTACTTATTATCCCAGTAATGTGTTCCCAAGGTAATTGGAAACGAGAAAACTATATTACGCGGTAATCATCATTTGATATATTACCCAGGGACTGGAGGTTCAAACACCCAGGGACACACGTTGTCCGCGCTCAGTCCTCGCCGACGTCTTCCATTGAAGTATTGGACCAACAGCTGCTCGTACCTTTGCCTAAGACTGTAAGTTTTTAAAAATAAACTATATATGTAAGGTCACCATGATTCTGAATCAGATGTATTTATGACATGTATAAAATGTTGACAACTACGGTACTTAATGTTGACCTGTACCATGAAACACACAACGACAGCTCTCGTCGACCAACTTACATCAGTTACTAGTGATAAGGACAGATATAATAATCGCTCGCTATTGCAATGTAACTTAGTAACAGTTCGTTTGTTGACAAAAAATATGTCGTTTTGTTGGCCTTACTTTATATATTTATGTATATGTAGCAGGTTTATGATACCATAGATTGTACCATAAACCTCCAGATGACGAAATGTGTGTGAATGTTGCTTGAAGGGGATAAAGTTGGAGTTGAAGTTACTCCGTCCACCGCTTATCTTTTCATTTTCAAACCCAAAATGAACCTCTTAATATCAAAGAATCAATTTCGTTTATTCAGTTTAGGCACATAAAGAGCACATATGAATGTCAAAATTTTACAATTTTATGTCAAGCAATATTATAAAAATACTAAATTAAGTACATAAACAAACCATTTGAAAATTATTCTTTTGCCATTCATTGTCCAGCCTAAGATGAACCTTTTAATGTCGCTGTCAAACCCAAAATGAACCTTTTAATATCATTGTCCAACTTAAAATGAACCTTTTAATATCATTGTCCAACTTAAAATGAACCTTTTAATATCATTGTCCAACTTAAAATGAACCTTTTAATATCATTGTCCAACTTAAAATGAACCTTTTAATATCATTGTCCAACCCAAAATGAACCTTTTAATATCATTGTCAAGCCCAAAATGAACCTTACGTCATACAATTACAGGGTCGAAGTTGGTCCGTCCGACGCCTCTGCCTGTTCAGTAGAGGCGCCATAGCCGCCGTCCTTGTCACAAACATCGTCTCGCTATTGGTCGGAGCTGGCATCGGGTGAGTTTAACTCCTTGTGAACACCGACTTCTAATAGTCGGAATGGGACCAAATTGAGATGGGACACGGGAAGTAGTTGCTTTTAATTAAAAAAAATATTATCAAAATTGGTTCAACCAGTCGAAAGGTATGAGGTAACATAAAAAATACAGTCGAATTGAGAACCTCCTCCTTTTTAGGGTTCCGTACCCAAATGGTAAAACGGGAACCCTATTACTGAGACTTCGCTATCGATTTATATTTTTTTAATTCTACAACAATTTGGTCCCATTCCCTCAACAATTTGGTCCCATTCCTACAACAATTTGGTCCCATTCCTACAACAATTTGGTCCCATTCCTACAACAATTTGGTCCCATTCCTACAACAATTTGGTCCCATTCCCTCAACAATTTGTTCCCATTCCTACAACAATTTGGTCCCATTCTGGTAATTTAAAGTCGGTTTTTGTGTCAAATGTTTGACATATACTTATAATTTTATTTTTTTCATTTTTTCAAAAAAACGTATATTTTTTACAGAATGTGGCTAAGCAAACGCGGCATCTCACTGCCAGCACTGCCACCACCCAGATTGATATTCGTCAACTGAATTAAAAGACTGAATGTTTTATTAATTGTAATAAAATGCGACTTTTAACTGGCAACATTACACTATATTTATATCACATGGCAACCCTAAAACTCAAGCCAAGACATTTTGAACTTTATTACAATGCGTTACAGTTTATAAACGCTTGACATCTCGCGAATACATAAGACTGCTCGAACCGTGAGCTCTGTAACGCCTCATTCGTTTTATGCGTTTCTTTTTCTTATAATTGTGTACATAAAGTCTAAAATGTCTTGTTATCTCATGTCATTGACATAATAAGCAAGCCTATATCCCAGAGGGGGTAGGCATAGGTGCATTTTTTGTCCCATGTAATAAGGGGTTATAATAAGCCTACAAAAGCCCCCCCCCCCCCACTGAAGATAATCCAAGTGGACGTCTTCCAAATATGACAAACAGATCTTCCATTTGGATGGATGTCGCCAAATTGTTAACTTACAAACTCTCATTTATCTTCAGTACGGGCCTTTACGATCTGAGATGGCCTTAACCTATGTCTATGGTATGTTTAAAAAAAAAAACTATATTGTTTCTGGTTTATAGTCGCATTGTATTATAATAGTGAGTGCGCTAGCTTAGTGGAGATGAGCTGCCAATATTAGTGGCTAATAAATGTTCGACCACCGGTTGGTTTGGAATATGATGGGTGACCAGAAATACCCTTGAGTGCCCAATACACATCTTACCAAGATTGTTTAAATGTATGTTTTGTGGCAAAGCTATGGAACCTTCTCACAATAACGGCTTTATGACGTCATTTGACGCTAAAAAGTATTAAATTTTTTTTTTTACAGTACATTTTTGGAATTGATCATTTCACAAAATGGTTATTGTGACAGAGTTCCATCCCAGTGCCATTGCATGTCACACTTGCGAACTTATACTTGACAAGCTTTAATTGTATTATGGATACGATTTTTAAGACGACAAGTTGCTAAAATAAAAAAGATATTAAAACTATCTTCCCGAAGTTTCGATTCTATTGCAGCAATCTTGGTCATGGATTGACTATTGAAGCAATTGTATCGAAACTTCGGGAAAAGATATCTATAATCACGCCTGTTTTTTTCTGCCAGTAGTTTTACTGAACTCATAATGTAAAAATATGAACGGCAGGTGTACCACTTCACGATTTAATATCAATTGTAATATGCCTGGTACTAGGATACGAGAAATTTAAGGAAGTAGTCGGAATTTCTAGTATTGGCGATATAAAATTATCAAAAATTTTCAACTGCCTGGTACTAGGGTACAAGAAATGAAAGGTGGTCGGAATTTCTAGTATTGGCGATATAAAATTATCAAAAATTTTCAACTGCCTGGTACTAGGGTACGAGAAATGTAAGGAGGTGGTCATTATACTAATGTTGGTGAGCGTTAGACTGTGTTTGTATTGTGGGATTATAATAATATGTAAGTAGATGTTAGGTAAACACTTTTCTATATAGAATACTTACATCTCAATTTACTAGGCATTATGTTTGTATACTCTTATGTCTAAAAGTCTTGAAGATAAAAAAATTTGCACAGTATAAAAAATCCAGCTCCAACCCTATTCTAATCTCCTAAGTAGGTCTTGTGTCAAACTTCGAAATTTAAATTTCGAAATATTAAAATGGCGGCATTGACATATCTCATTAGCTCTGAGAAATGTCAATACCGCCATTTTATTATTTCGAAATTTAAGTAGGTATTTTATACATCCTTTTTTTAAACGTTAAATACTCTATTTTTTATATTTTCAATTTCTCTTTGTTTTGAAATTCGAACTCCTGGCTTGAAACGTCGTTGCTAACTAAACGCCTGGTATTTTTTTATTATAATGTGTCTTGTGATTTCGATACATACAGCCTAATAATAAGATTTCGTTCTGATTTCATAAGATCCTATTTTACCAGTCATTGTTTTTTTAATAGAAGTTCCTTCTGTTATCATTTGAAATCATGGCTGTATGATTGAATTGTCAGAGGACTATTAACATAAGGGTATAAAAACATAATTTACCATTATAATAATTATCAATATTTTTATATCTCGTTCTTAATAAGTAAACTACACAATTTATGTTACTGGCAGTTGTTATCGAATCCGCATCTTAAAAAATTTAATGAAATCATTTCTTTTTTCAAAAACAAATAAAAATTAATCTTTTTTTTTAAGATTTTAAATCTCATTCGTTGAGGTTTTCATTCGAAAACAACTGCATTTTACCATTTTTATTTTGTTTTTTGCATTAACTCATTGTGTCTATGATTGGGTTGGGAGTCTTTATTTTCTAATAGTGTTGCTATCATACGAAGACAAAAATAATATTGGTTTTTAATTTGTAGCAAGCGTAATATTTTTTATGTAAGTAACAATACCCATGAAATGTTAAATATTCATTTATTGTTATTAGTAGCTCCAGCTAGTTGGCATTATTTTTTTTTAAGTTTCTTCTCCAACCAACTATTCTCGTGGTCTGGCGTCTAGCGTTTTCAGCCAGATTAAATATTATACGAGTAATTTATTTATTTAATCTTTGGCATGATAATTAATTTATTTATCTATTCAATATGTTATAATAATAGAAAAAAAATAGTTACTTTTTAAGTTCATTATTGTGGTAACTAGTCAATTTTTGAACTACAACTAACGTCATGACGTCACATCCGGGACGCACGGGAATGGTTGGTTTTATTAAAGATGCTTTTGTTTAAATGTAAATGAATAAATACAGCAAACGTGTATCTTATTAATAAATATTTATTGTTATATAATTCGTTCTGTTTGAATAGCAATATATTAACAATATATAGTTCGAATATATTTATAATAATAAAAAAATATATACATATGTATTCGTTAATATTTATATCTTAAAGAAGGTATTATTTAGCTAGCTTAATGGGTATTTTTTAACACACACATATCACGCCTATATCCCCGAAGGGGTAGCCAGAGGTGCATTACACACCCACAATTTGCCAGTATTTTGGTCCCACGTAATAGGAGGCAAGCCTATTGCCGTCACCGGGCACATTTATAATGATTTATGTCCAAAATGGTCGAATGAATTTAATAAAAAGTAGCAGCTATATTGTAATTTGGAAAAAAAAATGAAACCAACAAAATCTTACGTGCCAGCCGCTATGGCACAGCCAATTAAAGTCCTGGGCGTCTCGGACAAATTTTTTAACAACTGACAAAATTATGGCTAGAGGTATTTCATCTGACTTAGCTGGCAATTAATAATTGCAAGTATTACGCCTCTTTACACAAATTTAAGCACAATGGGGTTTTTCATTTCGGTTTAAAAAAAATGAAAATTTTAAAAATTTTAGGAGTGTTGCCAGTAGTATAAATATCGACAGGGTAGTTATTTATTTTAATATTTGCTGTATTTATTTGTTAACAAGTATAATATTCATTTTTAAGAACTTACTGTGATAGTAAATTGAAAATATTATATTATATATGTGTGCAGAATTTAAAAAAATAAATTCAAAAATGTTTTTTGATGTAATTCGTAGAAATGTTGCTTTCGTATGTAATATCGTGTATCCGCCATTTTGTGGGTAGATTTAAAGGACATGACAGCACGGCACCGGTTCCAGCCTGTTTTCAAATTCGAGCCTTACAATGTTATATTATACTACCCAAACGTCTCAGGGTGCCTAAGGCCGCGTTTCCACTGAAGCGGAGCTGGGCGGAGAGGAGTGGTGAAAAGTGGTCAGTGTTTTCACTGAAGCGGAGCCGAGCATAGTGATTGGTCAATTCGTGCACCGCTAAGCTCCTCTTCGTCCCGCTCTGCGTCAGTGGAAACCCGGCCTTATATAGAATACAAGGTTGTAGCGGTGCCGTTATGCTATTTTAAAATCTATCTTCGCTTTTTAATTTACTATCGCTTATTGTAAATATTATGTTGTGTCATTCAATATTAATCATTTAATAATAAGTGCTTAAAATATAAGAATATGCATTTTATTATCATATTGTTTTATTTCTTATCTCCTTTTCCCTCTATGATTCGAAGTTGACTTTTTTAATTGCGAAGATACTTTTACATAAATCCTTATATTTGTATATAAGGTACATATTATTATTCTGTGTGCGAACCAGAGACACCCGGCAACGGACGTGGGAGGAGCCACGGCCTTCGGCCGCGTAATTTAAAAAAAAAGGTACAAAGGTTATTCTGATTCGTTCTTGACTGAAGCTAAAGTATGATTAATCCTTGATGTTTACCTTGCAAGCCTTCTGGCACAGAATTAATTAGAGTACAGGTAATAAGGGTACAGTCGCTTCTGGGAAATTCTATTACCTGATGAACAAGGTAGGAAGGACTACCTTTCTGAATGTGTAGTCAAAGATTTGATAGTTTACCAACCAATGTTTAGACGGTTGCACTATTGGTTCCACTTTAGACAAGTTGATAAGGGCATGTCAGCGTTGGGACCTCGTCGTAGGTCTAGGCGTGGATACCCTCTCGCTGGAGAGCATGCTTCATGCCATGGTCTCCAGTGGGAGTAGGTGAAACGTGGCCGAGTCTGTAGGAAAAACTGGCCTTAGGGAGGAAATGTAGCCTTCTCCTAATAGCCGTGCCCAGATGGAGTTGCAGTGGACTGTATTATGATGTAGATAGGGGCAGATCCAGTGAAACAACAGCGTACAACTTTCACACGTCTATATTGAACCACGTACACGAGAGAAGAGGGAACGGATACATATTTCTGCAGTGTTGCCACCACATACGTTCTTATGTACTAACACCGATATGGCTAAAGGTCAATTTGACCATACCGTTGGTAAATTACATGTTGGTTTCCCAACATACTGCCCAACTGAGAAGAATGCTATTCGAGTTATACAAAAAACAAATGTATTGATCAAAGCCGAACAAAATTCTTAACATAAAGCAATCGCTATACATAGAGAAATAGTGGGCATAGAATATACATATGAAAACAAATTGTTTTACATAATGTGAAATTTACAATAGAAAACAAAATAAGCCTAGTACCTTGAACATTAGCTTACTATAGTTATGTTAGGTATATTCTAGAGTAACATGAAAGATATAGGTAACAACCAAACAATTTTTGATGTTGCTTACATAAATTGGATGGACCTATCAGGGTCTACAGGCAAGACACATATTTTTACAATTGAACGCTTATGGACGGAGCCATTAGCAGTTTTTACCTCAACTACTCTAACCTTGTTATCGGAGCCAAGGTACACCCGAACGACTCTGGCCATGGGCCAGTACATAGGTGCAGTATTATCGTCCTTCAATATGACCAGCGAGCCTACTTTTACATTAGGTTGTGGATCTCTCCACTTTGGACGTGACTGTAACATATTCAAATAATTTTTACTCCAAACCTTCCAAAATGAATTTTTTATATTAGTACATAATTTCCAAGATTTTAAATTGCTTGTATGTGCATCAGGAAAATTAGGTTCTGGGTAACTATTCAAAGCAGTGCCTATAATAAAATGGCCTGGTGTCAGACAAGAAAAATCATTTGCATCTGAGGACAAGGGCATCAATGGTCGGCTATTTAAAACAGACTCTATTTGACATATTACAGTATTTAGCTCTTCATAGGTTAACAAGGCTTTCTGAACTACTCTTTTCAAATGGAATTTCATACTTTTCACTCCAGCTTCTGCTAATCCAGCAAATGTAGGTGAATAACATGGCAAAAAGTGAAAATTAATATTATTCTGAGATGTAAAAGTATGAACCTCCTCTTGGTGTTCCTTAGAACTTTGTAATTTATACAAATCATGTAATTGACTGCGTGCACACTTAAAGGTTGAGGCGTTATCACAATAAATGTCAGTGGGCAAGCCTCTGCGTGCTATAAATCTTTTTAGACAAGCTAAGAATGTGTCTGTTTTCAAGTCAGACGTTAATTCTAAATGTATTGCCTTGGTGACAAAACACACAAACATATGCCTTCGTTTCCAAGGCCTTTCTAATTCTACTTTGCCTTATCAAAATTGGACCAGCAAAATCCATAGCAATTTTTTCATAAGGACGACATACATTTATTCTATCGTGGGGAAGAGAGCCCATTAGCTGTTTGTTTGCAGTGCCCTTCAACTTAAAACATGTTATACATTTATGCACTACCTTTTTAATCTCTCTCATGCCATGAACAATCCAAAATTTTTGATTTATCGTTGACAGAAGTAACCTAGGGCCTGCATGTAGGTTCTTTATATGCTCTCTTTCAATGATTAATCTAGTTAAATATGAATCTCGAGGCAGAATTACAGGATGTTTTTGAGAAAATGGTACAGATGAATTTTCCAACCGACCACCTACCCTAAGCAGCCCTCTGTCATCAACAAATGGGGACAATGGCTTTAAGTTACCTTTAACAATTTTATTCTTACATTTTAAATCATTAATGTCATTTTTGAAATGAACTTGTTGCTCATACTTAACAATTAATAACAGAGCATCATTTAATTCCTGAGTTGTTAAATACCCATTTTGGATACTCTTGCTATTTGCATTCTGAATAAAACGTTTTATGTATGCTAAGATTCGCTGCATTTTTGTAATATTAGAATATTTTTTAAGAAAGTCTAAACAAATAATATTTTCCATAGAAACCGTACAGAGCATTGCACTTGACAATGCAGAGTCAACCTTAGCCTCCGGTAGGTTGCAAGGGATGGGAAGTTTAGGGGCATTACCTAGATTATATTCACAGGTGCTGATGACACCTGGACCTCGCCACCACAAAGGGTGATTGTGCAATTCCTCGGGCAAAATACCTCTGCTCAAGCAATCTGCAGGGTTTTCATTGGAACTTATATGCAACCATGTAAAAGTGTGTGTTAATTGTGAAATTACCTTCACTCGGTTCGCTACATATGTGTTAAGCTTAGCTATATTAGTTTGAATCCAAGCGAGAACAATTTGTGAATCGGAATATAAATATACATTATCAATCTTTAACTGGGTTTGCAAGACGTTGTGCATTCTCGTGACTAGCTTCGCAAGTAGTAGCGCTGAATTAAGTTCCAGCCTTGGTATTGTAAGACGCTGTTTTGACGGATTTACGCGAGAACGTGAACTGAGCAAAGAGATCTTCACATTACCTGAGTGATCGACGACTCTCAAATAAACACAACATCCATATGCGGCGCAGCTAGCAGCGTCTGCATAACCTATAAGTTGAATAGTACATGCCGCGCACAAGTTTATGTAGCGTGGTATGGCTATTGGATGCATACCGATTAAGCTGTTATAAAACTCGCTCCATGCGCACAGCAAATCGTCACTCGGTCTCTCATCCCAACCAATTTGCGCTAACCAAAGCCTTTGCATAAACACCTTGGCCCTTACAATGACAGGACCTGCTAATCCTAAAGGATCATAAAATTTGGTAAATTACATGTTGGTTTCCCAACAGAGTCCTTTTACGAGATTGCCGCCGATTTCGGCGCCGCAGACTCATCGACTTCCATGATCGGGGCCTGAGGACGGCAGGCCAGGCGGGTGCCCGTCTGCTTACAGAAGCAGGCTAGAAGAGTTGCGTGCTGTGGGGTTGAGGCACTTTAGCACGCGGATTTTCTTACGGAATCGGGATAAAACCCGACCCAACCTCAGGACGAGGCCACACAGGTGGTTAAAGTCCCCTGGGCGCCATTGGGAATTCTTCCGATTGTGCACCTAAGGCGCCCGGCAAAGGACGTAGGGGCGGCCTCGTTTGGTCTAAAAATGCGAGAGGTGCCATTGATGTAAATGAGTGTTTTTTTTATATAGGTACCCCAAATCAATTATTTAGATTTATTTCAAGAATGTCATCAACCAAGGACAAGTGTAAAAAAAATTAACTAAACGCAATTTGTGATCTATAGATATTTGTCTATGTTTCTATTAGCTTTGGGCTTTGGCTGTCACTGTCATAATTGGTTTAAAATTGTCAAATTGTGTTCAATGGCGGACGTCTCCGTATCGTAACAAAATATTTCAATTTTCACGTTTCTCTATCGACGATAACCGTGTTATATGAGAATAATAATTGCCATCTGCTTAAATAAATAAATATTACATAAATAATGTCAACGGCAGTGTCTGATTGCTTTACAATCGGTAGTATAGTGGCGACGAAAACATGTTACAACGAAAATATTGAAGGCGAGGTTTTGGCTTTCGATCCACAAACCAAGATGTTAATTCTAAAATGTCCATCTTCTAGCGGCAATCCTAAACGCTATGACGTTAATATTGTTAATCTATCATTGGTGAGTGATGTTCAAATCAAGAAAGAAGTAACAACATTGCCCGATCCACCGCAGAGTCTCAATCTCCACAGACTGAACACTAGAGTTCGAAATTCAATAGAGAATAAAAGAAGACTTGTAAGTATATTTAAATTATTTAACCTCTTTTGTGTTTACGCGGTATATTTGCGGAAGGTATAAAAAATATATAAATTTTTGTATGATGAAATTTTTTGATAATATGTACTCATGCCATTGGTATAAACATACAAAATGTACGTGTGGTAATGTTGTTCCAACTCATAAAATTAGCCTTTATTTAGCAGGACTATAACCCGCGGCCTTTCGCAAACAAGGAACCACTGAGCTAGTGACCATACCAACATCATAAAATTTTTGCTTAGCATATAATTTCTAGATCGCGCTATTAAGGTTAGCGTTGGAGCCACCTATTAGGTGTTTTGTAATTTATAATTTGTATCTAAATCTTTTAGAACTAGCTTGACAAATTATAAACTAAAAACCTAACTCGAGAACTACCCATTAGCCACTATCCATTGGTGAAAACCACATCAAAATCTGATGCGTAGTTTTATAAAAATCTAGAAGTATACAATACTGGCAAATTGTGGGTGTGTAATGCACCTCTGCCTATCCCTTCGGAGATATAGGCGTGATGTGTGTGTGTGTGTGTGTGTGTGTAAATTATAGTTCAAACAAGGCCTTATCATTTTGATTAATTTCTAAGTGATTTTTAATGGCTTCTTATTTAAAAATTAATAAATTATGTAATTGTTTCTTTATGATTATTTAATCTATCAGACTAATTACACTGATTAATATACAAATTTAAGTAATAAATGATGATAGTTATTATTAACTAACAACCTTTAGCACAAACCGCGCAAGTAATATTTTTTTTTTTACTTTTTGTCAAATTTCTAATCTTATCGCACCACTTGAGACCACGACCTTTCCAACGGTGTGCCACACTTTACTGTGCGACTCTTAGTTTAGGAGGAGAAGCGGCTTCACTGGCGTATTATATATATAGATTAATTCATGCAAACATGTTTTCTTTATTTTGAATAACTGTTTCTGTTACACAAATTAAATAAATTAATATGTTAGGACAATTCACACTACGCCATCTAGTCTCAAACTAAGCAGAGCTTGTGATATGAGTACTAGATAAACTGATATAAATACTTATATACATTTTATTTTGTAAATGCGTACGTATTATACATAGGAAACATCCAGACTTCGGTACAAACGTATGTGTCATCACACAAAGTTTGTCCCGACCGGGAATCGAACCCGAGACTCCGGCGTCGAAAGTGGATGCAGTCCGGACACGCCACCGAAGCAGTCAAAAATAAAAAAATATTATATTATTATTTATTTTATTATGGTACTTGTTGATCACCATGGCTTGACCCTAGTGATGTAGTTTTCTTTGACAACTTGGAAATGAGCCAAGCTCGCGGTGAAAATGTAAATTAAAATTTACCCACCAAAATAATCGTCCCAAAAACCTGATCAAAAATAAATAAATATTTTTTTACATTCTCACACAACGTCATCTAGCCCAAACTAAGCTATAAGCTTCGGCTATGAGATCTAGACGACTGATAAATATACTTATATATTTCTAAATACATACATAATAAACATAGAAAACACCCAAATTTTGAAACATTTTTGAATCACACAAATATTAGATTCGACCCAGAATCGAACCTGGGACCTCAGGGGTGGTAGTCGCATAGTCAAATTTATTTATCATTCTTCCAGGTGACAGCATTATCAGCCTGCCTAGATCCAGAAGGCCAGAGACTGTTCATGGCGATCGCCAGGGTCTTCGATGATGTCTCCTGGGCTGGACAGAACATCCGAGTTTATAATGAAGTTATTATAACACCACCTTATAAGGTAGATACAAGAATCAGGCAAGTGTGAGTCGGACTCACGCACCAAAAAGGCAAAAAATTACATTTGTTGGGGGCTCCCATACAACAAACGTAATTTATTATTATTATCTTTTCGTCCTTCAAATTCTATCCATCCAAAGGTTGCCTGGTAGAAATTGCTTTATGCAATAAGGCCGACCCTTGTACTGCTCATATATATGTGCCTAAGCTATGTGTATGTAGATATATTAATAATGTATTGGCGTACAATAAAGCGTATATAAATAAATGAAAATAAAATTATATTCTGTTTTTTTAATATTTGTTTATATAGAGGCACCAGAAAAACATTAACTGCGGAAATTTCAACTTTCTTACTTACACGGTTCATGAGATACAGTCCAAGACAGACGGGCGGGCAGCGAAGGGTTCAATAATAGGGTTCCCGTTTTAGTCTTTGGCTAAGGAACCCTAAAAAAAGTTATTTAGAATTGCAAACAGACACTTCCATTTTATTTACCTTTAATATTAAAAAAAAAAATTATAAAATACTCTTTCTGTTTTTTCCAGTATTTATCTGTAATATTTAAAAAAAATATTATTTAATACTTAACCTCTTTCTGTTTTTTCCCAGGTGGATAATGTAATAGGCGAAAAAGACTCAAAACCATACAATTATATAAAAAAATTCGTCGAAAGACATTGGCGTGATCACCGTGAGGCACTTGGACCCAACTCGAGTCAACATCAATAAATTCCAAATATCCAAATATTGCGTGAAATATCATTTTCGAAGTTATCAGACTACCCCCCCTTCCCCCGTATATCTTGAGTGGGTATAATTTTCAAAGTTATTGCTAATGAGACTACCCCGGAAGTTACTAATTAAATTTTTTTAAATTTTTGACTTTATTATAGTAGGGGAGTCCAAGAAGGAATTTTGGCACTTTAAACTCGAGCGCGTCAGATTAGCATACAGCCACACTGGTCTTGGTCAGTGATAGTTTGACGGCTTCGGTGGCGTAGTCGGTAGTGCATCGGCTTTCGACTCCGGAGTCTAGGGTTCATTAATAAATTTGTGTGATTCTCTGTCTGTCTGTTTGTAGTTTGGGTGTTATCTATGTATATTATGTATATATTTAGAAATATATAACTATGTTTATCAGTTGTCTAGATCCCTTAGCACAAGCTTATAATAGCTTAATTTGGGCATGAAGATGTTGTGTGAGTTTTAATTTATATTTTCACCGCGAGGACTCAATTCCAAATTGTCAGATTAAGAAAATGGACCACCTGCCCTGTATGGTTCACTGAATACCCCCTATGAAAATCTGATGCACTCTAATAACAACGCAAAAAGATGCATTTATTTTTCCTATCTTTTATGCTACCGATTTATTTTAGCATCATGGGATCCCCTACTATAAGTATAAGCTAGTTAGTTCACGTGTAAAGGGCAATATTATAACTAGGCATTTATATAATACTAGTACGGTGTCTTGCTTGTGCTTCGCGCCGCACCACGCCATAGGTTTTGGCCTATAACTTTTTACCCCTTAGGGCTAGGTCCAATTTTCGATTTTTTGGCTTCCCTCCAGATTGAGGGCTATCCATAGAGGGGTCAACCATCATTGGAGCATAAGCAGTTCTCGAGAGCTAAGGGGGGACAAAAATTACATTCACCATTTCTATATAGATGTAGTTAAACGTATCATGGTCATTCGCAGGGTACCTATTTTTATTTATGATGGTGGTAATTTCATTTCATTTGCAACTGCCTCGGTGGCGCAGTGGTATGAGTATGCGACTGCCGTCCCTGAGGTCCCAGGTTCGATACCGGGTCAAATCAAATATATGTTATACAAATATTTGTTTCGGAGTTTGGGTGTCGTATGTATTATAGTAATGTCATAAAAAACAAAATATTTATAATATTTATTTATGTTTAAATTACAAACAGACAGACATACATCACGCCTATATCCCTGAAGGTGTAGGCAGAGGTGCGTTACACACCCACAATTTTCCAGTAACTTTTGGTGCTACATTATAGTGGGCAAGCCTGTTGCCCGGCATTATAGAAAGTTCATAACCACTCTGTAATTCAAACCATAATTCCTACAGATAGGACAGATGTTACATACATTTTTTTTATTTTTTATTCCACGGCTCAAGGCCGCGGCCGCTCTAACGTCCGTTGCCGGGCGTCTCTGGTTACAAGCAGAACTTATTTCCAGTGGCGCCCGGCGGATGTTACATACAGCTAAATAAACATTTATGCAGTCCGAGCAAATTACAAAGTGGTTTTGAATATTCTATAGAGCCAGGTAACGACAATGGGCTTGCCACTTGCTCCCTATTATGTGGGACCGACAAAATGCCTAGCAAAAGTGTGTAATGCACCTCTGCCTACTCCCTAGGGGATATAGGCAGGATGTATGTCTATAATTTCAAGATTAATATTAATATTAGATTAGCATTGCATGTTAAAATTTTCTTTTATGGCAACTTTGAATAACTACTAATTTTGTCTTCTTGCAATCATTTGAATTTGAAACCCACTCAAGAATTAAAAAAAAACTTTTAAACATATTTGTTTCATATTTAAGCATTTTTTTAAATATTTTATCATCCCATACAAAAACTGAAATGAATTTGAACACTAAAATCTTTTAAACCGACTTAAAAATTGGATGTTCGTTTTGTTTTATACATATTTATGTACAAATTGTACAATATGCTTGTTGAGCGAAGTGAGCGAAGCTCAATCTTAGGCGACTCATGTATTTCGTTTGTCCGCATACTCCACCTAAACGCCTGAACCGATCTCCTTCAAACTTTCCACAGTGATAACGTGTTGCGTGAGGGTGGTTTAGAACAAAAAAAATTGAAAATCGGACATACCATCGAGCAATAATCACCGAAAAATACTTCGCTCAGTTTTGTGCAACAGCAGCATGCATTGCATACCTAGTATTATACCATTACATATATTATGTCAATGGCATAGGTATTGAAATTCCCGCTCAAAAAAAAAAATTATACATATACACATACATAATTTTTTTTATTGTATTCTGAAACTGGAAAATGTATTTTTTTTTTGTATAAAATATTAGTTTTTTTTTTCAAACTTCGTGTGTATATATATTTTTTGTTTAAAATTCAAATTTTAAAGCTAAATTATGTATTTGATTAAAATTTTTTACGATTTTCGGTCATTATAAAAATCTATGGAACTATATTTTTTCAGAAAAATTTACTTGATTTTAACTATTAGTGATTTAAACTGGCAAAAATTTTTGTGAAACGATAATCCCTATAAATGGGGATTTTTTCAACTTTTTATTCAAAAAAAAAATTTTTTTTGCATAAGTTTGAATTTTAAATATTAAAATTATTTACTTATTTAACATCTTATGTTGGAGTTCACGAGTATATATATATATATATATATATAGTTGATAATAATATTTTATACCCCGTTGATTTAAGTAATAGGAAAAATAAATAAAAAATGTAAAAGTATTTTTTTTGTTTTATTCATGAACACAATTTTTTTAAATAACTCGATTAGCGAACAAAAAGAACCGACTTCAAATACCGAAAATGGACCAAATAATTGTTGAATTGGGACCATTTAGTAAGCACTAGCAACTTCAATTTAACAACAAAACAGTTATTTATTATCCTTCTGGCCACTTAGGACGGATTCCATGTTGGACGGATTTCATTTCGGACGAGTTCCACATTGGGCGGAAGTACTCTTAACCTCTCGTATGCCGGACGAACTATCGTACCTACTTAGAGTGCTGTCTGCCGTGAATGACGCCATGCGTCGATGGCGCGAGGTAGTTTTTCGTATTCACTTTTTTCAATGAACAATAAAACTTGATGCTAAGTTTGTTATTATTATGTATGAATAAATAAATGAATTTTAATTTTAAGTATTTAAAATCACCGAATAATAAGGCATTAATTATTTACAAGCATTTATTTTCGTCACCAATTACACTGTCGAATAATAAATATATAGACTATGATATTAGTACTTCTGTTCCTATTTCCATTTGGAACATATACATAAAACAGTTAAAAAGTACATGTTTATCATATAAAAACAATTACAAAATTAAATTTCAAAATATTCATTGCAATCAATAGTGTGAACGTAGATATACGTTCCGGCGGGACATACTATAGCGCATATCTACGTTCCGGTGCAGCTGATAAAGATGTTTCTTTTTCATACATTCTCATTCTAACGAGACTTACATATCAGTCTACGAATACAATATGTATTATATTCAATAAATTATAGGCAAAAGTCACATTCGTCAGCCAAGCAATGCTCGTAAAGCGCAAAGTTGCAAGTTTTACACCAAAAGTAGCTGATGCTTAAAATGAGTAATGTCCCACGGCCATTTGCAATCACGTGTACACAAAGTGTAGTCGCGTTTATTTAAATAATTATCGACGTCCATTACTATAACCATTGTCCTATAAAAATTAAAAAACCAATTAAGTTTCTTATAGATGTACCTAGCCTGCAAACACTAAATAGAAAAAAGAATAACAAGCCTAAACCAAAAAAAATCTCATGGGGGTATTTTTGAAACACCTGTAGAACAGAATTTTGCATAGGAAATTTTTAAGTGAATCAAAAAACTTGTTATCACCCATTATCACCTAAAAATGTAAATATTTCTTCAAATATTACTAATAACTATTAACATTGGATAACAATACTTTTAATTAAATGTTAATCTTTATACATTTACATATAAATAGCATTACTACAATATATGGAAACACATAAATATCAAATAAATACTTACATTAACTGAAGAAAACACCTCCAGAAAAACTATGTAAATGCGTCACTTTCATTGGTTTATTTGAATTAAAATTGCACAGATAAAAACTAGTGAGCTATTTATTTAGGTTCTGTGGTTCATTGTATCATTCATTCAATACGTGTCAAGGTATTTTACACTTTATTTCAAGCAGAAAAGGTCAGTTATTGGGTGGCTATAGTTATGCGTAGATCCACGCTCTGGCAGATAACTACTAGTGATTTTCGAGCGTAGATATACGTTCCGCATACGAAAGGTTAATAATAAAATACCATTCGTGTTAATTTAAATCCTAGTGTATTAAAGAATAATTGTTATTAATATATTTAGAATAATTATTAATAATATTATTATTAATTTGCCAGTATTTTTAGTCCCACGTAATAGGGGGCAAGCCTATTGCCGTCACCGGGCACATTTATAATGGGCGAATGAATTTAATAAAAAGTAGCAACTGCATGTAATTTTGAATAAAGTTGAAACCGTTGCCTTGCGATTAAATGTTGATGAAAGGCAACAAAATCTTACACTTACAATTACAGTCCTGGGCGTGAGGACTAGAGTATTTTATTTTTTTATTATTTCCAGGAAAATTATATGTTATTAGAATATTGGCTTCACTTACTTATATATTACTAGTACGGTGTCTGGCTTGTGCTTCGCGCCGCACCACGCGTATAGGTTTTGGCCTATAACTTTTGACCCCTTAAGGCTAGGTCAAATTTTCGATTTTTAGCTTGCCTCCAGATCGAGGGCTATCCTTAGAGGGGTCAACCATCATTGGAGCATAAGCAGTTCTCGAGAGCTAAGAGGGGACAAAAATTACATTCCCCATTTGTATACTCGTATTTTTTTTTTATATTGCGTTCGCCAAATTGTCGCCGCCCGCCTGGTGGTAAGTCGTGACGACGTCTAGCGATTGTCGGCCACTCTTACAGCACACAATACTATAGAGAGTGGTCTTCAACT
>OY748314.1:2216643-2255833 GCA_963556515.1 Nudaria mundana
GCTGTAAACAGTGCGCGGCTTCGTATTGAGCGAAGCTTTTTTTTTATTTATTTAAATTGAATATTTGAGCTACGTCACGACCTTAATTGAAATCAGCTGTTAATTTAGGTGTTTTCTTTTTTTTTTTGTATGTTTATTAAATATTTGAGCTCGTCACGACCTTAATTGAAATCAGCTAGTAATTTAGGTGAAATATTTTAATTATCGGTCAAGAGGTTGCCTAGAAATGAACATCCGAACATATTATATTTAACCTGCTCCATGGGAGCTCCGCTCGCCTTCGGCTCGCTTTGCTCAATAAAACAAAGTCTCTTCCGTCTGTATGTATGCTTAGATCTTTAGAACTATGCAACGGTTTTTGATGCAGTTTTCACCAATGTAAAGGCTGATTGTTGAGGAAGGTTTTTGTTTATACGTATCATTTGACAAGCAGGCGTCCGCTAGTATAAGATAAATCATACTATCATCCTCGTCCACCAATTATTTTCCCAATCCATTTGGGGTTGGCTTTCCAGTCTAACTGCAATGCGGCTTAACTTCTATAATTTCCGTAGAGCGCCGATAATCCCATGGGCGATATCAAAGTTGTATAGTTAGACCAGTCAGATTTTGGTTTAGGGGTCCAAGTACCTGTAACGACTGCCATAGATGTTCATGAATAAACATATGTGTATTTCTAAATACATACAATATATACCATAGAAAATATCCAAACTCTAAAACGAAACATTTGTGGATCACACAAATATTAGATCATACACATACCACTACTCCACCGAGGTATTAGATAAATCATTTCATTATAAATCTAACTAAGTACTAACTACCCTTCCAGGTTTCCACCATCACTACATCCCCCTTGGCTGAAAGCATATGTAAGCAGTAAAGGATGTGTACCCCAGGAATGGACTGCAATCTGCTCTGAGCATATACAGGAAGCACAAGAATTGAACGCCCTCAAAAGTCCGAAGATGCTCCAAATAGAGATTGTGCCCATGACTTCACAGGTATTTTTACATACTAATGGACCGCCAGTGATCGAAATTAGACCAAGATACCTTACCTACTATGAAGGTAACAGATCAATGTGAAAAAGTGTTTTCTATGTATATTATGTATGTATTTAGAAATATATAAGTATGTTTATCAGTTATCTAGATCCCACAGCACAAGCTTATAGCTTAGTTTGGGCTAGATGACGTCGTGTGAGAATGTCCAAAATATTTATATTTATTTATACATATAAACAACTAAACAGCTATAAGTGTGGGAAATGTTATACTCCTCTGTCTGTGCAATTTTTGTTACAAAGTTACAACAAAGGGTACAAAGTTTTGCCTTCACTATTTATATCACATGTTTTATTTATGTAACACTTGCAACAATTGTGACTTGCTGACAATAACTGCTACTTAACCTTTGGTTTCACAAATTATAGGACCAATTTTTTTTTCAGGATTCGCTGAATAAATGTGATATTGTGGAACCACCACCTTTAATGGTATGATATTCTTAATCACTTTTAACTAAAGGAGAAAAGAAAACTGTTTCTCTTGTCTTGACTTAGTTTTTAACTTTGCACTCAGTTGGAAATAAGAGCTAATTTGTTCTAAGACTTCGACTATGTGTATTATTAAGTAAGTAAGTAAAACTGAATGTGTATTATTTTTCAGGTTTGCCGTATCTGCTTGGCGACAGACAAAAAGCTATATTCATTTAGTATGTATCATTTGAAACAGGCTTATGAACATTTAACTGGAATATCTGTAAGTATTCTTATATGCCCCCCCCCCCCCCCCTCCCCCTAATCGGCACAGAATCCGACACCCCTGACGCTCACGACCATCAGACGGGGGCTCGGGTGTAGGCAGTCCGCCGTCGCCCTTGGCCTAGTGCCCTGGGCGGATAGATCTTCTAAAAATATTGAGGTTGAAATAAGGGTTTCTTGATAATTACCGTCGTCGATCAGCTGTCGTACGGTCGCTTCCAACACTCATACGTACTACACCTACCTAAAACCCAGTGTATCTAAAACTTTTTATTTTTTATCGCGTAATATTAAAGTACCCACCATGGACACGAAAATGTGCGCTGCATGCGATGAAGAACTAACGGACGGGGCTTACTGTACGGCATGTGATCAGTCTCCATTTTCAATGTGCTGGTGTTAACGAGGCCGGATATCGTAGACTTGGAGATAGAAAGTCAACGTGGCGATGCATGAAATGTAAGTCCGGTGGCCTCAGTGCCTCTTCTTCCCCTAGGGTGGATTCCGATCCTCGCATTTTGAAGGAGATAAGGGCCTTGGCAGCGAAACTTGCGCCATTAGACAGTTTGAGAGAAGATATCTCTAGTCTACGTGGGGAGGTAGCTTCTCTTAAACTTTCGCTCACCGAGACCAGCCAGGAGATCAAGGATTTTAATACGAAGATCAGCAGTATTGAGATACGTCTTACGCAGGTGGAGAAGGTGCAGACTCAAGTGGATCTTATTCACGCTAGATTGGATGAGATGGAAGACGATTACCACACCAAGGAGCAATCGAGCAGAATGAATAACCTAGAAATAAAAGGATTACCACAAACCAACCAAGAGAACCTTTTCGACATCCTGGGCAGAATTGGTACTAAAATCAGTTACCCTATTACTAAAACCATGGTAAACTTCATAACTAGAGTACTAAGTGGTAATAAGGATAATACCAAACCAGTCATAGCATGTTTTTGTAATCGTTACGCGAAGGAGGATTTTGTTGCTGCTGCCAGGCTGTATTCCAAGACCGTGCCGCTAACTTGCGAACAAATAGGTCTGCCAGGCAATAGACGAGTCTTCATCAACGACCACCTAACATTGCGTGTTAAAGCCTTGTTATCGAAAACGAAGAGAGTGGCCGAGGAAACGGATTTCCGTTATGTATGGATAAAGCATTGCAAGATACATGTAAGAAGGAACGACACGTCACCAACAATAGTAATAAGAAGCGAAAAAGACCTTTTGAAATTGAAATGAAAATGTACTCGAATTATTATCTAACTGTTCAAACATCTATTATTTTTTTAAAGAACAATGTTGAGAACCGTATGGAAGTGTGTGTGCCGTGTGTTTTCTATAAGTCGCCTTATGACTTGATTGTGGACCGGTTTTTATTTTTATTTTGCGGAGTGATCGACCCCAGCCGTCGCCCTAACCTGTGTCGTATGAGGTATATAATTAGCTAAATAATACTAGACACAGTGTCGTTGTGTTTCTAAATGTACTTATTACATTTTTCATTGTTACCTCCTCTACAGTTTATTATTGCAGTAGATATTGCGTTGATTTCAATGTGTTTTTGAGTTCTATTTACATTATTATTTTGTTATTGGAAAGTTTAAATAGTGCTTAATAGTTTCTATCAAAACGTGCGTGGTCTGCGCACGAAAACAAATAAACTATACCGTAATGTTTGCTTAAGTAACTACGATATTATTATAATTTCTGAAACATGGCTTGTGGACGGTGTCAGCAGTGGTGAGTTGTTTGACTCCCGATACTTGGTGTGGAGGCGGGACCGCGATTATAGTAGAACGTCACAGGACAAGGGGGGCGGTGTTTTGATTGCTGTGAAAAATTATTTAACCGTTATAGAAAGAACTGACTGGCGTAGTACGGCAGAAGATATTTGGGTGACCATTATTTTGAGGAGGCCGGGGCAAACTGTAAGTTCTTACATTCATATTTGTTGTTTGTATTTATGTGACGAAAACCTCGGGTACTCGTATCAAGCACAGCTTCAAAATTTTCACCAGCGACTCAATGGGTTATTCACAGCCCACCCCACTGATACGTTTATAATAACGGGCGATTTTAATTTTAATGGTTACGTTGAATGGTACCGACCGGTTGACAGTTCTGAACTACTACCTATTAATATCAGTAAACAATATTTAACTGACTTTTTTGATACGGTCTATATGTGTAATTTGTCTCAATATAATGGCGAGCGTAACGTGATAGATTATTAGACCTTGTTTTCTCGAATGGTCCTGTCCAAGTTCATGAAAGTACCGATCCCTTAATATCACCCATTGACCCACAGCACAAACCCTTAGTGATCCAGGCCGATTTGGTAGTAAACCGCGACCTTACAGAGCGATTCGATACAAAGTACCTGTTTCATAAGGGCGATTACGCATCTATTAACTGACTGGATTGTGTGGATTGGGTAACACTACTGTCGGATCACTCTCTGGATCGCGCATTGGATCTTTTTTATAGTAAACTTTATGAACTAAGAGACATTCATATCCCCACTAAACCGCATAAAAAATCATTATACCCGCCGTGGTTCACCAGTGCGTTAATAAAGATATTAAATGAAAAGTTAAAATATCATAAAAAATACGGCAATTTATGTGATTACCAGTCCTTTTCTCTGCTACGTAACCGAGCAAAGCGTTACGAAAACGACTGTTATCGATCGTATTTACAAAGGATTGAGTCATCGATTATCGAAAACCCCAGGGTCTTTTGGTCTTTTGTTAAGAACAGAAAAAGTAGTGGTGCCTTGCCCAACGTTATGCAATATTTGGATAGAACTGCGGATACAGGTGAGGGTATTACGGAGCTGTTTTCTGCTTACTTCCGTTCCACATACCAAGCAACTGATCTTGTGTCTGTCGACAGCGATGTCGATGATCACGCGCACTCGGATAATTCTGTAAACTTGAACTTCGTAGAGATATCCCCGGATCGTATCTTCAAGTTGCTGACTGATCTTGACCCTTGTAAGTCGGGGGGACCAGACATGATACCCCCAATTTTTATAATTAATTGTGCTAAAAGTCTCGTTACACCCGTCTGTCTTTTGTTTGAACGGTCATTAAAGGAGGGTATTGTACCGCGGTTGTGGAAGTCAGCTTTTGTTACCCCTATCTTCAAAAAAGGTAATAAATCGCAGGTAGAAAACTATCGCCCTATTTCCAAGCTGTGTTTATTATCAAAGGTTCTGGAGCGCTTAGTCCACTCTGATGTTTACGATTCGATGAGGCATCAGTTTGGGGAGGAACAACATGGTTTCCTTAGAAACCGGTCCACGGCCTCGAACTTAATTCTCTCTAACGATATAATAACATCAGCAATGGAGGGGGGAGGCCAACTGGATGTCGTTTACACAGATCACGCTAAATGTTTTGACCGGATTGATCATGGTGTGCTACTCAGGAAATTACTAGCTGCAGGAATCCACGGCGACTTATTTAGATGGTTCTCCTCTTACATAGGTAATCGCACGCAGGCAGTTGTACTTCGAGGGTATACTTCCGGCTGGATTTCTGTTCCTTCTGGTGTACCCCAGGGCTCAATTCTAGGACCTCTGTTGTTTACCCTATTTATTATAGATATAAAGAATTGTTTCATTCATTCCCGAATATTACTGTACGCAGATGATATGAAAATCCTAAAGCCAATTCGCAACCTATCTGACACTCAAGAACTTCAGTCGGACCTTGAGCGATTTACAGCTTACTGCAACATAAATAAATTAGAACTTAACATCTCTAAATGTTATTTCATGACGTTTACACGTAAGTTGTCTGTAATCGGTCCAGGATACACCCTAGATGGCAAAAACATAAGTAGGGTGAACAATATTAGAGACCTGGGTGTGCTGCATGACGACAAGCTGATCTTTGATGGCCATATTGAGGCTATCGTCAGCAAAGCATGTAAGGCCTTGGGGTTCATCATCAGAACCTGCTCGGAATTCCAGTCCCTAAAATGTATTAAAATCCTGTATTGCTCCTACGTGCGCAGCCACCTCGAGTTCAACTCACAAGTTTGGAACCCGCAATACGACATTTACAGGAACCGTATCGAATCAATACAGAAAAAATTCCTTCGTTACCTGGACTACAAGGGGAAACAGTCATCAACTGACTACGATCACCGTTGTAAGCGGTATCACTTCCTGCCGTTGGAAATGAGACGCAACACTAGTGACATCTGCTTTCTAATAAACATTGCTAACGGATCTGTGGATTGTCCGGATCTGCTCTATAACCTGTGCCTGCAGACCAACCAGAATGGCCTCCGTAGGCAACCGCTCCTGCATGCACCGTTTGCATCAACAAATTATAGACGAAATAGCTTCAGTATACGTAGTGTGAGGGCATTTAACGACTTATCTGCGCAATTTGAAATCGACCTCTTTTGTACTAGTGCACACAGTGTAAGAAAACTAATTAATAGGGAGTACTTTGGGACGACGATGGCGACGGCAGAGGACAGATGACCTTGAACAGGCATCTGGACACAATCTAGTTTTTTATGAACTGTTTTATTTTGTTATTTTGGTGACGGTATGTTGATGTGTACAATGTTTGGATTTTTTTTTTGTTTTTTGTTTTTTTTTTTTTCGTTGTTTTCATTATGTTTATTTTCAAACCGGTGACTATAGTGTCATCACTATATGTGGAAGCTTGTTTTTGGCAAGTGTCACTGACCACTCTTGATTAATGATTGTAAACTCAATAGCTGTAAGCTTTCCTAAAAATAAAATAAATAAATAAATAAATAATAAATAAATAAATAATTATAGTGCTTATATTATGTTGTTACAGCTAAAATCAGAGTATCGTCTACCTCAGACAGTATGTTCAGAGTGCGCTCAGAGGCTCAACAACTGTTATAGATTCAGAGAGAGGATGTTGCGAGCCAACTCGCTTATGTTGAAAGTGCTGCAGAGACGAGGTCAAGTAAGTACTGTAACGTACTTAGATGGGGTTAACACAATTTAAAATCAACTGGTTGTAAATTACCAAACATAAAATAACAATTACTTGAGACCGTGCGCTTTCAAGGCGGACTGTCCTTCCAGATCCTCCGACAATATTTAGGATTTATATTTAAAATCCGACGTGTACTGAATGTCACGTTATTAGCAGCCAACTATAGACACTGACTTGATCGAGGAGGTCAAGTGCTCTACAGTACCATATCAAGTATTTGTATAACTTGCCATCGAATAATTAATTTAGTATTTATTTGCAGTTAACTATAAATTGCATTCAAACGATAAATAGAGAAAGTAACCAAATTAGTTCACCTCTGTCGGTGAAATTTTACTCACCGGACCATTTTGATTGGCATGGGAAAGAAGTTATAGAAGAAACTCGTGCCGCAGACGAGAAGATTGAAGACATACATGAAGATATTATTGTTAAAGAAGAAGAAGATTATAATGAGGTAGAAGAATTGGATGAAACGTTTAGTGGAGACTTTGAAAATGATGAGGACAAAAAAGATTCTAAGAATTCGCATTCCAGTGAATGTCAATCCAACAATGACAAGTCGAAAGTAAGTGTTGCATGTGTTCGCGGAGATTGGAAAAATCAGGCCGATAGTTCGGAAGAACATAAAAACATTATTTGAGCATTTTTCCGATATTTTCTCCCCAATCCAAAAACTCATGATGAAAAAATTTTCAAATAAATCAAAACACACTTGTGCCAAGTTTCGTGAAGATCGAATAAAAACTGTGGCTGCTAGCCCGGAATACACATCACACATCTTACACATCTCTGTCAATTAATATTTAACTAGGTATGCAATGCATTCTGCTGTTGCAATAATTGAGCTGAGTTTGTCGATCCGGGTCGAAGTCCTAAACGACTGGACCGATCTTTATGAATTCAGATATATGCACTCACGACGGTGATGGTCACTATGACCGTGCCAAATTTCAAAAAGATCGGTCCAGTCGTTTAGGAGGAGTTCGATCACGAACGAAATACACGAGTCGTCTAAGAAAGAACTTCGTAAACTCCGCTCAACAATTTTATTCTTCTCCTATGTTGATGGACAACACTACAATTTTGATTTATATTGTATGGCCACTGGGCCAAGAACAATAAATCATTGGTGTCCGTCAGAATGGCTGGTTGCTTGCCTCATTTAGCATCGAGACAGTGATTAAAAATTGCTACCTAATTGCTACTGTCTGCTACCTACAATTAAATAATTGCTACCTCATTAATTTTGAAAATATAAGGAATAACAATGTCACCAGCCATTCTGACGTCAGAATGGCTGGTCAGCGCTTAGTTTGAGTAAACTAAGCAGAGTTGAGTTATTGTTTTAGCTTCAATAATTGCTACCTAATTGCTACCTACTCACCTATCAATTTCAGCCTTAAAACTGTATCAGTTGAAAAGTTATGATTATTTATTTGCAATTTACGTGTGGTTAACTAAAACTCAATGTACGGTTGTCAAAAAAAAATAATTACAAACACTTATTAATTTATTACAGAACTTTATTACCTACTTAAAAGCAAGTTAATCATAACGACAACACTTAAATATCGTCAGAATGGCTGGTGACATAGTTATTCCTTATATTTTCAAAATTAATGAGGTAGCAATTATTTAATTGTAGGTAGCAAACAGTAGCAATTAGGTAGCAATTTTTAATCACTGTCTCGATGCTAAATTAGGCAGGCAACCAGCCATTCTGACGGACACAAATCATTGCCCGACACGCACTAGGCCGGATTTTTTGTAATTGTTATTATAACAAACGTCTTACCCTTGCGTACGCAACCCTAAAATAAACCTGTATTTTAGCTCAAAATACGGGATATAAAATCAGTGAATCGTTACATCCGTGGTCTGGAATCGCCTTCGAGTCGCAAGATACTCGACAACAACGACTATGAGCACATACGTGATCCCCTGGTCAAGGAGGAGGTGGCGCTGGACTCGGGAGGTTGTAATGAAGTGGAATTGTCTCCCATCATTGTGGAAGAGAGACTTAAAGGTAGGTGGGGTTAGAAACGAATTCAGAATAAACTGATTATTATCGGATACTTTCACTTTGGAAAAATAAATTCCACCAAAAACATTCTGTAAAAAACTAGCCAAGTCTCGATGGAGCTGCTTGTTTATCTCTAAAAAGTAATGAAATCTAGACAAAGTCGTGCCAAGTCTAAGGTTCCTTACTGTTGCCACTTGGAAAACGTTGATTCAATAGTCAATTGTAGGCTTGATAAAGCTGCGTATTTCAATAATACTTATGTATAGGCGACCCTGAAACACAATCAACAACAGCCTAAAATGAGACACTAGCGTCCTATTACCGTTATTACCAGTATGGGCTATTATCTCGCTTAACTAACAGGTAGTTACAACAAATATAACATTACATGTAAACAAAATTGACTTGTACACACTAACGTATAAAGAATGTTCAACGGCCAAGTCACACAACATTAAATAATAATATAATAATAAAGAAATGGCAGTAAGGAACCTTAGACTTGGCACGACTTTGTCTAGATTTCATTACTTTTTAGAGATAAACAAGCAGCTCCATCGAGACTTGGCTAGTTTTTTACAGAATGTTTTTGGTGGAATTTCACTTCTTTTTGTAGAAACGTTATATTGACTTATTTTCTTAGATTTTCTTATTTGACACAGTTTTTTTTCCTTTTAAAAGTAGTTTTTTTATTATTACAAATCTTTCTTTTCTTTTTTTCCGGTTCTGATTCTTGTACAGTAGCAACAGTTTTTCGTATTGCCCATTCGCGTTCATTATTTATTCTTTTAGACGGTTTAATTTCTGAAAGATCGGCGCGGGTGGCTATCCCGCCGTCCTCAGGCCCCGATCATGGAGGTCGATGGTCCTGGGCGTAGATGAGTCTGCGGCGCCCTGGCCGCTGACTGCGAAACTCAGCGGGGAGGGTACGCTCGCTCTCCCTCTCGGCCGCCTCCTTCGCGAGCATAACTTGCTCGTAGAAGGACACGGCTGCGTTCCACCTACTCGCACTGGAGACCATGGCTTGGAGCATGGTTTCCAGCGAGAGGATATCCACGCCTAGACCCACTACGAGGTCCCGGCACTGACTGGTCCACGCTGAGTACTCCACCAACGTGCGGAGTGCGGTGTCGTCGTCGGAAACCTCGCAGTGTTAACACCGGGGTGTGACCTCACGATGGATGCGAAACAGATAGCTACCGAAACATCCATGCCCGGTAACGATCTGCGTCGCACGATACGTGAGGTCACAATGCCGCCTCTGCAGCCACTCGTCCATGATCGGTCTCACCGCCGCGATGACGGTAGTTCCCCACTTTGGTTGCTCAAGTCGTACCCTCCAAGTCTCCATGAGATTCTGGCGGAGTTGGGACCGCTGGTCCTCGATTTTTCGAGACGCAGGCATGTGGTCCCTCTCCAGCGCCTCCTTGTGCCATTGACACAATGACGCAAGGGCTCTCGCTTCCAGGTCCCATGGAGGCGTCCCGGCTAAGAGACATGCAGCCTCTCCGGAGATCGTGCGTTACTCCCGTATTGTTTTGACGGCCAAGGTTCGCAGTGGTCTGTTCAACAGAATCGCGTTCACCCTGACCGTCAATCTATCCGCCCATACGGGAGCCCCGTATAAGGCCATACTCCGCACGATCCCCAGGTACAGTCTCCTGCAGGAAGCGTTGAGTCCCTTTAGGTTGGGCATGATTCGCGAAAGCGCGACTGATGCCCTTTGGGGACCAAACTTCGGAAATGTGGTCCGAAGTTCCATCGGCTATCAAGTACGATCCCTTTGTACTTCATCGAGGGCTTTATGCCGATTCTAACGCCTCCTACAGTTATGCTGGAACCTTCAGGTGGACCGTTCCGTGGTCCGTGAAAACAGAGAACCTCGGACTTGTGCAGGGCCACCTCCAGTCCCAGCCGCCGTATCCTACCCACGACTTGAGCAGTAATGTTCGAGTAGAATAAAGTTAATCGTTCCACTATTTCTTCTCGTAAACTTGTAAGTATAAGTATAAAAGCCAGTCTAGTCTTATCCAGAGTTTTCCTTTAATTTTATTGAGCGGAGTTTACGAAGCGGCCCACCAAGTTGAATATTTTTTGTAAAGGCGGTATGTCGATCTCTAATAGTTTGGTTGGGCTCTTGTATTTTCTAATCAGGGTCACTAGGTACTCCAGATCTTCGATTATCCTAGTTTTTATAGTTTTCCCTTTATGTGGCTATTAAATCCTAACTCTGAACCAAATTTCAGCTCTCTGAGTTTATGGGAAGTACTAGTTCTATTCTGATGATCATGAGTGAGTGAGTGTCATAAATGTGAAACTTTGCTTTCGCTTAACTTCGGAACTAAATGACCTGCAGTCCTGAAATTTTGGATTTTAAGCATGTGATTATAGCTTACTGGATGACAAAAATTTCTTCGTTCTGGTCTTATCCAGAGGTTCTCAAATAGGGGCCTGAAAATGCGGCGAAATGGTTCCAGTAAAGGATGGTACGGCAGTGTTTGCTTCGCGCTCGACTTGGCGGAGGCACTGCCGTGCCCCCAGATTTTTAAACATTCATAGCCTATTTTTTTAAAGAGTATATTATCGCTTATGCTCAACGACCCTTTTGACTATAATTGACGGGAATTTTAGGCAAATCCTTGGAGTCGTTTCCGAGAAAAAGTGCTGAGGACGGCACAGCGGACACCAAAAGTAAGCTTATTGAAATATTATCCACTAAAATGAAACTCTCTGGTGTGTCTCCAAAGGATATAGTGCATTGCCATCGCCTGGGTTCTAACTCGGATAAGCCTCGACCCCTGTTGGTTCGATTTGAGAGTCATGGGATGCGTGGTGATGTCTGGCGCAGCAAGTCGAGTCTAAAAGGCACTGGATTAACGTGGTCTGAATTCCTCACTAAATCCAGACATGAAGTTTTCGTCAACGCCAGAAAGCACTTAGGAGTTGGGCGATCCTGGACGCAGGATGGGAAAATTATTATTCTGGCGCATAACAACTCTCGACATAAAATTGAAACGGCGGCCGAACTTCGACATGTACTAAGCTTATGTGAACTTCCTATGACTCAGCCTACTGCTACATCGACAGTATTACCTAGTTCACCGATATCTGAACCAGCCGGCTCTGATAAGAGAACCCGCAAAGCCCAAAAGTGATGGTACTGTAGGTCTTTATCAACTTCATGACGGTTAGTCTATATTTTATTCACTATGTCTATATTTTGTTATAAACTGTACCCACAAACATAATTTAAATAATATCGTATGACTTCTGGCAACTCAATTATAATTTAATAACAATGCATTCATTCAATTCAACTCTTTTCTTTCTAATCACACACATAAGCACTTTGTATGTCATCTGTGTGTCATTTATTGTTGTTGTTTTAAAATTCATCCATTTAGATGGGCGAAGGTCGGTTGACCATACTGTCAATTTTGTCATTCATTAGTTAGGTACCGACAGTTGTGACGTTTGAGTAGAGAATACCTACTCAAGGGTTGTGACACGGACATCTGACGTGTGGTTCGTTCGGAAACCAGTTGCACAAAATTACGGGGTACAGTTTCTTGGAGTTGTTTTATCTGCTTTTTTTTTTCTTTTTTAGAATGTGTAATTTATTTTGTATTTTTTTTTTCAACTTTGTTTTTATCCTTTTTCGGCAAGTGCGTAGAGGATGAAGCGTCTGTGGTTATTATATTAATACTTAGAGAATAGTCACGCATAGTACTTGCTCAGTTATATTCGTAAAGTTTTAGCATTTAGTTTATAAGCCTATTATTGTTATTTTTATATTTGATTGATCTTAATGTTGGAAGACTCGAGCGATGAATATGTTTCTTGTTCTTCTTCATGTGTGTCCAATGACAGATTTGCTGGTGTTGGTGATGGGGGTGATTCCATAAGTCTCGGTAGCCAACTCACTACTATATTCTCTCCTTTTCCTGAACACTTCAACGTAGTGCACATTAATGCTCAAAGCGTTCATGCACATCATTCTGATCTTTTATCTTCTTTTAATCATAACTATAAACATGCTGTTCTAGTTTCTGAAAGTTTCTTCAAACCTGGTATTCCTTCCATTCAAATTTCACTTCCGGGATATAAGATAGTACGTAATGATAGGACTGGGAAGGCGTGCGGAGGAGTTGCAATATATCTTCGTGGTGATATCTCTCACAGAGTTGTTGATCAGTCCCCAAGTGCATACGCTAATTTTGCAGAACATCTTTTCCTTGAAATTGACTTTAAATATGAAAAGGTACTTCTGGGTGTTTATTACAGTCCGTCCTTGAACATCGATTATTTTTCTAGTTTTGAGACTATACTGGAAAATTTGTCCTCTATGTATGAACACAGAATTATCCTTGGGGACTTCAACACTTGCCTTTTGAGGGATGACTCACGTAGCACTCGACTGCGCTCCCTTGTCACGTCCTGTAACATGCATATCCTACCTTTAGATGTTACACACAGGCAGCCTAATTGTCAGCCCTCCCTCATAAACCTCATCCTAGTTTCCGACTCCCATAAGGTGGCTACTCATGGACAGCTTTCTGCTCCTTTCTCACACCATGACTTGTTGTTCCTGTCCTACAAAATTCGCCCCCCGAAACGCAAGAGTAGATTTCTATTTCTTCGCAGTTTTAAAAACATAAATCTGGAGAGACTGAGAGGGGATGTGGGTGGTATAGATTTATCTGCCGTCTATGAGTGCAATGAAAAAAAAAAAAAATGGACGAGAAGGTGACTACTTTTACGCGTTTGTTGCTGGCCATCTATGATATACATGCTCCTCTAAGAAAAGTAAAAGTAAGACATCTCCCTGCACCGTGGCTTACGGAATCTGTCAGGGCTGCCATGTCTAAACGAGACAAAGCCAAGCGTAAGTATCGTGGGGACCCTACTGTCGAAAATTGGAACTTCTACAAGGGGCTGCGTAACCACTGCAGTCGTCTGTGTAGGGATGCTAAGCGTAATCACATCCACCAATCAATCCAAAATCTCAGCACAGCTGAAGTGTGGCGATTCCTGAAAACTCTTGGTATCGGTAAGGCTTCGAGCGACAGTGTTGTTGCTGATTTGGATCTAAGTGCCTTGAACACTAATTTTTCGAGCGTTCCTGTTAGCATTCCAGATGATGACAAATTAAGAACCTTGAATTATCTTTCATCCATTCCCATATCGTCGAGCACTTCATTCTCATTTCGCCCGGTTTCAGAGTTGGTCATTAAAAAACATTTGCAGACTATTACCTCCAAGGCGATTGGTAATGACGGCCTTCAACTGCAAATGCTCCTTCCCATCACTGACCAAATTATTCCTGTCCTTACCCATATCATCAACTATTCCTTAACATCCAACTGCTTTCCGTCGGCATGGAAGAAAGCAAATGTCATTCCGTTGCCAAAAGTGCCTAATCCTACGTCTCTCTCCCAGTTCCGTCCAATATCCATCCTCCCAATCCTGTCCAAGGTTCTTGAGAGTATTGTCCACAATCAACTGTCTTCCTACCTCTTTTCTAATTGCCTGCTAAGTCCATATCAGTCTGGTTTTCGACGTGGTCACAGTACGGTAACAGCGCTAGTTAAAATAACTGATGACATTAGACTGGCCATCGAAAACAAACGACTCACCATAGTTGTACTTCTGGACTTTAGTAGTGCATTCAATTCAGTTGATTTCGACATACTCTTGGGAATCTTAAAATCCCTTAATGTCTCTGACTCTGCAACTGCCTGGTTCCGGTCTTATCTACAGGGACGTTCGCAGTCTGTTCGTGCTGGGGAGACTACGTCTACTTGGTGTGACTTGATGGCGGGTGTTCCTCAGGGTGTTGTGCTGTCTCCTCTTCTCTTCTGAGTTTTCATAAACGCCATCACTAGGGTACTGTCCTCGAATTATCATCTCTATGCGGACGACCTGCAGTTGTATCGTCATTTTAGGGTTGACGAGATAGACGATGCTGTTGCTGCCCTCAATAGTGACTTGGACAACATTAGTAGTTGGGCTAAATCCTTTGGATTGATAGTCAATCCAAGCAAATCTCAGGCACTTATTGTTGGTGGCCGGTATATGTTAGGCCTTCTGGATTTCGACTCTATGCCACAAATAATTTTCGATACCAAACCGATCGACTACTCCCAAAGTGTGCGAAGTTTAGGATTGTATATAGATCGTTACCTTTCCTGGGATGTACATATTGCAGAGATAAGTAGGAGGGTGTACTACTCATTTCAATCTCTCAAATCTCTTCAGAAACTCTTACCTTTTTAAACTAAGGTGACTCTTGCGCAATCTCTTCTTCTATCACTTTTAGACTATGCTGATGTCTGTTTCTTGGATGCATCGGAGGAACTAGTAAACAAACTTGAACGTCTGCAGAATCTGGCAATCCGCTTCATCTACGGTCTTCGGAAATACGATCATGTATCTGAGTTCCGGCGTAGATTGGGGTGGCTTCCGATTCGGCAGCGCCGTAATGCTCACATTCTGTCTTTCCTGTATACTATCCTTCACAATCTTAATTCTCCAACCTGTCTGCGTGAACGCTTTGAGTATGTGGTGCCTCGAGACAGAGAATGTCGCGTCTCTTCTTCCCTTCTCCTTCGAACTCCTGCCCACTCAGAAGAGTAATAGTGAAGGATTCGTCATAGCGACTAGAAAGTCGCTATGACGAATCCTTCACTATTCAAGCTGTCAGACTAGGGAACTCACTTCCACATGAGATACGTGCGAGCCTTTCGTTGGACATTTTTAAGAGACGAGTTCGGGAACACTTCCGAAATAGTAGGTAATGCCTTATTTCGTTTTTATACATATTTGGGTTTGATTTTTGTATGTAAATAACTGTTTCTTTTTTAGATTTAAGTGTGTACGTCTTTATATTTGTCTTTTTTGTAGGTATAGTAAGTATTTATTTGTATTCTCTACCCTTTCTACCCTATGCTTTGTTTTGTTTAACTTCTCTTCTCTGCTATGTATGCTATCTATCCTGTTAACTATGAGGTCTGCTGGAAGAGAAGTCATTTTTGACTTAAGCACACCTTTGTGCATGTTTTAAACTTATCAATGTGATGTTTGATTTTACGATGTACATAAAGTATAAATAAAAAATAATAATAAATAAAAAATAAATAGAAAACCTGTTATTTGGTTGTTTTTTAGGGTTCCGTACCCAAAGGGTAAAACGGGAACCCTATTACTGAGATTTCGCTTTCTGTCCGTCCTGCCTTGGACTGTATCTCATGCACCGTGATAGTTAGAAAGCTGAAATTTTCACAGATGATGTGTTTCTGTTGCCTCTATAACAATAAATACTAAAAAAAACAGAATACATGTAATAAATATTGAGCCCCTATACAGCAAACGTGATCTTATTGCCGTTTTGGTACGGAACCCCTTGTGCGCAAGACCGAATCGCACATGGCCGGTTTTCTTACCTTTAAAAAAGTTATGGCAATGCGTTTTTATAGGAATGCTTTTCTTGTATCATATTTTCTTTAATAAGAAGTAATTAAGGTATGATAATACCTTTAAAGATTGTGGTTCCACTGAATCACATGTATGCCGCGAACCCTGAAATAGTAATTTGATTCTATAATTTGCATAAACTTATTATCTAAAGGTGAAGTAACATGCTGCTACCCACAGCACTAGCGATAACCCCTCATGTTTGAATATAGGCCTTTAAATGACAAAAACATTCTACAGGCAGTCACGAGACAAAAGATGAGCTTCAACACGACTACGATGGTGACAAGGCTCTGAGCGAAGTGTGTGGAGACAAACCAAAGGTCACACAGAAGGTGAACAATAAAAGGAAACTAGTGAACAAGAAGGAGAAGCCGGTGAAGGGAGTAAAACGTAAGAAGAGTGGAGTAGATGACACACCAGATAATATTGTAGACAGGTAAGTTGTTCGATTTTTTAACATTACACATACCACATCCTTCTAATTGACCGAGCGAGCGAAGCGTCTACATTTCGAGATTGGACAATTTTGCTTTCGTTCGTCTGTCTGTCTGTCTTTATGTGTGTTCCGGTCTAGCAGCCACAGTTTTTATCCGATCTTCACGAAACTTGGCACAAATGTTCCTTGATTTAACGTTTTTTTTTTTCATCGTGAGCTTTCTTTATTGGGGGACTCCGCTGTCCGTCCGCCGGGCCACAGTCAAAAGATCACACAGTCGGCCGAAGCTGTCTAGACAGGATAATCGTGAAGGGGTTGAGGGACGAGACGCGGGAGGAAAAGTACCAACTGGCGAACAAAATTTTGTTTGAAGCCTAAGGTGCGGTTTTCCAGGGCTGACGTAAATTTTTCATTAAATAATTAAAATAGTGCTTACGAATTTTGCAAGTCAACGTTCTAGAAATGGTATTTATTAGTCGTAGTTTTAAAATGACATGTTTGGTGTTGTTTAAGGAATTTTTTGGTATGCTGAGTAAGAATTTCATGTCCATTTTCAAATCCAATATGGCCGCTGCACCGCAGCTGTAATATTTCATTGTGGGTGTCGTTTATGGGGGTTTTCTGGGATGCTGACAAAGAATTTCATGTACATTTTGAAATCCAATATGGCCGCCGCCATGTATCTGTAAAATTTCATATTGGATGTCGTTTATGTGGTTTTTGGGATGCTGAGTAAGAAAAAGTCCATGCTTAAATCCAATATGGCCGCCGCGCGGTAGCTGTAAAAGTTCATGTTGGGTGTCGTTTATAAGGTTTGTTGGCATGCTAAGTAAGAATTTCATGTCAATTTTGTGTTTTTTTTGTCAAACATGCAAAGGAAGTTTTACTACAGCGTTCGTTAAAACGTATTTAAAAATATTATACTCAGGTTTTTTTATTTTTTTTATTTTTACGTGGTCGGTGATGCATTTACGCACTTCACCGTCTCGCTGCGGGGGGGAGCGAGACGGCTTCGTGTGGGACTCCCGGCCCTAGGATGTAAAACGGGCCGGACTACCCACTAAAACCTATCCACGGTGTTTCTCCTTCGCCTTAGCTGGGCCGCCGGATAGACAGAAACTGTTAAGCAACGGCGGCCCGGAAAAGGGGCGCTCTTTCGAGCTCAACAACACGGGGGGCTGACCCCCCCCCAAACAACATAGAAGCGACGCCCCCGAAACACATAAGGGGCGTCGGACTCCTCAGGGCCTTTCGCGTGAGCGGTGGGCCCCCGACCCACCGCTCACGGCCCTATCAGTCGGGGGCTTGGGCGTATGCAATACGCCGTCGATTATACTCAGGTTGGGAACTGAACCTATAATGTTGTTTTACATTTCAGACACAAAACAACAAAAGTGAAAAGTAACCGGCTCCAGCATCCAGATGAAACATTAAAACTGTTCACCATAACTAGTCTCTCGCACGACCAGCAGATACAGGAAGTGCTGAGACGCAAGGACAGCTCTGCCTACAAGAGAGCGCCTTACAAGTGTGACGTTTGCTACAGAGGGTATACCGTCAAGGATTATTACAGAGATCACATCATAAAACATAGCGAGGTGAGATAGATATTAGTTACTAGCTACTAGCCTTCGGCTTCACCCGTTTTGTATATTTTTTTAGTACCCAATTCTTACAAGTGAAAGTGCCAGTGAAAGTCCCGTATAAATCGGATATGTGTATGCACCACGCCGACAAATTGCGTAAATAGAATTGTGAAAAACTTTTTTCTCGTGTCTACCCCATAGCGGGGGCATCATTAGATAGATTTAAAAAATATTGAGAGGTTACTAAGACAATTTTAGAGTTTTCGAAACGAAAATCTCTTATACAACAGTAATGTCCGTCCGTGAACAACTTTCAATTCTAGAACGGTAAGAGCTAGAGACTCAGTGTAAACGCCAATCGACTAAGAATTTACCACCTTTGACCTCTGATTTCAAGGTCAACGTCAAGACGAGGTCACATCGAGAATGGCAATAGAGACTCAAGACCAGCTGCAATCAACTCAGCATGGTCAAGGACCTCTAAAATGAACTTGTCCTTTGACCTCTGATCTCAAGGTCAAGATCAAAACTAGGTCAAATCGAGAACGGTAATAGTTAGAGACTCAAGACCAGCTGCAATCAATTCAGCATGGTCAGACCTCTAAAATGATGTTAAACTTCATGTCATGTGACATTTTTAGATTTTATGAAAAAACTTTCGATTACTCAAAAATATAAATGGCAAATTTTTGCCATATTTTTAAATTGTTTTTATTTAACTATGTAGGTATCAGTTGGCGAGGTATTCAGCTTATAAGCACATTTTTTCTTGTTAATACCCCCGCCCCCTTCTAAAACATAAGCGACTGAACTTTTTATCCGATGTCCACGAAACTTGGTACAAGTATTCCTGTACTCGAGCTTTTCGTCCTCAGTTTTTTTATTGGGGGGAAGAGGAGGGAATAGAGGGTACATTAAAAAAATATTTTTAATAACCATAAATCAAGGTTTTGTTAATTATCTTTTATTTTATTCAATCTAGCGGTGGCCCTCGACTTCACCCGCGTGGTACTTATCTAGTAGTATCTAGTAGTACTCATTGTCTAGTAGTGGGTACTTCAAGCACTAGGGTTGGGATACGTTTGTTTTGATTTGAAATAACGCATATTTAACGTTTTAAATTTTTTGATGACCTTTTTTTTCTTGTACCCGGTATATATCTGTAAGGGTTAACTAACTAGAACATATTTTATAGAAATCAAATTCTTTCTAAAATATTTATTTTGTAAGCTAGATGTTATTACGGGCGACGGGAATGAGAAATATAAACGGGATAGTGCGGGTCATCACAGCTAAACTAATGTCCAAGTCCGTATAGTGTATGTTGCAAATTACCACGCAGACGAATTTGCGGGCGACCGCTAGTATAGGTTTCTCTCCCACTTTCTTCTACTTGCGACCATACTGGCAAAGTGTGGATGTGTAATACACCTTTGGGATATAGTCGTGGTGATATGTATGTTATCTCTGTTAGCAAAGTGGTGCACACGAGTGCTTCATCTGCAAGTGCCGGTACAAGACTAAAGTCGCCCTCCATAGTCACCTGACTTATCTGCACACCACGCAGTACAGCTGTAACGAGTGTAGCTTCGTCACTAGAATCAGGTAGGTTTGAGCAAAAGGTTTTGAATTGTAATGCTCGAAACAAAGGCGTCTTAATATCGACCTTTCTTCTATTAGACACCAGTCAGTTCCCACACTGCGTCTCCGTCACAGTACGCAGTCGCCACTCGAGGACGTTTTGGCTCCATCGGCCATCAGTCTTACGAGCGATGTGTCCCGCCCACTGACACTTGAGCTTCGCCCTCGTCCTTTGGATCTCATCGTTCCAACATGAAATAACATCATAATCATAACATAGAATAAAACAAAGTCGCTGCCGCTGTCTGTCCGTCCCTGTGTATGCTTAGATCATATAAAACTACGCAACGGATTTTGATGCAGTTTTTACGCCCACACGCGTGACCCAGATCCAACACACGGTCTTTAATGCCAGTGCATGAGTAGTCATGAGCTTTCTTAATAGTGGTTTATAAAACTGTTGCATTAAGAGGGGTATTAGAACACAGAGTTCTTTATAGTATCCTACGAGTGTTCTAATACCCAGTAATGTGCAATTTTATACATTACTTTATGTAATTTCTTACGCTGAAGCTATTTTAGAACACCAGTCCGTTGAAACGAGTAGTTCGCACTATCAACAGAGCTTGTTTTTTAAATATTTATTTACTTTAAATTTTCTTTTTTTGAGTAGGCCCTTAGAAAGCCCTTTCATTTGATACCCCTATTGTGCATTAAATATAATGAGTCCTCCCATCTTGTATGAGCCGCCATGTTGGATTTAGAATGACGTCAAGTTAACCATGTATGTCATCTAAACCAAATATGTGTACAAAATTTTTAGCTCAATCGGTTAAAGAAATCTGCTTCAAAATTAAGTTGCTAGATTCCACCCGAACAAACATACAAACATTGGAAGTTAAATAAAAGGTCGTAATAAAAGAGTATTATGATCGACGCAATCAAAAACTTTAGAGAAGGCGCAGGTTATACCAGTGGCATATTGCGAGTTCTCCTAAGCGTTGTAAATATGATTTAAAAGTGTTATGCCTGCGTCAGTTGTAGAACGATCATTATCGTCTATATTTCGAGATGGACAATTCTGCTTTAGTCTGTCCGTCCGTCTGTGTGTTCCGGGCTAGCAGTCACAGTTTTTATCCAAACTTCAAGAAACTTGGCACAAGTGTTCCTTGATTTTTTTTATCATGAGCTTTTTTTTGATTGGGGGGGAAAGAGGGTAAAGAATTGCCGAGTGTCGAAATGGAGATGATCGACATCTGGTTAATATATTACAGAAGTGTAGCAAGGACACACGAGACGTGGCACGCGGGGACCAAGTACCAGTGTCCGCAATGCAGCAGCGAGTTCGAGTGAGTCAGTCGAGAGAGCCCCGGGGCCGACACTAGCTCGCAAGTGGTGCACCTGTCGATACCAACATCTAAGATCTCGGTTATCGGATATAGGTTCTTTGGAGTTCCTTGGAGCCACGAAATATAGGCGTATAATGTACCTACCTAAAACATGCGAGCTTGTTGTAGTAAATCGTGAAGTTCTTATGTTGGCTGTAGAGTTGTGATGGCAGGTGCACCAATTGCGGGTGAAGTTAGTCTTCAGAGGTCTTGATCGGATCTCTATGTGTCTATAGTATTTTTCAAATACGAAGCGTCCTGTGACGTTTGGTGTTTTCGTAAGGGGCCACCTATAAATTACTTCATACGTATATTTTACTTCATATATATAAAAAATAATAAACTAGGTCGCCACCCTGCTTCGCGGCAGCATATTAGAGCGAGGCAAGCATCACATATCTTTGTGTAAAAAAATTTTTGAGGGCCAAAATTGAAAATTCAGGCTCCGTTAGAATGAAGGCAGGTAAATCTAGTTTAATTACATATATAAATTGTTATAATCGGTAAAGTGTTGACAGAGATCTCGCATAAGAAAGGATTGAACTTTCTTGCACCATGAGAGCTTCGCTCGCTACGCTCTAATGAATGTAAAATAAAGAAATTGGTTTCAGATTAAATTTGTAACAAATAAAAATCATAATGGAAATACGTGGTATTGTATTGCACCTGTACGGGTAATTAATCGATCATGGAATGGTGATGATCATACAAAACATCTTTGACGTAATTTATGCTGGCCTCCTAACGTTAGTAACGTCAAATTGATATGTATGTGTGCGTGTGACGTACGCACGCAGCGTGCCGCGGTGTGTTTGTGTGCGTAAATGCGTCGACACGATGCCGCCATGTTCAATTGTCAAATTAGTAATAAACTAGCTCTTGCTGCATCGTGTGTTTGCTTTCATATACTTCACTGGCGACGAGGAAGTTACCTACCTACCCGTATAGTGTGAAAAGTAGCAAAAATGGCCCAAATTATCGGCAATCTATGTAATTTCGACCACGACTCACAAGAATGGCCGATATTCAAAGGCCGGCTATTTCAATTCATAAAGTTCAACAGTATAAAACCGGAAAACAAGGCGCGTTGTTGCTGACGCACCTGTCCGATGAAAGCTACCGCCTTGCACGGAACTTACTTCACCCCGAAGAACTCGAAGGAGTAAAGTTCGAAGATCTAGTCAAGAAATTTGATACACACTTTACGCCAAGACGTTGCATATTTGCCGATAGAGATGAATTCTATGAGGCAAAGAAATCTGCGGGCGAGAGTGTCGAGGAGTGGGCGGCGCGCGTAAGCGGCTTAGCCGTCCACTGTGATTTTGGAACCGCGTTGGATGTGCTGCTGCGGGACCGGTTCATACTAGGACTTCCAGCCAGTAGGGAGCGTGATCGCTTGTTTGAAGAGGATGCAAAGAACATCACGTTTACCAAGGCTCTGGAAGTAGCACAAAAGGCAGCATATACTCGGCTGGCCAGAACTGGAACCACGGTGGAAACCGACTTGGCGACAAAACTCGACAAGGTGGCGCAGGTTAAGGAAGAACCAGTGTATCGTATGGGAAGACAGCGTACGACTACTACAGCTGTTCGAAACTCCTTTTATTCAAATTATAGTCAAATTCAAAAGGAGGCTACAGCTATATCTATGCAATAAAAAAATTCCACCAGTATTTGTATGGCCGTCAGGATCCGTTCATACTTAAGACTGATCACCGTCCGTTACTTTATATTTTTGGTAAAAAGACAGGAATTTCGGTTATGGCAGCATCGCGACTGCAACGGTACGCGTTCGGCCGACCTCTAGTACGGACGTGTATAGTGCAAACGAATTAATTATTTATTTAATTAATGTGATGCGCGGCAATAGACACCGCCGAATACTTTCGCTATGAGTTCGCAAACACTCATAGCTAACGAGCTGTTGGCATTCATTCAGCATTCCATCGACACTATGGACGAAGTTAGCATCCTGCAGATTTGCAAGTCCAACTTCAAAGAAGAGGATGTGAGTAGCGGCAAATGACTACTCTTCCAGACGCTGGGTAAGCTCGACGAGATGCCGCCTCGACGGAGGGATGGTACCGAGAAGAGTATCCAGGACATCGTCACCTTGCTGAAGGTGACTGACCCAGACGACGTGCCAGCTTTCGTCGCGAAAAATTTGCACAAGTTGCCCCCGGTTACGTTTGATCACGTCGACGTCACCAGGTTGCTCAAGGATATCACATCTTTAAAAGCAAGCCTGGCCAGCGTGGAGTTAAAAATGGAGGCGTCTGATCGCATTATAGGTGAACTACGTGCTGAGGTAGTGTTATTACGTAACGCTATTTCTACAAGTAAGTCACCGGACGCCCCGAGCGTTCACCCGAGTCGTGGGGCTCAAAATGCAACGGTGAGCAGTTTTGAGTCACTAAGTGAATTTGCGTCATCGGTCGCCGATAGTGCTTGCAGGGCGAAACGCACCGTCGCTGTCTCTGTTCCAACAGCGGTAGCGGAGAACGTTGTGAGTCATGTAGGTACGTTAACACCAAGTCGTGCCTACGCTAACGCAACCGCAATCAAGAAACCCGCGGGTACTTCAAAAAAACGACAGGAGACCTCTGTGCCAAAACTGAGGCCCTCGAAAAAGGATGCGTGCGACGAGGATGGCTTTATAAAGGTGGAGAAGAAGAAAAGGAAGCCTCCTTGTCGAAACCAGTGCGGTACAGGACCAGCAGGATCTAATATGCTGTTACGTCCTGCTATACCATGTACGCTACTGTACGTGTCCCGGCTACATCACTCCACGAAGGATAATGAGATCGTGGAGTACATTCGGACGAAGACCAACTGGACTTTAAGAGTCGAGAGGTTGGAGTCGCGCCATAACACGAACTTCAAGTCGTTCGTGATTAGGGTACCGACTCAACATCTCGACAAATTCCTTAAAGAAGAGTTTTGGCCGAAAGGTGTCGTATATAGACGTTTTCGCGGCACGTTACCTAACGCGAAGTGTCACACGACACCCGTCTAGTAAATACAGTGTTAGTGTTTATATTATAAGATAATTATATTATTATGTATTCTTAGTTTTAAGGTATGTATCTATGGGCCATAGAATAAGTTAATTACAATCTGTAACTTTTCTTGTGTAGCCTGAAAATAAATTATAAAATAAAATAAAATAATATTGTCCGCATATAATTATCGCGTAGAATATATTAAAAGTGAAAATAATATCACGGCGGATTATTTATCACGTGCTCCATCTCTTCAGGCTCTCTATCTGATTCAGGCACCGATACGTCTACAAAGGACGAGGACTTGTCATTTCTTAATTTTTTAGATGCAAATGTTGCTCCCTTGACATTTAAAGATATACAGCACGAAACTCTTAAGGATACTATTTTACAAGAGGTAATTAAGTATATGCAAAATGGTTGGCCACGTAAAGTTAATATATTGCGCCATATATTGCGCCATATTTTGCGCCCTATTTTAAATGTAAAACTGATCTGGAGGTTGAAAACGGGTGTTTATTCCGTGGTCACAGGGTCGTAATACCACAAACATTTAGGCAGAGGTTATTAAGTGAATTGCATACGGGGCATTTAGGTATAGTTAAGACAAAGAGTTCAGCGCGTGGTAGGTTTTGGTGGCCCTCAATCGACAGGGACATAGAGGAGTGGGTCGGCTCGTGTCACGCGTGTGCCCACACTCGCGCTGCGCCCCCGCGAGCGGCGCCCGCGCCTTGGCCGCGCGACTCCGCCCCTTGGCAACGCTTACACATTGACTATATGACGATATGCGAGTTTATTTAATTGTTGTTGATTCTTATAGCAAATGGCTGGAGTGTTTACACATGAGTGGCGGCACTTCTACACGGGCTCTTATTTTAAAATTAAAGGAGTTATTTTCTAGGTTCGGAATACCGAGCACTATGGTGTCGGATAATCATGTAAAAATAAAATCAATAGAATTTAAATTATTTTGTAAAAATAATGGCATACACTATGTATCAACACCAATTTATCACCCCATGAGCAATGGTATTGCAGAAAAAAATGTAATGACTTGTAAAAATATGATAAAGTGCATAATCAAAGAAAATTGTCAGCAAAATATTACCAATGAGAAATTATTGGGGTTTCTATTTCACTACCGAACTACACCACACTGTACAACCGGTGAATGCTCGGCAAAACTTTTGTTTGGTCGTAACATAAAAACTAGGCTAGATTTAGTTCTAAATAGTAATAAGTATACCAATGAACCTGTTGTATCTAATTTGAGCACACCTCCTTGTAGAAAATTTGTTACAGGGGATACGGTATGGGTAAAATGGTATGTAGCGAGAAAATAAATTTGGACGTTAGGAAAAGTAACCCAAGTTATAGGAAACAGTACGTTTGAAATATTTGCAACAAATTACAAAGTCAACTGTAAGAGACATGTAGATCAAATTAGAAGGTACACTGAGGTAGCTATGGATACGGGCGCACGCGATGACGAGGACGAGTGTCCCGAGTCAGAGCCACCAGTGCTCACACCAAATCCTGTTCCGCCGTTAGTTTGTGAAGTTGTGGTTGAGGGAATCGGGGAAAACAGTCACGCTATGGAGGAGGTTGAGAGGTCTGATATACAAGGAATAGGGGATAGACTTGAACAAACCAGGGAGGGAAGTCAACCAGTGATCGCTGATTGTGACACTGGCGAATCTACCATTCAGACCTCACAAATTTCAGTCCGACCGATTCGTAGTTGTAGACTTAAAAAATGTAATACAATAAGTAGGCTATAAGAAAAATGTTTATGATATAAGTCTTAGTACTAAGTCGCATTTTATTATGAATGTTTGTTTGTTTAATTATTATCTTATTTACTTATTTAAAATAGTGCTGGAGGAGTGATATGTATGTGTGCGTGTGACGTACGCACGCAGCGTGCCGCGGTGTGTTTGTGTGCGTAAATGCGTCGACACGATGCCGCCATGTTCAATTGTCAAATTAGTAATAAACTAGCTCTTGCTGCATCGTGTGTGTTTGCTTTCATATACTTCACAAATACCTAGGCCGTGTCCGAGGAGCATTTGTTGAAAGCGTGTGATGTATATCGAGAGGCTACAAACACTTCGATGACGCCATATTTCAAGCCTAGCCTAGCCGTCGAACAGAGGGCAATCGTGACCGAACGCTTCCTATGTGAAAAAACAATACATATAATAGTAATGTTTAATGTAACTTATGTTCTATTGAACGAAGTCTCTTTTTAGTTTGTCTCTCAGTTCTGCGCTTAGGTGTACGCACACTAGCAGCTAACTATTTTAACATTCATAGTCACTGACTTCGGCAAATATACTATATCTATATAATGTGTTGTGTTGTGTAGCAAGCTGTCAACGTACAAAAATCACATTCGCATCAAACACGTGTCGGACTGCGTGTGCGAGTTGTGTGGCTACACCTTCGTCAGCTCCCACGGCGTCGACCTTCACAAGAGGAGGACACATATACTTATCGACAAAACTGTCAGTATAACACACACACTGCTTAACAGTCGTTATAAGGACACTTTTCCTGTAATTCGTTTTTCACCAGTGTGCGGATCTCGCCCGCAATGCGTGTCGATGCCAACGTCAAATCAGTACAGACAAGCACCATAACTATAGCAACCGGAGTGCGGGTGACCCGCGCGACATTAAACGCATTTCGTTATTGTATGTAGTTTTACATTGAAATCGAAACGCATTACGGGTGAGATCCGCACGCTGTATTTTTTGTTTTTTTAATTCCGCACCTACGTCCATTGCCAAGCGCCCTGGTAAGCACTGGGAGAATTCCCAGTGGCGCCCGGCGGACCTAGGCCACCTGTATGGTCGCTTCGTGGTAGTCGGGTGTTACCCCGCATCTTTGGGGTCGGGTTTTATCCCGCGTCGGTGAGTGAAGGCGTGGGTGGGGTGAAGCCTCACAGCACGCAGCCCTTCTAGCCTGCTTCTGTAAGGGCGGTGGATTTCTAATCCATCGTCCTCCGGCCCCGATCATGGAGGTCGATGATCCTGGGCGTAGTCAGGTGTGCGGCGCTCTCGCCACACTTCGGAACTCAGCGGGGTTTGATCCCTCTCCCTCCCAGCCGCCTCCTTCGCGAGTACAACCTGCTCGCAGAAGGATCGCTACTGGCTCCCACTGGAGACCATAGCTCGTAGCAGGGTCGCCAGCGAGAGGGTATCTACGCCCAGGCCCACAACGAGGTCCCGGCGCTGACTCGCCCACGCTGTGCATTCCACTAACGTGTCTTCGCCTTTATCCTACCATATTGCAATAAAGGTTTTAGCTACAGTATTTACAACCAGCTGCTTACTACCCGACGTTAACCACCATCATTCTATATTTTCTTTCGCTCCCAGGCCAGGGCCAGCATGCAAGATGTAGGTTTGAGTAGTGATGATTTAATTTGTAGGTACCACTGGAAGGGCCGTACTGCGAGGTGTGCGAGTTGAAGTTTGCATCGCAAGAGGCACACGACAGACACCTCAAGCTGTCTTCTAAGCACACCAGCGACCTTGATCCGTAAGTTACTTTTATTATGTACCCTACTGACAGGGTATGTTCGAATCCTCGGAACTACCTAGGTTTTCCAGTATACAGACTCCATAGCTCTAGCATTGCACGGCGCTCAGTTTGAGGATGACTGGCCCGGAGACGTTATTAGAGTGTCCCTTAGCATGTAATACAAAATTTGGCTACTTTCCCAGCAAATGTATCCGCAACAGCCGTCAGCGTATGACCCGCGAGGCCCTGGAGCGTCGCCGGCGCGGCAGCGACCACGCCTTCCAGGGAGAGCCCCTCAGCTGCGAGCAGGTACTACACGACACTTCGTCTGCGTGGAAATAGTCTACTGGTTCCACATTCCTACAGGAACACATTCCCGGTATAAAAGTAGCCTGATTTACTTCCTTACAACAGGCTGCTAGTAAAAGTCACGTTAAAATTGGTCTAGCTGTTTTAGAGACCGTAGGGAGCGTTAGCATCGGCATCGAACCCTCGTTGAAGTATTTGGGATTTGTATCTACTCGATAGCCGATGGAAGTTAGGACCGCATTACTGAAGCTTGGTCCCGAAATCCCAACTTAAGGGGACCCTGCATGAGATTGTATCCTAAGATCGTGCGAGCCGCAAGCCGGTTGTGACATTTGTATTCGCGACAACTAGTGATGTAACCATGTGACTTGGTACACGACACTCACAATATAAATCGATTTATGTTTGTAGGTGTGTTTGATCGATTTGATTATGCATTGTAAAGTGCATTGTATTAATGTACACTACAAGACCTCGATATTCCCGGAATAAGAGTAGCCCATTTTATACCTTATCAATGCGACCCAAAAACGAAGCCGTCGTAAAAGAATCACTATTAAGCTGGTGAAATTCAGGACAACACTAGGTAAATTTATACTTAAAAAAAAACATGAGCAGTATGGTCTTAGGACTCTAGCCTGTCCCTTAAAAGGCCAAATTTACAAAAAAAAATACGTAGACTGAGAACGTAATGTTTTTCGTTTAATGTTTCGTGATAATTAGAAATTGCGTGATAGTCTAACTAAACTTAATTAAATATGTAATAATTATTTTCGACTATCAGACTTCATAACCCTGTGAATGTTAAGGCAATCCAGCTTCTTGACATCTATACTACTATTATAAAGAGGAAAGATTTGTATTTTTGTGTGTATGTTTGTAATGAATAAACTCAAAATCTACTGTGCCGATTTCAAAATTTCTTTCACCATTGGAAAGCTACATTCACCCTGAGTAACATAGGCTACTTTTTATCCCGGTAATGTGTTCCCACGGGAACCGGGGACGAGTAAACTAAATCACGCGGGCGGAGCTGCGGCGATCAGCTAGTCACTAATATAGTAAGAAGACTGGAACGAACGAAACCGTTTGAGTTAGTGTAGTGTTATTAGTGACAAATAAATAAATGTAGTGAGTGATAAGTGCTGGGTAGGTACAAAGAACCCGTGAACAAAGTGTTACTGGACGCATGCTTAGTATTACTCGTATGTTTACATAGTAAATTAGGTGAAATGTATTTACTTATTAGTCAATTTGGCTAGATAGTAATATAAATAAAGTACTAGGGCGGTTCGCTGGAACGCGGTCGGTTACATCGAAATAATAAAGACGGAGCTGACGGAATCTTAACCTAACCCTACCTAACCTAAGCTTTCGAAGTAATTCTCTCGAAAAATTCACTTTTCAACAATGGCGTGAGCCAACAATTAACTTTTAAATGCCAAATAAAACAAATTTCGCGCGCGAGGCAGCAATCAAATTTTTTTAACACTGTCAAAGTCATATTTCTTGAATGCTTAGTAACTCAAAAACTACAAGAGCCACATACACCAAAAACTATACAGTTATACAGCAAACCACAGGCTTATGTTATATCTTTATGCCCAATTTCAAGTTGATAGGTTAAGAGATGCGCCCGCTATGGTGTCGCATACATTCTTGACTGAGCCCACTTTAGACTCTAAAGTAGTCTAAAGTAAGCGCGAAGAGAATTCTTGGAATACTATATATATAAATAAAAAAAAAAAGCCTTTTATTCCATGCATTTACAAAAGAATTAATTATGTTAAATTGTGTAAATAATTAACATGTGAATTAATAATTAAAATGTGTGAATTAATAATTAAAATGTGTAAATATTTTTTCATAAATTGTAAATAATAATTTGTTCATAATTAAATGTGTAAATAACTTAAATATTATTACTAATTATATATACTTACTACTAACTATTTACTTAAATTTAAATTATTATTTATGCATGCATCCCTCTCAGGTGAAGGCCTCCTCCAAAGATTTCCATTTGTCTCTGACTTGAGCCACATTGAGCCAGTCTGGTCCAGCGATTTTTTTAATGTCGTCCTCCCAGCGAGTATATGGTCTACCAACACGTCGTTTTCCCTGAGGACCATTCCATTTAGTTACTTCAGATGTCCATCTATTATCTTGAAGTCGTGCTACGTGACCAGCCCATTTAAATTTCTGCCGTTGAGCAAAATTGAGCGCATCTACTGTTTTTGTTATTTTTCTTATTTTTGTATGACGGATTCTGTGTGTTTTCTTTATTTTTAGCTTACTAACACTCGGTTGCACAAAAGTTCTATTTAAAGCTCAATTAATTAAAGGACCATTAATGATAATGATATCATTAATTTTTAGACGTTGCACGAAGCTACTTTAGCAAAATTTTAGGAGCCTTTAGTTAATGGAGACATTAACGCGATGTTGCTATTATCTGCCCATTTGAATGAATGAATCTGAATGATTTAAAAAAAAACGTAAACTCGTTGGATCTTTGACATCTGATATTTGTCATCGTTTGATTTAAGAGTCCTCCTATTAAATTTTACCGTTTTCGCTGATTTTACAGACGTGTTTTTAAACTGAAAATACTGTATTTTTATAAGTTTTAATGCACAACATGAAATATCATTTCAATAATGATCTAATAAGTGAGCTACTTTCTTATTTTTGTCATTAAATTTTGATTAATCGACCTAAAACAATCGGTAGTTTTTCGTATCTTTTGCTGGAAGAGGTCTAGAATATCACAAATTCACTAATCGTTTTGACGTCTAAAAAGTATTACAAAAATACAGTGTATTCTTGTAAAAGTCATCTATCAAATGTATGGATTACTTTTTACCACTTTCATAAAAAAAAATTGAGTAAACCAATATTTAAGTTAGTCAAATTTTAGAGAAAATGGGCAATGAATTGGTTCTTATTTCGGCTACATAAAACTCTCGTTCATAAAATTAAAACAACATAAATAAACCTTGGTTCAAAATCAATCCATTTCCAAAAAAAAAAGAAAGCTAAATAATAAAAAATAGGCTGTAAATAATCTTTTAAAAACACCTAAATTTCGCTTTATAATACTCGACGCATGCCTCAAGTAAGCAGTCCGCGCCAAGCGCTTACAGGGAGAGGACGTGTCGCTCTGCGCGCCAAAATTCGACGCCGTCTACAGACGAATATAGTGTGGCGTGAGATTTTGATACTTTGGTAATATTAGTTATTATTTTGTGATGATTAGGCTTCTTTTTAAATACAACAAGTGATTATGTAGAATGTATTTATCATTGTTTTTGTTAAAAAAAGCTGTTATATTTTATAAAGCTGGATTACTTACTCACTCACTGACACAATTTTATTGTTCTCCTTGATGGTGGAGGGGAAGGTACCTATGTTTTTTTTGCAGAAATGTAAAGGGGGTTCGGGGACCTAGGGAAAATTCCGAGTTTTTGAGATTTGCCCTCCAGTCCCCCAAGGGGGGCTCCCGAGTAGAGTCAAAATGAGTAATAATTTTATAGAGGTAGTTTTTTTATTTTATTTTTTTGTATTGGGTTCGCCAATTTGACGCCACCCGCCTGGTAGTAAGTCGTGACGACGTCAAGCGATTGTGGGTCACTCACAGCACACTATACTATAGAGAGTGGCCCTCAACTTGACGACCTACTGAACCCAGGATTATATGTGGGAGGAAACACGTGCACAGGCAGGGCGTTCCAGGCCAGTATCGTTCGGCACAGAAACGAACGTTTAAAACGTTCGGTTCTCGCGAACATGTACCTACTGTGTGGGAGTGGCATCTCTGCCCGGCACGCGTTGTTCGGGATCGGAAGGAAGATGGGATCAGATTGAAGAGCTCTTCAGAATGCTCGCCGTGGTAAATACGGTAGAATGCGGCCAAGGAAGCTATTGTTCGGCGCTGAACTAGCGGCTCAAAGCTTCCCCTTACCTCCGGACAATCTATAATACGGATAGCTCGACGCTGCATAGCGTCGAGAGCGTCCAGCAAATACTTCGCGGAGCCGTCCCGGAAGTGAGAGCAGTATTCGACGCAGGGTCCAATCTGCGTCTTGTACAGCAGACACCTCTGATGCAGTGTAAAGAATCGCTTTACCTTATTCAGTATTCCTAGTTTCCACGAAGCTAGCCCTATACATCTTTCGATGTAGTTTTTATTATTGAGCTCTTGACGAACGTCTATGTCAAGGATCTCAAGGTTGCCCTTCATTGGTAATAATGCATTCTGAAGAGAGGGTAGGGGAAGGAAAGGGGATTTCTTCGCTGTAAATGCACACGCCTGCAATGTGCTGTCATCTGCATAACAATGAATGTTCCCGAGGGATAGCATATCATTGATTTGCAGAAGGAAGAGTTGGTGACAGCACGGACCCCTGCGGCGCCCCGGTATTGTTCCTCGATAAATATATACATAACCGGGGCAACACAGGTAAGGCGTGTTGTCAGGGCGGCGTATTTGTGTCTCCGTGAGGGACGTCACAGCGGGCCGAGCCGTCTTAAGGTATGGTGGACGGCATCGAGGTTCGCATGGAGTCCACGGATGTTGGTGAACTCCACCTCGAAAAGTGAAGCTGTGGGGTTTCCTGGGAAGCGTGAAGATGGGCGACATTTGGTGCAGCAGTAATAAGTGACAAAGCGCAGGGGCTAACTTCGTCTGGAACCGTGTGGTTAGGTTGGAGCCGACCCGCCGGACGGAAGGGCTACCAAACCCCCCTGGTGCAAGGCCGCCGCTATCCCACACCGGTTACCACCCGGAGCGACGATCCCACATCAGGATTATGCGCGAGAACATGTGGGGCAGCCTCCTGGTGTGGTTGGTCCCAGGCGGGCCCCATGACTGTGTTGCGGGCGGCCGCGGCAACGCCGTTGCTAAGGGTCTCCCTGGCCAGCGAATCGACCCACACCACCCACACTAGACTCCGCTTTGCCCCCACTGGTTCCATGCCTGCTGCACCAAACTTGGCCCCGGGCCCGGCGGTGCAGCTGTTGAACCCCTTACGCAACCAGCCTGGGCTGGGTTACTTGTGGGGCTTTAGCACAGTTGCACGGTGGCACCCCCCGGACCAACACCCGGTACCCACGTAGGGACCGAAGCCACTTCATAGGTACCGTAAATTAACGAGCCTCGTCCGTTGATCAGCAGGTGCGCCACTAGCAGATGAGTTCGCTGGGGCCCTAAATATGTTGGTAGAGCCCCTTTGTATAGAGGAGGTCAAATGATTTTGATTAGGAAAAAAAGTTAGCCCTCGCCCCCCCTTTGAGAGTGCAACAACAGAGGAAAGGTAGAGGAGTTTTGATTACGGGATCATACGAGTATAGATGGTCTTTTCTTGAATTTAAGGAGAGAAAAAAAACACCACCCCTCCTAGCCCTCTTTTCACCTCCCCCACACAAGACACTATTATTATAAAATGAAAAAAAAAAGATCAAAACCATGTAATCGCCGTACCTACTGGCTGACCACCATCGGTAACTCCGGACTCACGCACAAAATGTGTCAAATACCTAATTCCGCCCGTTTCGATTCTGCATACGGACTCTTAATGGCAGTCCGCACTTTGTAACATATTTGTGTTGGCAAAATTGTGCTAACTTCTCCACAAAAGCTACGAATCAAGAGAATTTGAATATTCGTCTCCTTTTACGTCTTTTATAAAAATGTCTGAAGTTCATTGTTATGTAAACACCTAAAATTTAATTAAAATACAAATAATTATTATTTACCTATTTCTTAGCATAGGTACAAAATATAACTAACTATAGTGGAACACAAATTTACCCTTTGAATGATTCTGCAAACTGTGGATTTATGTACATTGATAAGATCCCCTAAAACTTGTTGAAAAGTTCCTGTGGCGAAGAATCTTAAGCATATCAGCAACTGGCTTATGCCGTCAATTGCTTTATTTCTCCGAGTCATCGGCTCCAAGTTAAGAATTTCAGCTATCTGAAGTGCTGTATGCTTTGAAACTCTAAACCGCACTCTGAAATCTTCACCATAGTATTTTTCCAAAAAAATTACTCTGTCCGGAATATCGCGTCGAACTCTTTGATCGGAAATGTCGTCAACATCAGACAATGAGGATAAACTGGAGAGAGACATCACTCAAAATTTCTAAAATCGTCTTCAATATTATTTGTATTTTCGGGTTTAATGGACCATTCATGACATATTAAAATTTGAAGCTACTAACGTCAAATTAAAGGACCTTTAGGTACTAATGTAGTTTTATGCAACACTAAAATGGCGATAATCCAATTTAATGGGCGATTTGACGTTTCTTTAATTAAAACTTAAAAAAGCCTAGAGGAGCATTAAAAATAATCTAATATTGTTTTGTGCAACACTTTATTGTTCCATTAGAGTTTAAAGCCACCTTTAAGATTTAAATGGTGTTCCGCAACCTAGGGTAAAAATAAAGAAAACACACAGATAAACTCCATTCCTCTCTGGCATGTAATTATTTTATTTTTGATCTTATTAGTGAATTTCCATGTCTGGCAGGCATATGTGAGACATGGTAAAATGCACGAGTCCATCATTTTCTTTTTCACTTCTATTGGCATGTTACTTTTCATCACTTCCTTGTAACTCCAGAACTTATTCCATGTAATTCTTGATCTGCGGTCTACCTCTAGTTCGTTGCTATTGTTGGCAAATGATATCCGTTTTCCCAAATAGATATACTGTTCCACGTACTGTATTGGTTTGTGCTCTAGTGAGATTGTTTGTTTGTAACTATTTGTCATGATGTTTGTTTTTGAGAGATTTATTTCTAATCCAACTTGTCTGCTAGCTTCGTGTAGCGCTTGTATCATACATTCTAAGTTGGCACCGGTTTCAGACAGTAGTACCAGGTCGTCCGCGAATCTTAGATGACTCAGATATTTTCCTTTGATATACAAGCCGTACTTTCTCCAGTCCAATTTTTTTATAATTAATTCTAATACTGCAATAAATAGAGTTGGAGACAGTGGGTCACCTTGTCTCACTCCTCTATTGATATTAAAATCGGGGCCAGTTGATTCCAGTTTTACTCTACTCACGCTGTTGTTGTATATACTTTTGATTACATTTATGTACTCATTTTTTACACCTTGATTATTTAAGGCTTCCCATATACTGGTGTGTGAAATTGTGTCAAAAACCTTCTGGTAGTCTATGTAAGTTATGTAGATCGGTCTTTGATTTTCTTGATATTTTTCTATAATAAGTTCTAGAGTGTGTATGTGATCTATTGTAGAAAATCCTTTACGAAAACCTGCTTGCTCTATGGGTTGTTTCTTTTCTAAAGTTCTTGTTATTCTTTGGTTTATTATAGAAGAGAAGAGTTTGTAAACCGCGGGAAGAAGGCTTATTGGTCTATAATTGCCGATGTCATTAGGGTTTCCTTTTTTATAGAGTAAGACTATATTGGATTCTGACCATTGTGTGTGTATTCGCAGTTTTTAGTATTAAATTAAATAATGATGCAAGTGGTGATGCCAGTATTTCACATCCATACTTTATTGCTTCATTGGTAATGAAGTCCGCGCCTGGGCTTTTTTCTAGTTTTAACTTCTTAACTGTTAGTATAATTTCCATTTCGTCGATATAGTTTATATTACTTTCTGGGTTTTCGTGGTTGTTTAATTCTTCCTGTTTGTCATTTATTGTCTGTTGCGTTGATGCACTATATAGGTTTCTATAAAATTCTGTAGCTATATTAATTATGTCTCCACGGCTGTGTGTTGTTTGTCCCGAGTCGTTTAATCCCTCGATCCAAGTCCTATTTGTACGGAGTTCTTTTAAAGCTTTTTTGAAACTTTTACCTTTTGTAAGGAAAGTTTGTAATTTTTCACTCCTGTAGCTTTTATAATCGTTTTTTATGTTCTTGCTGGTAAGTTTGTATAGGGCGCTAAGTTCATTTTTTTGTGATCGAGATTTGACTGTCAGTTTCTGTAATGTTTGTCTTCTATTTAGTAATATGATTGTCCGTTCTGAGAGTATTTTGTATCTATTAGATGTGTTTTTAACTTGTCGTGCTTGTTGTAAACTGAAGTTGATAGCATGTAGTACTTTGTTATATAGTTCCTGTACTGTCGTCTCCATTTGATTCTCAAATAAATTTGATATATGGTGCATTAGATTTTGCTTATACGTTTCAATTTTTTCTCTCGTTTTTAAGGTACTGTTTTTGTGGTTGGTGAATTTGATTCGGGATTTCCTCACGACTTTTATGACTACTGTAGCTCTTACCATTCTATGATCTGTAGAGAAGTTAAGGTTTAGTGTTTCTATATTTTGGAATATTTTAGGTTGATTGGACATTATATAGTCGATTTCGTTTTTGTGTACTCCACCAGGTGAAAGCCAAGTCCATCTGCTATTTGGTTTCTTCTTGAAATAGGTATTGATCACTGAAAGTCTATTTTCAAAAGCAAAATCTATTAGTCTTTGACCTCTGTCGTTTCTCTCTCCTTATCCATATTCTCCTGTAATTATGTATTCATCTTTTAGCGGTTGTCCTATTTTGGCATTAAAATCTCCTAATACTATAAGATTTTTAGAGGATTGCTGTATTTTTATTTATTTATTTATTTCAACTTTTTGCACAGTTATTGTACAATGGCGGACTTAATGCCACAGGCATTATCTTCCAGTCAACCTTAGGGTGATGCAGATAGATCTAGTAGTAGGTGCATAGCAGTAGTGTTGAAAAAGAGAAGAAAAAAAATTATATTGGTGTAAGTAAAACTAATACAAAAAAAAAAAATTGTACATATGAAGGTCATACACTTAAATTCTAATAACTACTTAAATAATTAATAATTTAAATATACATAAACGTACATATATAAACCTACACATAATGCCATACTTAATATATATATTTATATATACTATACGTTACCTGATAGATATACACAATAATAATTATGAGCTACGACTATACTCTGACGAAAATAAATAAATCAATGTCGATCCTGCCTATGAATCACTATTATATAGTTCATATACCTTCTTCTTGAAAACGGAGCGGCTGGTTGACATTTTGACCTCCAAGGGGAGCACATTCCAGAGGAGAATAGATTGAACAAAGAAAGAAGAGTGAACAAGACTTGAAGTGTGAAAAGGACAGTACAAAAGAAGATTGTTTGAAGAGCGTAAGTTTTTATTGTGATTGGAGCCTAGAAATTGGAAGTATTGATTCAGATACATGAAGAAGTGGGGACATTAGGAGAATTTAAGAAGGAGTAAAGCATACTCACAGCACGCAAACTACGACGTTTGCGTATGGATAGCCACCCCAACTCAGAGCGGAATTCCGAAACATGGTCATACTTACGCAAATTGTGAACGAATCGAATGCAATTGTTGAGAAGCCGGTCAAGTTTATTGAGCAGATCTGCATTCAGGTCGAAATAGCACACATCACCATAGTCTATGACAGGAAATATCAACGTTTGCATGAGTGCTATCTTAGTGTTGGCTGGAAGGAAGTTCTTTAAGCGGTAAAGAGCTCGTAAGCTGCCCGTCACCCTCTGACATACTCCGGCAACTTGAGCCTACCAGCTGAGCGTGGCATCAATACGCAGTCCCAAGTTTTTAACGCTCGCAGTGAAGAGAATAGGCTTTGCTTTGAAGACTATGGGCGGAATGGTGACATCCTTCAGCCTTCCCAGCATTCTACTACTCCCTAAAATTATGCTCTGGCACTTATCAGGGTTCACCGACAATCCCAATCTCTCACACCAACTGCCTAATGCGTTCAGGTTAGTATTTACATTGTCGATGGCCTCCGTCAGGTTATCCACGGTGGCTTGACTGTACAACTGCAGGTCATCAGCATACAGGTGATACGCACACTGAAGATCACAGGTTAAGAAATTAATAAATATAGAAAAAAGAAGAGGTGAAAGAATACCGCCTTGTGGGACCCCAGCATCGAGATTGCACCAGTTAGACGAGACGTCATCGATGCGCACCGACTGCTGGCGATCCTGAAGGTAAGAGGAGAACCACTCCAGTTCATCGGTTGAGATCTTTAGATGGGTTAGCATACCTAACAGGATGTCTTGGTTCACACAATTAAATGCGTTAGAAAAATCAACCAGGACCAGCACTGTAACTTTTGTGTCTTCGATCCCACTTCTGATATCCTCGGTAACCGTTAGCAGGGCAGAAGTAGTGCTATGCCCGGGTCTAAACCCAGACTGCAGAGGGTTGAGTATGGCATTTCGCCTTATAAATTTGGACAGCAGGCTGTGCACACATGCTTCCAACACTTTGGACAAAAAGGGAAGGATGAAAATGGGGCGAAAGTGATTAGGAACAGAAGGATTAGGTATTTTAGGCACAGGACATACATAGGCTTTACGCCATAGGGTGGGAAATTGGTTAGATGAGAGAGAAAAGTTGATGATGTGGGAGATAGGTAAAAGGAGTTGGTCCAGGATAGGGACAATCATACGACGACTGATGCTGTCACAGCCAACGGCGTTGGACTTAATTGAGAGAACAACCCTTCTGATCTCTTCCAATGACACTAGAGAAAATTCAAAAGGAGCGTAGTCGGGATCGGCAAAACTGGCAATGAAGTCTACCGTTTGACACTTGGTTTGGACGTCCATATTGTGCGAGGTGGAGAAATGATAATTAATGGCGTCCAACCCAATCGTCCCCGGCAACTCCAGGTGCCTTGACTTGCCAATACCCAAGGACCCGAGAAACTTCCAAACTTCAGCCGACGAAGAGGAAGAAAGGTTATCAAAGATATGTCGGCGTTTAGCGTTACGTATCACCTGGTTACATCGATTCCTGGCAGATTTATATAGATCCCAGTTTGGGTCCGTCTTTTGCTTTTTAAACTTTCGAAAGGCTCGATCTCTGCACCTCATTGCAACTCTAACCTCCTCCGTGATCCAAGGTGCAGGACGACGTTTGACTCTCACCCTTTTAATCGGTGCATGTACATCGTAAAGTCTGACGAGGATGTCGTTAAACATCCCTACTTTATCGTCGATCGAATTTGCCGTCTTCAAGGGGTCCCAATTAATAGTAGTGGCATCAGAACG